>VWPU01001233.1:0-324628 GCA_013398955.1 Callaeas wilsoni | reverse complement strand
AAGAACCCAAACCCCTACATCCGGCAACCCTGAAACTATAGTTGCATGATAGTAGATGCAAATGGCAATGCTGAAAATAATTTATTTTTTAGATAATTAAAGAAAATCCATCTCTTTCTTGGATTCTCACCCTGTCATGTACCAAAATTCCTGGCCGAACTTGCAATTGTGCTTTGTTTGTTAGCAAACTTACTTCCCAAGTCTGGGAATGTACTTTGGACTGTATGTGAAACAGAAGTTTTGATATTGCCTTCGGTGGGATCAGCATTTCTGCAATAAATGTGTTATTGATTCAGGGGGAACTGAGTGCCCATACTGGCAATTGCTTTTGCACTTTCAAAAGAGTTAATTTGGATTTAACATATAAATAATGACATCACACAGCTCTGCTCAGCAGCACCCTCAGACTTCTAGCGTGGCAATGAGGAACTCTCCCTTCCTTACCCTCGTGGCAGATAGCCATGACAATTGCCTTAATTTTTTATTGTTTGTATGACAAAAGGCATGTAGTGTCTTTTTGTATTTGGCTGTACGTAGACCTCTGGAATCTCTTAAGTATGTGTGTATGAGGACAGGCTTTTAGAGTGAAGAAAAAATGGTATTTAAGAGGGTTGACTGCATGTTACTAGCTTCCAGTAATGGGTCACAGTTCAGGCAGCATCACCCACAAAGTTACTTTATAGCAAAATCACTGGAGTCAGCAGGCTTCTGGAAAATACCCACCACTATTGTTTAAATGCTTGTGTTCCAGTATTTTTCCACAATTATTTTTTTTTCTGCAGCATTGTGTTCCTCTGTGAACAGCACTGTCGAGCTGATTGTTTTGGGAGGGATGAGCTCTGAATTTCCAAGCTGTCCTGAGGGTGTGGAAAAAAGGTCTTTCATGGAAACTACCTCAATTAAAAATATGACAGTACATAATTGTGGACCTGAGGAGACCTGACACACATTTCACGCCTGGCCCCTGACTGCCTGAGTAAATAGATGCCATACTTAGCACAGAGAACAAATGGTTTGGGCTGAGAAGGGTGAGTCATCCAAATCCGAGTTGCTTTTCCTGAAAGCACACAGAAATGCAACGATTAAATAGGCTTTACACTTGGAAAATCCTGCAGGCAAGTCTTTAATCAGTCTTGAAATGCTTTTCCTTGTGCTGCCAGTAGATTTGTTTTGACACAGCGTGGTGATGACTCTAGGTACGGCAGTCGGTTTTAGCTGGTAGAGGCGTATGGGTGACGACTGCTCACGTTACGTGAGCACAGTGTTGGGTGTCTGACGAGTGTGCTCCTTCTGCTGCAGGTGCTGGATTGAGCTCAGCGGAGAACCAGCTTTTCCACACAAACTGAGAAGATGCCGGCGCTGCGTGGGCCACCTGAATTCAGGCAGAGTGAGCAGATGGCACCCCTCACTGCAGGCCTGATGATGCCGTTCCTGATGAACTTGGTTTGAAACACTGGTTCTCATCCCTTGGGGAAAACCACGGTGGTTCATGACACACGGATCTCGGCTGTTCCAGCTCTCTGTTCCCATACATGTGTGTGTGCACTTGTGTGGGTGCAGCAACATTTGACTCAGATAGGTCTTGCTGGTGGGTGAGCTGGAATTTCTATGCTGGACGTTGTGAGTTACTGTGTTTACAGATGATGAGCTTGGGTGGCAACAATATCCCAGAGAAGCTCTCTGCAGGCTTGTTGGAGAGTGGGTGGGAGAGGGTCGGAGGGTGCTTGCCACGATCATTTGCTATTGCAGCATTCACATAAGTGGTTTGTGTTCATTTTGTTTTCTGTTTTCTTGCTGGTCCAGTATTGGAACCTTTTCTGTAAGAATGAAATACTAATTAAATCATTACTTATCAGTAATGCCATAATGTTTCTGCCATAATGAAGAAGCACTTAATTGCTGCGTGTTACATATCAGAGCCTATCATGTTGCTTTCCTCTGAGAGACTCCCCAGGGAAGGAGTCAGCCAAGTTCTTGGTACATCCCTGCCTGACTGCAGGGCACACAACTCTGAGCCAAACACACCTTACTCACCTGGCAGCTACGCTCAGGGGGGTTCTCTGTGTCTGTCAGAGGCAAACTATCCACTTGGCTCTCAAACATTGTGCATTTCCACATGTAAACTTCATTTCTTGTTGGAGAAAAGACATCATTGAGAGGAGATGGGTGAAGGGTGATGAGAATCTGTGACTTGTGCTCCCAGGGAGAAAAGAGGGGCTGGGGTAGATGAAGGAGGACTTGATTTGAGGCAACGAGTTACAGGAACGCCTGGAAAAGCCAATGAACCCCAGAAATTTGGCAATCTGTGTATTTGAGAAGCCCTGAACTCCCTGCAGAGAGGGAAGGAAGAGGAGGGAGAAGCTGAGGTAAGACGCCTACCTGGAGAGGATGGTCTGCATGGAGATTCATGCATTCTTTCAGGCAGGTGCTGGGGAGGGAGATGCAAAGGGAATTGCCCTGTTCAGTTGTCCCAGCCCTTGCTGACACCATGACTTGTTTTCCACCTCCCATAACGCCATTGATCCTGCTCTCTGCTCCAGAAAGACTGTCTGGGAGCAAAGCAGAGCTAGGAGAAAGAGGTATTAGGATGTTTATGCTTCAGATGGTCAGTTCCCCAGTCTCACCTGGGCTGGCCAGAGTGTTTCTCTCTGGCCACCTGCAACTCCTGAGACCTGGATTGGTGGAAGGCATCCCACCGCTGGCACTGCTCGGCTGTTTCCCACTGAGTGAGGAGGGGGAGAAAAGGTTCCAGCTTCTGTGGTGGCTGCTGAGTTGATCTGCCTCTGCCATATTGCTGCCCCGCAGCTTGGCTCTTCAAGCTGATATTTGGCTCTTCCCTGCCTAGCCCTCATCAAAGGCTGAAGAGGAAAGATATTTTTCTTTCTAGGAGACGAATCATAAATAATGTCCATGCTCTGCTTTCCTACTGAACGGTCTTTAGACCAGCTGCATGTGCCTTTTGAAACACAGGGAAGATGTAGCATGTATAATAAAGTCATCCCTTGCATATGTCCTTCTGCTTTGTATGTATTTAAAAAAAAATTTAAGCTGGGACAGCACCTACCCTGCTGTAATGTCTTCCTAGGTGAAATCTAAATGTGTAGAGGGTCAGATCCTTATCTGAAGTAGTTTAATGTAATTCCATTAAAATCAAAGGAACGGTTTTCATTTATCGCTGTAAAGGTCCTCTTGCAGAAAGTATTTTTAACTGCCAGCATCCTCACTCAGCATGAGGGAAAGAAATCCAGGGTAATTTGGGGGAAATATTTTGCAAACTACTTTAAAGGTTCTCCTATTTCAATTGTGCCTAGGGATTCCTCTCAGAGAAAAACATACTGATAAAGGGGATGGTTTGGCCCAAATTTAATTCAACATTGACTTAAGCTGTCAGGGCTAAGTAGATCAAGAAGAATAGCACTCAAATTATGACAGCCTCAAGGCTTTGTAGATAAGAAAGAGAATCTAATTTTAATTATGATCTTCACTGAATTTTGAAAAGATCATATTCTTTCATCAGTGCATGAAAGGACAAGAAGCATATACATGAACTCTTAAACGTAGGAGCAAGCCTGTCTTTTGTTTTTAGCCCAAAGCCTGTGAAGACCAATATAACTTTTGTTCCTTTTCCTGGAGTTACATGGTACAACATTATTGTTGCAAGGTTATTACTATACTGCAAGTGTTGTTGCTGTACTGCAAGGACAGTAAAGCAGACTTTGCTAAAAGGAAAAATTTTCTGCAGTTGACTCAGGACATGCCTCCCTCCCAGTTTAGAGGTACCTCCCTCACCCAACAAGATTTAAAAAAAATTAAGCTACTTTTAAAATATCAGTCTCAGGCTTTGTCTTAAGTTAAAAACTTTTAAACCAGAGGTTTAGTAAGTTTAGTGGTTATAATGCTAGTATTATGTCCCTTGCTTCTATGAGGAATTTATGGAGAAATAGTTTACAAGCAGGCACCCTGCATTTAAAAAAACCCTTGTTTTGCAGGCTTATGTAACTTATTTTAGATACAGTTGCTGTCTCTACCTAAGATCCTTATCATTGTCAAGGAAATGAGAATTTCTCAGGTCTATTATCACTCTTAATTCCACTAAATGTACTCAAGTACCATGAATGTAAACTCTTGTTGTCTGTTGCCAGCCTCTTCTAGGACCTGATTGTTCCTAGATGGGAATGGTACGGATGGGAGGCCAGTCTGCTGGGGTGCTTGACATCAACAAAGGCTGAGAAACTCCAGTTGAAATAGGGGACATTTGTTCAACTTTTAGACAAATATACCTGGGTGAAGGTCACCTGTGAAGGAAAGAATCTATGGAGCGTGCTTGAAAAGGTGTTCAGAAAACAAATTGTTCACTTCTATTGTTTCCCTCTTTACTGTTTTTCACTTTTGAAATTGAAGTCCTACCAGGCCTGCAAAATTTTACAATGATTGGAGAAATAGCAAAGTGGTGAATTGCCACAGCCAATGAGAGGATGTTTAATAAGAAAAAGGAAAGGGGTTTTTTAAGTCGGATTGCCTTAGACACTGGTAGCATGTAATTTTTTTCAGTGGCTAATTAACTTCAGATAAAAGAGATTGTAAAGTCTTTAATATCAATTTTGGTTCTTCATGAAGACGCAAGAACTCCAACACCCTTGATGCATCCTTTATCAAGCCATGGAAAGTGTGAAAGACTAAACTCTTGATCTTTCAAATAGATCTAAAGTAAAAGTAAAAGAAAACCAAGAAGGTTTTAGCTTTATTCTCTTCATCTGTCCTTGACCCAGCAGCTTTAATTTAGCCACTGAATTGATGGGGAAGACAAGCTTCATGCAAAATATGTGTCTTCTCTCATGTCAGTTACAATGGAAGGAGTATTTCATATAAAGGTTGTAATTTCTTTTAATTTCCCAAAGTTTCAAACTGATCCATGCAGCTCTAAGGATAGAGATACTTAGGACCAAATTTGCAAAACCTCAAGCAAAATTCTGATTGAGTTTATAAATCTGGCCTTAATGAGGAGACTTAAGGCTGGATTATTCAGATTGTTTTGGAAGTCAAGGTGATTAAAAATTTCTCTTAAAGAAGAAGGCTTCTTTAGCATCTTCTTAATGAAGACCCTAAGACTGGAAATGCCTGTTTAGGAAGATGGTAAAAGCCAGAAATCAAAGCATCTTTCTTTAATAAAAATAATTCTTTATTTTAAAAATGCAGGACAGCCTGGGAAAATGAAGACAAGCCCAGGACCCCTTCTTTTTCTGCAGAGCTGTGTGTCTTGGGGTGATTTTTTGACAATACTGTATTCCTCATCGCCTGCTTGATCTCTAGTGTACCTTTAAATTGTAAAGGGGGGAGAGAGAAGCCGAGAGAACTCTTCATCCAAACCGGCACAACTATGATACTCACAGATGCTGAGTGAGGGTCTGTGGGGATACTGCTGCCAGTGGGGTGGGAATCAAGCAGGTGGGAGCTACTCTTTCTGGCTCTGCCTGGGGAGAGGGCAAGGTGTGGCTTAGCCAGTTTGGTGTGTTGTCAACCTGGTCATCAGCAAGAGTTTGCTCTGCTCCTGCCTCCATGCCTTGAAGCTTCCCCATCATGCATGGAACTGGTATGGTGCTCACCCAGATCATCTCCCATATGACCCCCCAGGTGTGGGGATGTTTGTGGCAAGTGTTTCTTCCGTTCCCACTTTGGTCTTTTTCTTCCTGTCAGTCACTGAAGGCAAGATTCAGTCCTCTGTGTCAATATGGAATACGACATACCCCAGCAGGGCCTAAGGGCTGGGGAGTGATCTGCAGATGTATCCAAATCCAAGCTCTGCAGTACAGTTTGTCTTCCCCACTTGTGATTCCTGTAATGGGAGGAAGTGTGTTTAGAAAAGGAGTCTCATGTTTTGAGAGTGCTGTTTTCTACATGCAGTATCTTTTGCACACAGGGTTAGAGGGGCTCTGGCACGGTGAGAACAAAGCCTAAAGAGCTCCTCTAAGACACACTTTTAAAGAGAGGACATTGCTTTTATACCCTGTTTTCTAAGACTACCACTAGAGGAAAACTGCATTTACTTCTGTGTCAATGAGGATGAAGGGCTCAGAGTATCAAATTCTTGGCCATTCATAAGAACTAAAGGTCTTGGTGTCAGACATCATATCCTAATGGAGTATGAATTAATCATCTGGCTGGGAAAGTTTAGCTTTAGAAATATGTGACATACTGAAGTGCTTCCACTTTTGCTCATCAAATTCAGCATGAAGATCAATTTGTGCATCTGCAACCTCTTCAAAAGTAGCTGACAACAGAATGGCTTGTTTGCTCAGAGACAAACTTCTGTGGCTTGTTACATGGTATGGAGTATCTGAGTTCACCTTCCTGTCTTGTTTTTGCAGTTATCCTAGGAAAAGGGGTTGTGGAAACAACAGAAAACCTTGAGATGGACTAGAATAAAAAAAAATATATACTCTGTGGCAGAATTTCAAGATTGAAATAAACTATGTTTTATGTGATCCCCCTATGCACCCAGCTGTCTAAACTATTTTTGCTCACCTGAGACTTGTCAGTGTTGGGAACATCTGCTAAGATGTTCCACTGCTGGTGATAGGTATGACGTTCAGCAAAGCTGTTGCAAAATTTTATATATAGGGGAATGCAATACGTTTTTCCTGATCACCTTTATCTACCATTAAAGAACACTAAAGTTCACTCAAGGATTTCCTGTTGGCTGGTTTTGAATTAAATTATCAAAGACCTTACATTACTCTTAAGTCTTCAAACACATTTGCACTTGCTCTCCCTTGCTTAATGTACTTGTTATAAAAGTGAAAAGGTACTGTCTTTTCTTAGACTTGTGAATATAGCTGAGAAAAAGGGGGGGAACCCAACAGACAAGATCTTTCAAACTGCAGAAACTGAAAAAATTCTTACTTGTTTTTTTTTCTCCCAATTATGTCAGTTGGCTACAAAAACATGTCAACTTCTCCCACGTATCTTGCCAGAGGCCTTATGACAGCTAAAACAATGCTGTTGCTGTTTAAATGGATGCAGTGTTTTCAACTTTTGAGAACAAATATTATTCATCATCCCACTTATATTGATATTCATAGAAGAGACCACTGGTTTACCAATTAACTGCTTATTTTACAAGCCTGTCTCAAAAAAGCCCAAACACCACTGTCCACTGTTCCATATAATCTTGTTCTAGCCCACTGACAACATTTAAGACCGTTTTCTGTCAAAGTGGAGAAAATGAGGGCTGTTAAATACGCAATAAGTGCGATTTCACAGCCCTCGTTTTCTGTCAAAGTGGAGAAAATGAGGGCTGTTAAATACGCAATAAGTGCGATTTCAAAAAATCCAAATGTAATGATTTTCACTAGATGATCAGAAAGAGTTTGCCTATTAAACAAAGTTTGGACAGATTTGCTAATCACATCTGGCATTGCTGCAGACTTGGATTTGTGTTACTACAGAGCTTCAGACATCCTTGTCTCTGCCAGGAGAGTATAAACACTCAGTGAGGCTTCCTTAGCATTTCAGTGCCACTGCACCATCCTAAGCACGTTTCTCGTGACCATGTGCAAGGCTAATGTCAGAATTTCCAGTGAGGAGCAAGAAGGCTCTTGTGCACAGAAGGCAGAGTATACTCATGTACATAATGCACAGGCTCACTCTAGAGAAGACTTGAACAAAATCTGCGTTAATGGGATGTAATAAAAGGAAAGTGGTGACATAGTGTGCAACTAGTTGCATGGCTTCTGATATTTCTAAAGTGATTAAATATAAATAATCAAAGCATGAGAACATTTTTGCTGCTCAACAGACATTTTAGTAGAACTTGGCACCAGTGTCAACTTTGCAGGGGCAGCTGATGACACATTAGTTGGAGGATAAGGTAATGGGTTCACAGAGCACATCAGCAACACATCAATATTTCAAGCAAAACGGAACTAATGATAAAAGAATCTTCAGGATATTTCTGAGCAAAAGAAACCAAGGGGAACATATTAAGAGAACAAGAAGAGTTATATTATCCTACTAAATTGTGTTTTGTGAGGTTGCAGGGCAGAATTGAAGTTGGTGCCAATTCTCTTCTTGTCTCTTAGAAGAGATTTCTAAGCATTAGAGAAGAGTTGGTTCACAGTGATGTGGAAAAGTTGCCTTTTTTCTTTTTGAGAAGTTGTTGATGTTTTGCAAACAGGTCCAAGTACTGTTTGAATTTTCCTGTTTGTTTTTTTTGTTCTGTCTTGTTGATGTTATTCCTCTGTTTGAAATAAAGTGTGTCTTACTTTACTACTCCGTAGAAAAATAATCTTTTAACCTTGAGGCGTATATATTAGTTTTATTTCACTTTAGCCTATTCAGCTGCAAAGCAAGTAGAGTGAATCAAAGCTGTTGGTTTAGATGTTTTATAATTTCTTGACTTCCATTTAAAGCCAATAGCCCTAACACTTCCATAACACTTCGTGGCTGTGTGAGTTCTCAAAGAAATAACACACTCCTGCAGCTTTCATTGATCTTTGGGAAGGCTGGAATGCTATTCTGTTAACATTTTAAAAGCTCTGAAAACTTTCAATTAAACAGTGTGGGTTTTGTGCTATCGAATTATTCCTTAACCTTATTGAAACAGATAACAGAGCCCTTTCTGGCACTCGCCATTCCTCTGTTGTGTTGAGGTGCACCATTCCGAAATGGTTCCTAGGAGGCTGCTCAGCTACGAATGTGAGAAATGGATGCAATGACCTAGCCGTGCATCTGGGGAGCTGGCTCTGCTACAAGGGTTTTTCGTTTAGCCACTGTGGGAGAAAACCGCTTCTGGATGCAATTATGCTGGCGCTGCGTGAAGTCCCGGCAGTGGAACAGTCCTGCTTCTACAGGAGTCACAGTCTCTGCAGGTTTAATTCAGTGTAGTACCGTGCTACGCTGATTTACAACAAGGGTATCGCTCTTCACGAGCCTGGCAAGGGTAACGCTTGGCTTCCTGGAGCACAGCAGCCTTGGAAGGAGGCGGTCTGCTCTCAGCTCTCCAGGAATGAAGTTGCTCCTTCGCTGGATGGGAACAGTTAATCTCACTTGCACAAAACATATGTTGCTTGCATAAGATACATTTTGGGTGAAAACTCTGCTTTTAATTATAGATGGTTGCATAAAATGTCAGCGATTAAAGCACAGATTTAGCAGTATTCTTGGCCTGAAGGATACCAGCCAGAAAGCATGTTTCTCCTCCTGTTTACTCCTCTTGGAGCAGAATTTTTCCAACTTTATGAAAGTTTTTTATTCAAGTGAAAAAAAAAAATCAACCAAAGAGGAAAGTAGCATTTCCTCATCTATTCTGTCTCTCAAATTTTCTCAACAGTGAAATTTCTCAGGAGCTGAGTAGGGTGGTTTTGAAACAGGGAAGATTGGAGATCTAATATCTCGTTTCAAAGCAAGTCGTCTAAAAGTCAGATTTATGATGTCTGAAGCAATGTCAGCCTTTGGTTTCCTTTTGTCCACAGGCTGATGGGGAATGCCCATCCTTTAAAATCTCCAGTTGCCTCTGATAAGTAAAATTCCTTCAGTAGTTCTTCAGAGTCTGAGATAATTATATCCAAGGCAAAGCTGGCAAAGTTTGAAACGTGATCAGATATATACTCAGCTGAGCAGGATCCACTTAAGTATTTGTTCTGACTTAGCCATTGTCATTCCAAAAATACTGCCATGGAGGAAAATATAAACATGATCCCTTCTTTTTTAGGATTGTTACCATCTGTATCATAGTTACCGAATGTTTCTTGCTTAACTTACATTTAAAATTAACCGAGTCTATGCATCGCTTGCCTTTACTGTAATCATAATATAGTAATCACAGCTCTGTTCACAGAATGTGGTCTACTTCGATAAGCATTTTGCTTTAGCTTTGAGTAATGTTTTTTGACAAGTGCTATTTTTGCCACTTCTTCTATAAATATATAGGTTATTATTATTCTGCTGTAGTGATTCACTTCTGTACTGATTTCTGTGGAAGTACATTGAATTACACCAGCTGAGATTATGGCCTCTACTGTGCTTTTCAGAATGTTTTCTTTTAGTCTCTATTTTTAGGTCAATTACTGAGTCCAAATCACATTACATGACTGAAGATAGCACCTGTCCTTTTATTTATATCTTCATATTTTCTGAGTTCCTGTTGCTGCTTTTTTTGACCTCCCTTCTCCATGTAACTGCTTCTCATTATGCTATTTCCTGACTTAACCTAGATTACACAATATCTGTGTAGATTCAGTAATACCTCTGAAAGAACTAATTGAGCAGAAAATGCTAACAGGAGACCTGTGGGTTAACCCCAACAAAGGCAAAATCCTCAAGCACATAAGAAGGATACTTTCCTTTTTAAATGAGGTGATTAATGGTAAGATCCTATTTTACTCTGAATGCGGCGTATGGATTACTTTGGCAACCTTTGCTGAGAGCAAAATCATGTTTTAAGGAGTACTTCCTGGAAAGCCAGGTTCTGGCTGATTCTAAGAAGGATTCTTACCACCAGGAGGAAACAAAAGGCTACCTTCCTTTCCTTATCTCCAGTTTCTGCATTTCTTGAAAAGTCTGACAGTAGTAATTTAATTCACAAGGTGGTTGGCAGCTACACGTTGCCAAATGTTGGAGAAGTGGGGAAGTGCCATGCATGTGGCTCTGGTCTCTGTCTGCAGTCAGACTGGCTGCTTCTGACAAATGTGGAAAGCGAACCAAAGCAGCAACCATCTGACCCTCAAAGAGCACGCACTTTGAGTTACCAAGTTTGTACCGTCAAATGTAATGGCCAAGAGCCAAGGCTCTTCTGTGTGAAGTGCCCAGTTAATAGCTGAATGAGTATTTGGAGGTCTTGGCATATAGTTAGGCTTTGTTATCACCTGACCTTTAGTAGTCTAATTTATTATATGTCATACATAACTTTCTTTGTGTATTTTTTGTCTTTAATAATTATACTTTATCCTCAAAAACAAGCAGTACTGATATATCTATGGCAGTGTAAAACTAAAATTACTCACAAGTGTGGCAGGTTTTAAGCATATTTCCAACATGATTTATAGAGATAACTTCATATGCTCAAAGAAACTTAAATTTCAAGAAGGGACAGCTCTTCCCAAAAATCTGCTCTTGCACTAGGATGAGCTGTGGTTTGGTTAAGGCAATTTCAGGCTATTCAAACATCAGAGTTCTCCATATCTGTATTCAGTCTATATTTTACCATGATCAAAATAAGGCTATCAGTTCTTGTGCTCTATCTTTGATTCTGCATCACTTTACCTATAAAGTGCCATTCCTGTGGGTTTCAAGCTGAAATTCGAGCTGTGCTAGACTTAGCATGACTTTGATCCCACAATGAAATGGCCATGTAGTACCCTGAGAGGAAAATAGGAACAAAACAGTAAGTAGTGGGTGCAAATTTTACCAGTAATAGATGAATCCTTTTTCTCAAATATGGCACTGAATTTGACGTGTTAGGAATGTTGTCTCCAATTGCCTATTTCTTAACAATGTAAAGCAATTACAATTTTGGTAGTGATGTGTGTCTACGATTATGCCTTGAGAATGAGGTTGGAGCAAGTTATGTAGCAAGGGTTAACAGTTCAGTATGAGTTTCTGAAGAAGAAGTGCACTGCTCTCATTTTCCTATCAGTTTGAACTAAAACAGCACCTGAAGAACATTTATGTTTGTGGTGTTTTCAGCTCCCATCTCTGGTGTTGCTGTTACTGCTGTTAATTGCTTACTCGGGTTTCTTTTCACTTAGTGCTGATTCTTGGCCCTAGCAGACTGACTCACTGTAAATTTACAGAGAAAGAATTCTTTCTTTGTCCTCAGCAAATCTGAATAATTAATTTTTATTTTAGTCATTATGCTCCTTAGCCGACAGTCTCTTTGTGAAAGAAGGAAAGGAAGAAAGAAAGGGACATGTTTAATTAAAACAAGAAAGTGCTGAAGTTAAACAACATGTCAGTCACTCTGATAGTTGAATAACATGCTATTTTTTCAGGGTTATACGCTTGCCTTCTCAGCACTATTTACTGTACCGCTAATGCTTCCAAAGCTTCTTTTTGCAGCAACGATCTGCCAAAAGCTAAATAATTTGCAATTAGCAGAGAGGAAGCTTTATGTTTGCATCTGGAAAATATTGGTAATAATTCCCTGGCCTGGAGAGTGCCAGGAATGGAGACCAAGGGGATGCCCAGAGCAGGGGTCAGCGCTGTGCCCTGTGCAGCCGCCTTCCCCACGCAGGTGTTCCCAGCGCAGGAGACTCTGAAATCTCCAGTTAGGTGAGGTGGTGCATTATCAGCACCTCATTAGCTGCTGTCCTGCAGGGGACCTGCAGTAATCGTGCGGGTGTTATGACCAGTGCCAAACACAAGGTAGTTTTTAGTTGCTTCAGGCTGAGTGAACAAGGTGCGTGCGGGGGAATTCACTGTGCTGTTTATGAATGTGCATATTTTTTTCTTCCTGCTTGGCATTTCCTTGGTGTTAACAGTTTGGCCTTCGTGGCTAAGATGTTCCGGAAGATTGTTGTCTTTATTGAAGATCTAACAAGCACCAATTTAATCTGTACTGGCTCTTCATGCTCAGTCTCAGATTTATCTAAATCTCCAAAAAACACAAGGAAAGATGTTTCACACCCCAAGATGTCTGCTTCAAGAGCAAAACTCAAAGTGAATATAGAAAGCATTAAAGTGGTCAAGTCAAGCATTAAACTAAGTGGTTTAAATGTTTTAATGTATATTTGAATATTTATGCACTTTTAAACAAACAACAACAACAAATCCCCCACCGTGGAAAAGAAAAAAAAAAGAAAATCCACCACATGATATGTGCATAGAAATGATATTTAAAATGTCTGTCCTGAGTAAACGTTTCCAGGCCTGGCTTCATGTGAATAAAGCATTCTGGCTTTCTTTTAGACAAGCCACTTGATGTGTTGAAAAATAATCTAAACACTCCTTTTCAATGCTTAGTATATATGTGTTTATATTTCCAGCATGGATAACTGTATAGAGCTCATCACTCTGATCACAAAAGTTGCCCAGACTGGAAGCTATTCACTTTGGCCCGGTCCCACTGATTGTGCAGAGCAATGTGCATAGCAGCATCCTGTTTTCAGGATGGCGTGCTCCCAACCAGCAACGATAGTTTAGTGTGCTTTCTCCAGTTTGGGAGCAAAAAGTGCTATGTACAGAATCCTCATTTGTGCCAATGTTAGATCTTCTCTTCTTACAGAGTGGGTATTTAGAATGGCTGCAAAATCCATCTGTGCCAGGGTAACTGGATTGGGATAGAAGGGGACTTGCCTAGGGCAGAAGTGCAGAGTGCATAATGATCTGTGCCAGTGGCTGGAGAAGACCTGTTTGGTGTGGACATTAACATGATGGATAGGTTGAAAGAATATTGAGAACTTTCAGGATTCCAAATCAGGAAACCCAATTACTGCTTGATGTGGGCGAACTTAATAAAAAAATAATGATGCCAGTGAAACTGTAGCACTTCTTCATATCACTCCATCAGAACTGCAAAAACAGATCTTAAAAGGAACAGGAGGAAGGATCAGTGTAATAAACTTCAGTGTACATTTCACTAGGCTTGAGCCAGAAGAAACAGGACGTGCTCTAATAGTGATTCTCTTTCAGAATGGCAGCAAGGGTGCTAGGAGCTGTACTTCCATCTCCTACCAGTAGAAACTCTCCTATTCCACAAGTAAGGCAATAAAACCCATAACCATTAGTCTCTTGTCCAAATCTCTCTTCGAACCCTAAGCAGACTTCTGAAACAACCATGGGGAAACCTGTCTCTATATGACAAGCCCAGATTTTTCATCAAATCCAAGGATATGCAGAGGGATCTGAAGGGATCCTTTGGCCAAAGCAGAGTTATCTACCAACAGGGAGAAAAAGACAGGCTTTAGAGCACAACTCCTCTTTTCAAGGTGATGCCTAAGTGACAGATAGGCCATGCCTTGTTTTTTCCATTGATTGGAGGGAGACTACAGGGAGTGACTTATGATTATAAACGTCTTTGCTTTAGATGTCTAAGACTGGGTGAGACCAGCCTACTTGCGGAGTACCCAATAAATATGCTCAGTGAAGCCTCCTCTCTAATACCAGGATGAAGAGCCAGCTATAGATGCCTTGGTATATATGTATTGGATGGGTGCTTCTCTGCACCAAAGTCTGTAGAAAGAATTCTAATGAGTTTCTAAAAACTGAACCTGATGCTTCTAACACCTTTTGCTGTTCAGTTTCAATGCCTTAAATTTTTCGGTTACTTTACACTCCTAAAAAATCAGTGAAAAAAATGGTGCAGTCATATGGTTCTTACCTACAATCAAGGGTACCTGGAGGAAATTAATTTGTGTTTGTTTGAATGCACTGAATCTTTCCTAAGAAGACAAAATTCACAATAAATTTCCTGATATACTATACATCAACATTTATTTTACACTCATTTTTCAGTGAAAACAGGCTTTATCAGTCCCGGTCATACCTCTGTCTTAATTCGTAATGATGTTTTCCAAGGCACCATAATCTGAATAAATGGATGAAATGTCCCTGTGTACCTCAAAAGCAAATAATTTTATCTTTTCATTGCAACATGGCTGCTCTAGAGCATCCATCCACACCAAATTAAGGTCCTGGGTTGTAAAACTGACTTTACCATCTACTTTGGACATGGAGTTCAACCAAAAGCCTTCAGAGGCTACCCCCATCAAAGACTAGAATCTGTCTTCTAATACAGAAACTTGGCCCCCAGACTGGCACCTCAGATGAAAGCACAGGAATCAAAGCCAATTTGGGATCCAAACATATTAACCAGAAGGAGTAGATTGAAGCATACAAGAGCACATTTCTCTAAGGCTAACATGTGCTCTGATTTGTATCTTGCACTTCTCACTGATCTCAGTGAGACTTCACAAGCAAGGTATGTGCAAGTGCAGAATTTGTTGCTTTGCATTTGAAGCTGTACTTTTAATTCAGTTGGTGAGAAAGTGGGAAAACAATTAAGGAAGCAATTGTTTGGGCTGGTGAAAAAGAACAAACAAAATGATGGTGACAAACTAAATGCTCACATATGAGCAAGGACAGATAGTCTCACCTGAATGTTCTTAAAGAGCAGGCAGAGATAATTACAGAGGCATTATCAATCATTTTTGACACCTCATTAAGAGCAGATGAATTGCCAGTGGACTGAAGGACAGGAGAGCCAAAGAACAGCCAATAGTTAAGTAGGTAATAAACAGCAGAGACAGATGTGGACCTTTGAGGCAAGCTTCAATACCCAAAGAAACAATAAAAGGGTTTATTCCTATTGCTATGGCTTCCAAATGTACAGGTTTCAGCACCTGTAGGAAATACTCTTGGGTCCAAGGAGAGGCAATCAGATGGGCAAGAATATGTTGAGCTAGTAGCTGCTGACTGAGAAGTAAGACAATCTCCACTCTCCCCCCTGCCATTCCTCATATGTCAACACCAAACACTACATTTTATATTTAGAATATATTTGGACAGAATATGGAACAAAGAAATAGTTATGATCAATAGAAGAATCCAAGTAAAGGATTAGACACAAGATTGCTCAGTGATAGTTAATCCAATTTAGGCAATCCATGTACTGGGGAGTGATTTTGAATACTAGTACTGGATTTAGTTTAGTAGACAGAAGCATGCAAGCATAGAGGCTAGAGGTGCAAGAATGGGAAGCCATGTCCCGGCAGAAATAAATTAAACCATGCCCTGAATCTTCATCTTTTTTTCAAACAAATCCCAAGCTGAGCTATTTGCATTGTTTTGGAGGTCTTGAATAGCATTCCAGTATTTCTTTCCACTATGGGGTAAATTGTTTTGCTCTATTGATTTAAGACAGCTCTTTTGGGGGATTTCTTTGTCAGGACATGTATGAATGTCCGTTAAGAAAGAACAGCAACAGAACCATTAATAAACTGGGGCAGATGTTAAATTAATATAAAGGCAATGATGCTATGCCAATATATGCAAGCTGAAGATCTGTCCTACTGAATACTCAGAGAAGTCACTTACCAAACCATATTATCTATGCTTCATTGCCTTATTTTCTGTATGCCTGAGAAACGCCAAGGAAAATTAGTTCTTTCTCATACCACTCACAGCCAGGAAAGGATCTGTCATCATCAGTCATGAAAACGCTTGAAATATGGATGCAGTGTCTTCATTGCCACAGTCTTCCATGTCTAGCTTATTACCTTGCTTTAGAGGACAAAGTGGGTTTTTACTGTGCGTGGGTTTCAGACATTTGTGTCAGTAGAGCAGGGTGGGGTGGTGGAGGGGAGAAGGTGTTTTACTGCAATCTCCTCTTTGATTTAGAATTTTAATTACATCATTTATTTTCAGGTATTTGAGTTTTCTACATATGTCTCACTATTATGCATAGACCATTAATCTATTCTGAGATATCCAACATTTAACTTTGGGTCATTCATAGCATTTTCAGTTACCTTTTGTAGCTATTGTAGTCTTCGAATGGTATATTACTAGAGTTTTTAAGAAATGTCTGGATGTGACATCACTTGGTACTTGCCAAATGACCCTCGTTCCTTTCTCCAGGAGCCAGCAGAAGAGCAGGGTTGTGATATGTGAGATTTCTCTTAGTTAGGATTGTTTAAAGCCTTTATTTCATTACAATTGTAGCTACTGTTTTCATTTTGTATCTAGGATGGGCATTAAACAAAAAAGTGCAGCTGCTTTCAATTATACTCTAATGCTCTGTTTCAAGATAGCTTTCATTTTTTGTGGCATTGCTTAGTTGCCCTGCCCCCTTCCCTGCTATCTTCTGCACTCAGAGCTTTTAACCCCTTGGGAATTATGCAGGGATTGGAATTAACAGATGTCATTTGCCACTGCTTCTGCTTCTGGTAGCAAGACCAATTTCACTAAGTGAAAAAATTGTCTTCTTACAAGCCAACTGAAAACTTCTGTCCATGGGGAAATGGTGGAAGAAGTTGTGGAAATGAAAAGGGTGCTGTTAGGGAGGTGCCACAGGTAAACCCTTCATAGGCCTAGTCCTCCCTTCTCCTGTATCTTTCAGTCTGGGGCTGGAGTTGCCTTGAGAGGGGAGGGCAATTGCTGGTGAGAAGGAGGAAGGGCAACAGACACAGACTGCACCTGCAAAGATAGCATTCCTGCATGGAAAGGAGGGGTGTCCCAGCCCCATGAAGTCAGTACTATCAGGAGTCATGAAGACTCAAGTTAGGAGGGAGAGACAAGGACCCTGACATCTCTGACACAAACCTGGCAGACACTGAAGGGTTCCTGTGATACCCTTTCTGATGCCATGGTTAGGCTAAGTTTTCCACAAGTATGGGCAGGTTGAGCAGCCTTGGGGTGAGACACCACCACAAAGGCAGCAGGGGAACAACACAGATCCTGGGAATCCGTGGTGTAGCTATAGGTGAGTGTGCCTTCATGGAAAGCAGGAGACAGGCTTACCCAACCTCCCTCTGGTGAAGACAAACTCTGGCTGTGCTCATTTGATGCTGGGGTTTTGTTAGCCTCCAACAAAATGAATAGAGAGAAATAAAGAGCAATATGTAAAAGGCACGTTGGTTCATTGGCTGGTCATCCAGGATCCAGAGCTGAAGAACCACCAGCGAGGACAGTGGGGGTGGTAGCCTCATTCTGTTCATTCTTCATTGTTTCCTCAAATTAGTTAGAAATCTTTCCTCTTTGCTAACAGGAATTTCAAAGAGAGAGCAGCCTGCTCCCATGCAAAGTAGCCACATGAGCAAACAGGCACTCTTTTGGCAGATGAGATTTTCCTCTTCTTTAGCTGCTGAAAAATGGAGTCTGATGTATAAAACACCTCTTGTAATTAATCAACGGGCTTGTTTATGCCTCCTAATCTCAAATTTGAAAGCTGTCTGGAAACCTGAAGTACCTTGGGGATAAAATAATGGACATTAGGCTTATATCCTAGCAAATGAAATTTTGGGAGTCTGCCAGCAGTAGTCAGGCTTATTGGACCATACCTAATCGAAGCAAGGAAAGGCATGAGCTGAAGTCTTTGACTACCTGAAAGTTCAGAGTGATGAGCAAGAGTGACCTCTCTCAAGATGTGAAATAAATAATAAATGGCCAAAAAAAAGCAGTAAAGGGCTAAAAACAAAGTCCAGCTATACTGTGAGCCCTGGTAGAAATGGTGAGGATCATTTCACATTTCAGCCTCTTCTCCACTTCATTGCAGGGAAAAATGTGTTCACAGAGCACCTCACTAAGCAGGTTTTTTGCCCCTTGCTGTTCAACTCCAAGCTCTCTGTAATGGATGAATCAGCATTCTAGCAGAGCTGGGAGGGGAATTTGCACACCTTGGCTGGGAGCCATATGACCACGAGGAGTGTGGTTGGCCCCTCACATCCACACTGGGAAATTCCACTGACTCTGAGGAAGCAGTTGCCAAGCAAGGGCTCTGGTATTAGGAGGTGAAAATGTATTTGTAGCATCTTCTTTTTAGAAGAAAAAAAGAGGTGTCTTCAATAAGAAATAGTCTGAAGAAGGTGTTGAAGGGGTTTATTTGACTCACGCTAACAAACTCTTTGATGAAACAAATTGGTTTTAAATGGAGGAGCTGGACACACTGTCCAGATGACCTGAGAGAAACCGCAGGCAAAAGGTAGGTCTGTAGAAAAAGGTGGGACTTTATGAGGCCTTGTGGTGGAAAGAGAGAGATATGGGGGCAGGTTGCTGAATCCTGACTGCTGCCTTCACGCTCTTACCTCAATGTGAATGGACACATGCATATAGTCACATTTACTGATTTTGACAGATACAGAGAACACATTTTCCAGATTAAAACAGGTGGCTTTGGTGACTGAGTGAAAGGTGACAGAAATATTGGTTCTTTCCAAATCCCCCGGTCCAAAGCTGGGTTGGGAAATGAAGAGCCCACCTTAAATTGCAAAGAAAAGAGTGACTTAAAAGGGAAGAAACACAGAATCACAGAATTGTTAGGGTTGGAAGAGACCTCTGGAGGTCATCTAGTCCAATCCCCAAGAAAGAAAACATTCTGCACAAAGCTATTGCTTTTAAAAGAGAGTAATAAGATGAAGCTGTCTCCCTTGCTATGCGCTGAGTAACAGCTCTGAAGGCACCCTCCTTTAAGGAGCAGGGGGAAGCAGATTAGATTCATCAGAGAACTGAGACTGAGCAGCAAGGAGCTATGACAGGAACTGCAAAAAGGGAACAAGTCGGAGGCAACATACAGAGACAACGGTCTCTTCACAAATCCTCCTTCATATGAGAATTTCCTGTGAGTGGCTGTCAGGAAGAAAACACAGACAGGATAATGTTGGGTAGGATCATGCTGGGGATGTTAGAGCAATGATACTGCAAAACATGGGGGAGAGAGAACACTGAGGGCAAATGGCAGAGCAGGGCTTTGGGAACATGAACTCAGAGTAAAACAATTCCAGCACAAAGGGAAGCAGCACTGCAGATGCACAAGCAGCATCTCGCCTCCAGCAAGTGCATTTGGGAATAAACACAAATGGTAAAGGCCATTCACCTTGGTTGCATTAGCAATTTCCACCGTTCACAATAGTGCAGTTTTGCTTAATCAGTTGTGCTTGCGTGTAACGAGGCCCAGTCCAATATCTACTTCCACTGGAACAGATCCTGCAGGTCACTGCTGATTTGCCCATGTGTACCCTCCTTCGCCTGCTGGCTGGGTCTCACTGGACAGAGTGTGGGTTGAGACATACTGTGCTTGCCATACATATTTGTCCCATTTTGTTTGATACCAGCACCAGGATGCTTCCCTCCGCAAGTACTACTGCAGGCTTTGTTTCACAACAGAAATAATGCATGCCCCTGGGTTCTTTCCATCACACATCTTCTGTGTCTGGTCTCTGAAGATGTTTTAAAGCACAGTCCTCATTCAGCATCTTCTGGCCTATGTGACATGTGAGAACAGGAAAAGGACATTTGCTACTGGTTCTTAATTTGGTCTTAGACAAAAGATAAAAGCAAGAACCACAATGAAAGGCAGAAGATATATATTGGAAAGATAAAAATATTTATTGTAGACCATGAGTTACATGTGTTAGGAATCTAAGGTCCTCTTTCAAGTAAAATTTCATGGTGGTCTGGCTTTTTTAAAATTGCTCAAAGAGCTGCTTCTGAAGTCACCTACAGTGCCATTTTTTACATGGCAAGTTGTTTGTTAGCCCGTTTCAAGCATTGTTGGCATTTTAAGAGGCTTACTGGGCAGCTTCTCATTTATTTGAACTGTGTAAATCTACAAGTCAGAGGCTTCTCTTTGGTATCAGATTATTCTCTCTTAGTCCACTGCAAATTCCCCTCCTCTTTTCCATCATGTTATAACTACAGTCTTCCATTTGCAGGGAAATGGTCATATGCAAGTAAAATTCTATCCAACTCCCAAAAATGCCAGAAATCTTGAACTAATCTTTGATTTTGTTATACTACTTCACAGTCCATCTCTGACAGAGATGATATTTTTCCCAGTGAATGAAATGATGAGATGCTTTCAAGTCACTTGACTAGTTTTGTAGCTTTCAAAACCAGCACTGCATCCCATAGCACACAGGAAGTCCCAGAGCTCTGTGCAAATTTTCCAGTAATGCTGGACCCAGCCCATCGCTCGTCTTGCAGCCCTCTGATAATGCCACCAGTGACACTTTGGTTCTGGGAATGTGACAGCCCTACCCTAACTTCAGATTGTCATTTATAATCAGAAAACACAGAAAAACTGCATCACCATATTATCTGCGTGTCACTGGTGCAAAGTTCAAACTGGGATTTTTTGGTTTGCCCTCGGTAAGTGGAATGAGCCTGACACATTTTGATATCAATGTTGGATCAATCCTCATTTGTAATGAGCAGGGAAAACATTGAGAAATCACTTTCACTCATTTATAAGCTGTGTCCAAAGATTGCTAACAAAGACTGGATGATCAGAACCCAGACTGCCTCCCTGCACTGCTTGCAGTAAGTGCTCATCAGCCAGTGTGAATGTGCGTTTTGTGCATGTGGAACACAATGGAATCACATCTGCTCCTTTTCATGTACACGACAAGTGTGACTGTGGCCCATCAGGGCCCTTTCCCAGTGCTGACAGGTGGCAGAAATTGAGTTGGTCATAAGACCCTAAAAGTTAATGAAGGCAGACATCTGCAGCAGAGCAGTCTGTAGCTGAGCCACTTAGAAAACTCCCTGTGCAGCCAAGACAGAGAGAAGACACTTCTGTGGAGCCTTAATTTAGATGTCTATTTTAGGGTGGGCTGAATCACACTTTGATGCCCATTCAGTACTGACCTCTCCTGGTCCCCACTCAGCCCAGGTGACCTACATTTAGGTGAGTGACTCCCACCCCTGTTTTATTCAGGCAGATGAAGTGCCACTCCAGAAGAGCACTTCGGCTGGGTGATGTCTGTAGCAGTGCCGGCTCTGCCTTCCCTCTTGTAACCATGACTGCTTAAGAGGTTATTTTGGGGCACTCGGGAGCGGTTTAAATTTGCTCTCCCCAGTCGCAGGCAGTTTCCTCCATCTGGTCCTGAGGTCCATCAGCTACTGCTATTGGAAATGCAGTTTGCATCCCACTGCATCAATAAAGGTGAGTCAAGCACAGTAAGGGGCTCTAAAGGCTCATTTCATTGATGTTTGCTGTTATTGAGTACATACATAACTTTCCTGCCAGCTGGAGATGGCTGTAATAAGGCCAGTCTCAATAATATGGAAAGGGATCCTTTCAGGGAGAAAACACAGTGGCTCACACCCCTTTCACAAATTGTTTCTTACTTACAAGTTTCAGAAGACAAAGTTCTGTTTGCAGGATGTTTTCCTAGTGTTTCTTCCCTGCCTAGAGGGAACTTGGAGACAGACACAGACAGCTCTGCTCATTTCAGAAAAAGAAGACTGTGATAACCATTCAATATGCAACAAAAAGGATGAGTATGACCAGTGTTGCTAGAGCACAGGTCTAGCATAGACCCATATTCCATAGGCAGGGGGAAACCCTGTAGGCATTTAAACCAAAAACATAATCGCAAGCATAAAATTATCCTCACATGCCCATCCACTGGACATCTCCAAGAGTCCTAAGTGGTAACAGGAGGGAAGATCTCAGAGTGACTGTCTGTTTAATCAATTTAATCCTTAAGGAGTTTTTCTTCTACCACTTCAAGTGACCTCTGTCTGACTAAAAGCTATTTTTCCAGGCATTTTCTTCTTAACAGAGATGAAGATTCAGAAACAGATTCACCATCCCTTTTAAATTTTTTTTTTCAAAGATTCATACGCCAGTGTTAAAAAAATGGTGGATCTTCTTGTCCTACAACCCTTTCTGGCTTCCAAAACTTGAGCTTAATAATCCCTGTTCTTGTTTCTTGCTGAACTCTTCTCACTAGATTAACTATTCACTGTGCCCTACCTTCCTTTTTTTCCCTACTTCAGCTGCTCTCAAGGCACTTCACAATAAATAGATCAAACCCTCTACGAATAAACCATTTTCTCAAACTCATCAGGCTTCAAATAATCTCTGCACATTTTCATTTTCCAAAATGGTTTTCAAGATGCCTGCATCAGAACTTCACGCAGTATTTCAGTTCCAGTGAAATCACTTCCCTGCTTCTACTTGCTTATCTCATGTTTATGTAGCTGGGCATTACATTTGCTTGTATTGCCAGAGCATCACAGGGGAACTCTGCTTGCACTGTGGCAACTCTGAGACTCTTCTCAGCAATGCTGCTTCCCCAGCTCTGCAGATGCAGTCTCAGCCATATTAAAAAGCTTTATTTGATTACACTCATACACTTAAGCTCCCTACACCATTTCATATAGTTGTCATATCATTATAATTTCTAGTCCAGCAGCATATGTGATACTCACAGATTTGTTTTAAATCAACAGGAATAATGCATTTAATTCCAGATCACTGATGAATTTGGTTGGTCAACACTGTTTCTAGTACATACCACCATGGGATGCCACTAGAAACATACCCATTCAGAGAAAATTTCATGTTAGCAACAGCTTTGCAATCTGCCATTTAGCAAGTTCTAAATTCATCTTATCCAAGCTTTATTGACACTAATTGCTCGTTTTTGCAACCTTGCCATGCAATTGCTCATTTTTTAAAAGCTCAGATTATCCTATGCCAGCAAATAGTACACATTAAACCACAGAAATCTTTTATGTCTACGTGACAGTGTTTATCAGCCAAACATATAATTCATGGTAAAATCAAGCTGTATTGACAAGAATTGTTTTTTAACAGCATCATATTGACTGTCATGAGATGGTATTCACACCTTTTACCTCTATTTATATCTTCATTAATTAAATCTTGTCCATTTTTCTGTTATTTTGCAAGGGACATACATCAGAATAGCAAGGTGATTGCCCATATTAACCCATTTTTCCTTTTTACTGTACCATCACCAAAGGATTGAAGCTATTGGCTGTATATTTTGATTCAAATCACCCAGGTCTGGTGGTTTATAAACATTCTTCTTAAAAACATGGTAAAATTTTTCTTACTTTCCAGTGGACTGGAAAACATTTGAATAGGCAGAGGCTTATCACCTGCTTTTCTCCAAATACAGATTATAAATGTCTATTGTCAATTTCTTTCATTTTTTGTCTGTTGAAGTTATGAATGGTCCTACTTTCACTTTGCAAAGGTGGTCTTTTATTACTTCATTTGCTTGTACTATGACTCAAAAAGTCCTTCTTGTGCTAAACCCGGTAGACCTTTATTTCCGATTTCTTTACGTTCCTTCGTGTGTTTTCTACGGTGCTAAGTTCTAACAGGTAGCTGTTGTTTACCCCTCTCTAACACTGTTACAATGCACCAACCCTGTGGTTTACCTTTACTTCTTTACTTGCAGTAGGAGGTTTAAAGCAGAGAACCATTATACCTGTATAATAACAGCAAACCAGAGGGCATGAAAAGAAGATTAACACCAGTTCCTCTGTCACAGTCTGAAAGAAAAGAACATATTAAACTTCTCCTGGTACCGCAGTCTTTGACTTTGCTGGACCTGTAAGCCATGTAGAGAACCCAGCACTAACTCACCCTTAAGAGGACCAATGGCCTGAGAGCAGGAGTTTTCAGGCTTAATATAACACCCATAGGGAACATTTCTGACTTGAAACCATTGTTTCATGCTCTCCGCAGCCCTGAACTGCTGTAACTCTACTGAAGACATTGAGGTCAACGTTTCAAGGTTTGTCTCTTAAGAAAATTAAAATATTGCAAAGATCCTGGAGCCTGGGGGCTTAACCTTTTTTTTCTTGAGGTTAGGAGTTTGTGCAGTGGCTGTTAGTTTTGGGTGATGACTGAAGTGTAGTGAGTTGTGTGGAGCAGCCATTATATTTAGTGGGATGGAGGGGCTGGTAATCAGGACCACAGGATAACTCAGGTGGGAAGGGTCAGGAGGTCTCTGGCTCAAGCCCCTGTGTAGAGCAAGGTAAGCTTCAGAGCAGATTGCCTGAGGATTTATCCAGCTGGGTCTTGAAAATCCTCCCAGAGTGGAGGCTGACTGCACAGCCTCCCCGGGCAGGATGCTTTGCTGCCTGACTGTCCTTGCAGTGAAAAACCTTCTCCTTAAAGCTAGTGAGAATTCGACTGTGTGGTCCACCTGTCACGCGCAAATACAAACAGCTTGGTTCCATCTTTTCCATGACCTCCTTGTACTCATCAGGCATCTGCTGTTAAGTCCTTCCAAAGCCATGGTATCTCCTGATGGAAAAAGCCCGCCTCTCTCAGCCCTTCTCATAAGGCAAGTGCTCCTGCCCCGATCATCTTGGAAGTTCTCTGCTGAACTTGCTCTGGGTATTCAGTGCCTTTCTTGTGTTGCAGGGGGCAAAGCTGGACACAGTACTCTAGATGTGGTCTAACAAGTGCTGAGTAAAAGCTTTCTTCATCTAACAGCTGTCTTTCAGCCCCAGTCTTTTTCTTCACAGCTTTCCCAGGTCCCTTAAGTGGATTGCTTGTACCCTGCCTCCATTTTTCATGTCATTGAAACTTCAGTAGAACAATTTGTTGCTCTGCTTTTGAAACTGTCACTGTTCTGCCTTGCAGTCTGCCTGAGTAATCAGTATTCAGAAATAATAGTGATATTTTGAACAGATGAGCACGGGTCTGGTTTTACTAATGCTGGCTGCTGTGACAGACTATACAGCAGAAACCAAACAAAATCAAAAAGTTCTTATGTCCCTTCCCAGAACAGAGAGTGACAATAATGGATCAGTTTCCTACAGCAGCAGCTGTGGGGGCCTTTTCTTTGCTAACAAAATATGCCCTCTCTTCCCAGCCTACAGCAATCTGTTTCAAGGAAAGCCTCTCAGCACTGCCTTGTTATTTATTCTGCCTGCATGGCCCCTCAGTGCAGTGGCTGCCGCCAAAGGCAGACTCAGGATGAGGCATTGCCAGAGAATTTTAAAAGCATAAAAAGTCCCAGAAGCCACACAAATGGATGCAAAAATGTACATTCTCTTCTCACTCCAGAAAAAAAAAAAAGCAGCAACTGTTAGTTGTACACAGACTTCAAGGAGCATTTAGGCTAAAGAGCCCTGAAAAGTCTGGGGAATCATTCCAGATGTTGTGAAAATGGATGGGATTCTACACACAGAATATTGAACATTTCACTTTATGAGGGTTGCCTGCATCACTCGCTACAGTGGCCAGATAGATCCCTTCAAGACCAGACCTTTCTATTAGGTGAGGAGCAAACCTCAGCCATGTCTTCCAGGTCGGTGAGCTCTGAAGCAAATATGCACACAAGAGCCCAGTATGCCATAAAAACTGTAATTAATACAGGAATTAGGTATCCCTGGAAGGAGAGGACAGAATATATAATATTCAACAACTAAAACAAAGCAATTTTTATGGCATTCTAAACTTTTGTTTGTTCTTAGACTTTCAAATTTCCATACCTTCTTTTTTCCACATGCTCTGTCACAATCCTTTCTCAGCCCAAGCCTTCTCTATCCTTCCCAGATGGGGATCCTGGACATCACCTTTCTTTCCCAGCGTCTCTCAGATTCTTCCTGGTAGGAAGAATCTCCACCTTTCCACCCGTGTGCTCTGAATAAAGAGCCACAGAACAAACAAGGTTGAGATTCGTTAAGCCAGTGGGAAGCTGTGCAAAGACAGAAGTTTTAGCGTTCTTTGACAACGAGATTTTGAATAGGGAAAAGGAAAGTTTTCCAGGGGGTAATTGTCAATCAGTTATGGCACTTAACAGCAAGACCACATATTGGCCATGTTGGGGTGCCTGTGGAGCGGGTGCAATAAATACTTTAAAATGAGCTTGTGTGACCAAAATCTGCAAGATAGCCTGATGTGCAAACAGAAGGACAAGCAAAAGTTTGGGGTTCTTATTTCTTATGAACAAGTTTTTCCCATCCTTCAGCTCAACCTGTTGCAGCTTCTGTCCCAGGCATTTCATAATTTTGTAAAACCTTTAGGCTACCAAGCCCAAACACCCAAATAAATAACTCATTCAACTATTTTCCAAAAACAACACCATTCTGTGATCTATGATAACAGAAGTAAATGAAGTAAAACACACAAAATGTAGAGAAGCTACTGACACGGTCATTGGGCTGCTCTGTTTTAAAACATGGCTGTTGGACACTTTCAAGACCATAATTAAGGATAATGCAAACCATTTTTGCATATTGTTTTCCTGTGATAGATCTGAATTTTCCTCAAAAACTGGAAGAATCAGTAATTGAAAAGATTATGTAAATCTGGTCAGCATAACACCAGCTTGGGAATGTATTTAATTTTAATCAATGAAACATGTATATTGACAGTTGTAGGAACAGACTGAAAGCTCATTAAGGCCTGCTCTAAACTGAGAGCTTAAAAAGGAATTTAGACCTGATCCTCATTTGCTTAAAGTAGCAATGAGGTATTTCAGGAAAATACTCTGTTGAGAACAGTGAGGTGAGAAACTCTGCTCAAATGAAATGGCTTTTTTATGCTGTAAGATCTATTCCATGTAATCCAGTGCACGTGGAAGGTCATTCAAGCTCAGGGAAATATTGTTCCCATCACACCGTTTCTTGTTTCCAGTTTCTGGAATACAGCAGTGTGAGGTGGTTGTGCCAGCCACTGGGGGAAAATGTCTGCCCCAAACATGCACGGTTTGAATGCATCAGAAAGATGATAAACACCAGGAGGCTGTAAACCACGTGCTACAGAGGCTGACCCGGAGACACTCAGTGACTGCACTTGCCAAAGGTGACAACGGGGATCAGCAGCAGCACCAGGCACTGGCTGGCTGACTGGTTTATTGTCCCTGGAACTAGCAGTCTCTGAAAAGACATCTTTCTCTCCGATTATTTTTTCTGAACATGCTTTGCTTTTTAACGGGTGGTGAAACATAATCAAATAACGTGTTCATTACTGATGTTTGTCCAAGAAGTTTCTACTAACATCAGCCTCTTTTCCTCCATACAATGCCAGTTTCACAGATCCATTTGCATCACATTGGAGAAATCCTATTCATGCATCATTTGCAATATGAACCATCTGTTTTACTCAAAACAGAGATAACAGACAATGCAGTCTCAGCACTGAAGGGATTCATTTTTCAATCTTTTTGCACATTTGTTAAAATAATCTACCTTTGAATTTCAAGCTTAAAAATACTGTCAGAGCAAACACTGGCTTGCAAAGATCATAGTGATTTAATTAAAAATGTATAAAATGTCAAAGTTGGCTTAATACTCCTGTGGGAAGGAAATATGGCCAAGTTTCCACCCTTCTTGAGTACATATTGGCTTATATGAATTGCACTGGAATGAAAACAATCTTTTCAATCACAATTAATTGCAAATTAAAATTAGTTAAAATGTATTTACCTTTGGTGGCGACACTGGCACATACAAAACTATATACAGTATCTATTGTGATGCTGAAACTGTTCTATGGCCCTTTCTTAAGATTTCATGTCAGAGGAACCAATAACTTCCTTTTCAGCTTGAGTAATTATATATTCACATCTACAATAGTTATTCCATCTCAGCAGAGAAGTAGCCAATTTTTCCCTAATTAAAGCCTCATTATGCCATCTTAATAGAAACACATAGCTCTCTTCCACCTCAAAACACTTGCTTAGTTTTAACAGTGCCCAAGGACACTCCATAAATCAGTAGTGGCAGTACAATTAGTACTGAGGATTTCTTGGCTCTCAGGTCTATATTCAGCTGCTAAGCCAGCTCTCAGTTTCCATCCCCTGCCCACTCTTTTTGGTCTATATCAAGTTTTGTAGGTCATAAATACATGCAATGTCAAATTAAGTACCCCTTTATCATAGCCTGCCCACTCACTCAACAAAAAAAAATGCAGAAAAGAAGGTGAATGAATATTCCTTGTCAAGGAATAAACCATTGTATATTTACCAAAAGAGATAATGTGATACACCTTGAGGGTTCATGGGCTCTTTTCTTCCCCTTTCTGGCAATATACTCCTTGTGCTTTTCTGACAATATAAAATATTCTAAATAGAAAATGAACAGCTAGTTTGTTGGGGGTTTTTTATAAGTTACCATATTTTTATTTAACGTCCAAGCAACAGCTTCACAGATGAGGTTGAAATGTAAAGCAAGCTGTTTCCTAGCACCAGTGGAAAGACCTTCCCAGCGACATTAAAGGGAGATCTTCATGGACTTAAGCTTGTCCCTGGTTAGCCTGGCACACAATACAGCAGGATGGCTGCATCCCTCTTACTGTGTTGGTACCATACAATAGGTTAAGGGATGGGAAGAACCGCTCATGTTTTTTCTCTCTGTGCCCAACCAGGCATAACCAGACAGATATATTTAGTGGTATTAACTCCCAAGCTTTTCTTCCCTTATATTTCTTTGCAACACCTGTTTCCACATTTTGTAAGGAACTATTTCACAAGTCAGTGTCATACAACAGGCTTGGTACTTCTCTTCATCTCTAACCTAAACCTTTCTCTTATCTATTTTCAGCTATGACTATGTGCTTCTTTATCATTCCCTTCTCCAATTCTACAGCAAAATAAAGCTTCCTTAGATATTGAAATGCTGTCCTTCACTGAATGGAGTGGGATGATCACATCTCTGTCTCTGCTCATAATGTCCCTGAGGATGGAGCCCAGGATCTGATTTGCGTTTGTGGCTGCAGCAGCACAATGGGGATTCGGGTTCAGCTTGTTGGCCAACAGGACCCCCACAGGAGAACCTCCACTTCTGCACCAGTCAACATTTCCTATGATTTCCTTCCAGGTCTAGCTACCTGACCTAACTCTAATAAAGAGCAAATGTTCCTGTAGTCTCATCTTCATGTAACTTTAGATGCTCTTTCTCAGCCTCACTTTCGAATCCTGATGCTAGGAAAATGCTTATTTTTAATCCATTCTGCATTAAAAAACCCCATGTTAGCACCTCACTCCTTCTGCCATCTCAATCAATATTGTGGTTTATTTGGCTGCTACAGGTTTGATCTTGTTCAGTAGTGTCCTTTGCTGTATTTTTCTTTCCAAAAGTTTTGGTGAATTCTAGGGGAGGAAATGCTCTCATTATCTGCACTGAGATTTTGTACAGAATCAAAACAAACAACTGTTCTCTCATGTGTAGTAACACATTAATGCCAAATTTCTCTGCTTCATCTCCACAGTTCTCCTTGGTTCTCAAATGACCCATAATCTGTGGAGCAGAAAGGATGGGCTGAAAGCCCTGGTACAGCAAACCTTTCCTGAACCCTACAGATTGCAGTGTCCCACTTGTGTAATCTGAAGCTGTCACTGCTAAATGGATAAAAGCAGCTTAGTTTAGAAGCATAGAAATGTTCAACTCATTAGATTTACCAGGCCTTCATCTGCCTTTCAGATGTGGTTCAAAGTGTTGGCTTGAATCAAAGTCTGCTGGTAATTTCTCCAACATCCAAAACTGTTACTGAACCAGATATTATTTTAAGTCAAAAGAACAATTTTCTTTTTTTTTTCCACAGACACGGAAAAGAGACAGATGTTCACCTACCCTCTGGCTCTTTCCCTTTTATTAATTTGGTGTTTTAGGGAGTGAGAGTGGGGGTAAGGGGGCATGTTGGGCTTTTTTTTTTTCTTCTTTATGCATTTGGGTGTCTCACAGAGAGAAACTATTTTTTTCTCCTCCAGCTTACAACTGAAGAAGTGTTCTACCTTCTGTATTGTTTTCTTTCAGTTCAATAAAAAGGATTGAATAAAATACAACAAAAATTTTATGATTATCTCATATGGCTTTTCAGACTGAACTGAAAGACATGTAAGATGTAGAAGAGAATGAGGAGAGAGCTCACTTTTATGAGGGCTATGGTTAGCCCTCAGAAAAGTTTATTTTTCTGACAGAAGTTAAATCTGCATTTTTCTGTAAGGCTTCCTTAAGCATAGCCATCATAAAGAGCTTATATCATGTTGTAGCTTCTGGGTATTTCTGTATTGTTGTCAGAATAAAGGTAACTCTGATGTCATGAAATGCCAGTAACACCATGCCCAGCATAATGCAGATAAGCTAAAAGCAATGTAACCTTTAAAAAACCACCAAGCTGCTATTTAGCTACTGCACATATTAGCTATCTGGCACCCCAGGCTAGAAAAGTGGATGATGCAAGTGTCTAACCTTTAGTGCAAATATATTTGTATGTGAATTATCCAAGCTTTGTGACCTGTAGCTTCCTAACCGAACTCACCTTCCAGCGCAGCACACCATGGGATGAGAGGTTTTTCAAATCATGGGGAGGAAAAAAAGAAGGGAGGTTGGCTAGAAAATGAGAGACAGAAAAACCACATAGCAGGGAACAGGGAAAGTGATTCAGTCACTGCTTAATGAGAATGGGAGACATGCAAGGAGCTGATGCAAAGTATGACAGCAAGAAATATAAGGGAAATGTAATGGAAAGTTGTTACATCAATTTAGACCTTGTCAGGCACCATGGACCCAATGCTTTTAATCAGCCTGTGAGTCCACATCCCCCTTCCTAATGTCCAGTCAGCTGTAAGTAGAAGATTGTAGGTTAAATAAATACCATTGCAAATGACAGCATTTAGCTGTCTAATTACCTGCTTATCCCTGTAATTTATTTGACTTGCAAATCTATCTCCAGGAAGGTGGGAATAATTTAATTACTCCTCATATGCAGAAAAACTTGGCAGGCACAGATCTGTAGTTACAGGTGCTGAAAGTGTTTTCAAGCATAGTATAATGAGGTATTTTATTCAGGTAATACTCTGACTGGGGGTTCTTGTTTGGAATCTCAGTTGAAATTATGATGTACTCTTCTGCTCCAAATTTGTTCTGCTCCATATTCACACACAGAACATATACTTGTTTCAGCTTTTAAAAACAACCTTTTAACCAAAGAAGCATGCAAGATACTGCGTGCTTGTTTCACTTGAATGTTTGTGCACACTGTGCTTTTTTTCAGTCTGAGCAGAAGGCAACAGCCTATAATTAGTAATGATGAGAGATCTATAAATACATTAAATATTCTTTTTGTTTTCCAGGAGATTGTGTGACTTTGGGTTTTCTTTAGCAGGAGAACAGCACATGATTCTAGTAAATGATATTAATGACAGACTCAGCCCTGCTCTTTAATAGCAAGAGATATTCCCCTTAAGGCAAGGTAGGATAAATAGAAAAGACATGCAGCTGTGTCCAAGGGAGGTTGTGATTGTCTGTGGCAAGTCAACTGTCTTTGGGCTTTAAAGTATTTCTTTACAAGAGTGAAAAACTGAAAATATGAAAACAGAAAGTCTCTGCAGACCAGTGGGATGTAGGCAATGGTTGTTGTGCAATTGATTTAGTACTGGCAGCTGCCTTCCAGACCCTCTCCTGCCAGAACAGAGAGGAGTTTATAGAGGAAAGGAACTTAATTCCCACAGTGGTATGTAGAGGTGTGGAGAAGCATTATGCACACTTAACTGCATTATATCCTACTTTCCTTATGCGATAATCCTCACACTAAGCATAAACATAAATAGGTATTTGTTTTTAGCACAGCCTTCTTCTCAGAAAACTATCTTGAAACACCTTTCAAATAATTTTCTAACTAGCAATTTATCTTATTTTGATATAATGATGATTGTTCATGCAACTGCAATGCAAGCAGAACAGGGATATCTCTCTCCAGGATTAGAGCTGCTGAGTGTCCAGCCAGGGAGACCAGCTACAGTAATACCAACATATCCCTAAGCAGAAGGATAACACCTGGCAGTGCACAGAACACATGGTAACTGTAAACCACAAATTACTGCCTTCTACACCCTCCTTGCCGACTATGTGTACATTGGTGGCTCTCTCAAAAACAAGCCTGAAGCAACCTGACACACAGATTAGGAACCCACTGCCTTCATTACAAACCTCCATTTCAGATGTACTCAACTCGCAAGGTTTGTCCTTCTGTTCACCTCTGTCGTAAAACACTTAATGGATTTGAAAAACAGAGGAGATCTTTAAGACCTCTGTCTTAAGTATTCATAGTCCTTGGGACATTAGTTTGGAAAAACTTCATCGCCACCAGTCTAAAAACCGTTTTGGTATTTAAAAGTTTTAAGTAGTCCTTTCTCCTGTGCTTTTGTAATTAACTATTTCTTTTATATCATTCACCTTCCATAACTTCAGTTACATTTGGCTGGTGACCAGCTGACAATTGTTCTAGACTTTCTCTGCAATTCATGGAAATAAGTAAAGATTTCATTATCTACACACAGAGCCCAGTGGAGTAGCTCAGGCAGGTAACAGAGAGAGGTAAAGATGTTGCAATTATCCCGCTGCAAGGCACGAGGGCCAGAAATCCTGAGGTGGGGGGCCTGCAGACACCCCCTTTCCCAGCCTGTTCTTTCAAAGCCTGCTTAGGGCAGGCACCAGCTGTGCTGCCTTACACGGATGGGACAGTGTCACTGACAGCAGCCAGGATGAAGTGCCAAATTCCAGCTTGTGTCAGAGTGAATGCTGACTGCACCCAGACACAGCTCTCTCATTGCAGCCTGCCCAGTGCCTGGCTGTAACCCATGAGAGTATCCTTCCCAACTAGGATCCCAGAAGGACCCATTACATGCTGCCCTTGTGCATCCCCATGACAGATAAGCTCAGCACGGGTTGGGGTTTTTTAATTCCAAACTGCTTCCAAAGTGCTGTGTAGAGCTGCTGTGCATAACATAGTCTGTATGTCACTGATACTCAAGTGCACGCTGATGCAATATTGGAGAGGGCCATGAAGCTTCAGAGAGGCTGACCAGAAAAGTTGTGGAGTCTCTCTCTCACTGGAGATACCCAAGAACCATCTGGACACAATCCTGTGCCATCTGCTCTAGGACAACCCTACCTGAGCAGGAAGGCTGGACCAAATAATCCCACTTTGGTTCTTTCCAGCCTGACCCATTCTGTGCGTTTGTGATTCAGTGAAGTCAGTGTTTGCTTGAAAAAAGGCCAGGCAAGTAAAAGACATCACACTACAGCTCAGTTAGGATGAGTATACCACTACTGCGACCTTTCTTCCCTTGAGCCTGGTGATGAGCACCTGTCAGCATCACTGGGAATATGGTATTGTCATGGAAGTGAGAAAGACACAGCAGAAAAAATATTTGAAGGAAATTACTGTAAGAGAGGAGCGCAGGTTATAGCACAAAGTGCATAAACACGTGTGGCACTTGGCACGGTCTGCTTGAACACAAAGGGGCTCCCTGTCCCCAGCCCAGTGCAGGTCTGGCTGCTGGTGGTGGAGCAAGAATCCTCCTCCCACTGGCACTGGCTGCTGGCACCTGGTGAACTGGTCAATCTGACATCAGGCCATGGCAGTGACAGATCAGTGTTTGTGCTTGATACACTCACAGCCGTGCCAAGCCAGCTGTTTTCCACATGTCTCTGCTATTTCCTCTCTCCAGCTCATTAGCTGCTGGTCAACACGACCAGCAGTGGTACAGGGCACAGCTCTGTGTGACGTGCTGGTCTCATGTCTCACCTGCTGCAGGTGTGAGCCAGAGCTGTTACTCCTCCTTCCACTGCTGCCAGCCCTGCCCACAAGGGAGCTGTCCTGGCCCTCCTTGGCTCCCAGAGCCCAGGGAGCTGGGGCAGAGTCATCTCTCTCCCCATCTGTTGGAGGCTGGATAAGCTCAGCCATAGCCTGACTTCTCTCTAGGGACACCAGGAGCTGCACAACAAGCTTGTTACATGCAGATAAGGCAAAAGTCACATTTAATTGTGCATGAAATAAAAACTGACCCTGAGGTGGAGGTGGCAGGGTCAGGCAGCTGAGCCAGCCATACTGGGGCTCTGCAGCCGCATCCTAATGCCAATGCAATTTCCACAGCCCCCAGCTCCACAATCCCTCCTTTGATGTGACTCAGTGATCTTTTCAGGTGGTTAATTCCACAACCTGATGTGCTTTAGCACTGGAAAAGGTTTACACCTGACCTGAATCTATGCTTCTCTACACAGAGCTGATGAGCCTTCATTTTATTCTTCACAGATTTTGTAAGGGAAACTGTTTTTCTCTCACTTCTTTTCACATTTCTGATGTTTGTACAGCATTATTATATTCCTGTGGATTTTGGCTTTTTATTGAAGTAATATGAGAGAGGGGAAGAGAGGGCCTGCTAAGAAAGGGATAGATAGAGATCTCCATATTAAATTATGAGGGAAACTGAGCAAATATTTGTTATGTGTATATGCCTATGTCGAGGTAAATACATGTAGGAGGATGCAGTATTTTTGTATTCACAAAAAATGCACATACATAAGTACAAACTATTTTTCATCATAAAAATGCTTCATTAACTAGCTGCTCTTTTAATGTTATATGAAAATTATTCTCTCTTGAAAAAAAAGGAATTCTGAATGCCTTTAAATGCAGCCAAGCTGAACAAAGTCTCTGTGAGAGAGGACCAGGTTATTCATTTACCTGTCATTTACTGAGTTTTTCAAGCCTTTTTTTCAGAGCACCTGATCTCAGAGCAGGATGCTGGCACAGATGCCTCAGCAGCCTGATCCTATACAGCAGGCTTTATCTCTCTGCTTTTAATCTAATTTATAAATCATCAAGAATACAAACATTATCTGAATACACAGTAAAGGAGTCACAGAGCACAGCAGTGTGGGCTACTGCATAAGCAGAAGCCCCATAATTTCCAGTGCCCATTTGTCATAATGTCTTTAGCTCATCTCTGTGCTTCTGCAGCCAGTAAAGCTGAGTCTCTCCAGGCACACTATCAGATGCCAGATACCCAGAGCTTCCCACAGGCGTGGGATAAGTGATGACAGCTTTGGCTGCTGCTCATGTCCTGATCACACAGAGGTAGGGGATGGCACAGTCCTGGGCTTTACTTGTCCTGCCTCTGCATCTCTGCTCTGCACAGAGGACTTGTGCCCAGATACTTCTTAATGGGTGAATAGAGCTCAGACCCATACTTAAAATATGGCTCAGGCATACACTGGACAGGTGCTGTGTCCCTGTGTTGGGCTTGTGCAGGCTACGAATTTTGTATGGCCAAGCAGGGCTTTGGGTTGCAGATAGCCAAAAGTCCGCCACCTCCCTTTGCAGCCAGCTGCTGACCCATGAGACTGCTGACCACTTTCCCTTCCCCTTGCAGAGTTTACCAACAAAACCTCTCTCCAAGGCAACTCAGCTGTACGCTCTTAGCTGATCTTCTCAGGGTTTACACTGAAAAAAAGGTCACAGTTGTGCCATTCTCTGAGTATGAAGAAAAGCTCAGTGGTTTTCTTTCTGTGAAGCCTGAAAGGCATTTCAGATCTTGAACTGCAGGAAAACCAGCAACCCTCCCCATGATTTAATTTTCAAAGGCACTGACTTAATTCCCAGAAGGCAGTGATAATGCTGGCTGTAATCAAGAGGGCTGTGCCTAAGAAGAATAAGAATTCCCCTCCAACTAATTTTTACTGCCTAGTTACATGAGAGCAGAAAGCCCTGCAGAGAGAGGATAGAAATGCTCTCTCCCCCCCACCCCGATAAAATCAGATCTGTCCTAGTGGGACAGATCCATGACTGCTTCCTGCCAGCTTTACTTCAGTGTAAATGTACTGACCAAAAGAGATCATCTCTTCAGTCTCAATAAGCTTAATTTACCTGTACTTCCTGCAGCTAGTTCCTGTTTTAATGCTACAATGCTAAGATTAAATGACAAAATTATCAGAGGAGAAACCTGGGGGAAAAGTAATGATTTCTAGCTAGTCAGAGTGTCCCTTCTGAGGGAATCATTTGCTGTGTCTGGAGGTGCATGTTTCCCCTACTGCAGGGAAATAGGGGAGAGCTGGCATTTCCAATCATCAGCTTCTGAAAGGCAAACTGAGTGCAGCCTGTCTGCTAAAATCTGGCGAGGACTGAATTATGCAGAGAAGAAAGGAGGACCATATCATTTGCACAGCATGCTATATATTTTCTTTCTCTGTGTTCTCGTTATGCCTCAGCAGTCTTCTCTACCAAAATACTGAAATACAATCCTTCCTTCTGAGAACACAGTGAATAATTCTTTTCTAGATAAAGTCAATCCCAGGAAAGCCACTGATCTTAATGGCAGAGTAGCTGATTGAGCTAAGTCTCAATCCACTTAATGGCCAAATAATCCGAAGTCTGCTATTAAAATTTTCATCCAAAGATGCTGGCAGGGAAAGACAGGCTTTTTATAACAGTTATTGCATGAGACCATTCCCTTAAAAACTATGCTTTTCTGTAGCCAGGATGCCTCTCTGTCTGGTTGGACCTTGCATATTGCTGCAAGTGCCCCTCCTGTTTGCACTGTGGCAAGTCAGAGCTGCTGGCAGTGCGTGGGCCAGCCAGCAGCGTGTGGTGTGTGCAGGGCAGACGGCTGCTGTTGTCAGCCACCTCCAACGCCTCTCCCACGGCAAATGTCATATAAGGGAGAACTGGAAAACACATTTGACTTACAAAACTATTCCCATTCGCCTTCTGTGGAGTCTGGTGCTCTACCTCCTCTCTGTTAGTGGCCTGTATTTACTTTTTCTGCCTTTCGTTCCCTCCCCACATCAAGAAGAAGGTGACCATTCAGGCCTGAACCGACACTACACCTACTTTATTACCTGTTTTCTGCATTGACAAATGTATCTGTATTAATGCATCTGAAAAACTGGTTCTCCATTATGTATTGTAGTTACTATTTTCTTTTAAATTTGTCTATATTAAATATTTATTTTCCCTAAGGTTGATATATTCCCCTGGGATTTTATCATCTTACCTGCATTTCTCTTGTTTCTTCAATAGTAAAAATTTTCAAGACTGAAGGGAGAGTTTGGTCACTTAAGGAGTGGTTTCAGTTTTTCTAAGAGAGCTGCTGAGAAACAAATTTGTATTTGATATGATTCCATATTAACAGAGGTTGACCTTATCTGAGCACAGCCTTAAAAGGAAAGTCTGTTCAGTCTCAGGCTTGAGAGTACACAGACATGTGGACCTTATGTAAGTGGTAATAAGTGTTTACAACATTGCTCAGATATCTTCATTGTTCTTAGCTGTACTTTTGCAATACTTTTGTTTGTTCAATTTCCTTTCTCTACTGTAATCTTAATGTAATCATAATGGATTTGATTATATGTTGTTTCTCTTTCTTGGCTTATTACAAACTGCTGGCAAACAATTCACGGCTCAAATGTGCTCCTGCAAAATCAGCTGCTTAATAATGCCAAATAACAAACAAGTCCTTGGTGAGGAATCTGTAAACTGAACAAAGGGACACATCTCTGCAGTATGCTAAACAAGCCTCTGCCTGCAGTTAGCAACATGACTGACAGGTGAAGATAAAGGGCAGCAGTAAAGAAAACTGGTTTTTGAAGCTTACACAAAATACTTTTTTCTACAGAGCGTGCATCACAAATGTAGCAGAAATGCTATGGCCTAGCACATAGGATGCGTGAAAACTTCTTTGGCATGACCTGGATGTCTGATTTCAGCTCCTCTTATGAATAACACCCTTGTCCCAAACTTAAAACAGTACAAAGCCTCACAGTGTGTTTGTGCTCTTCTCCTCCTGGGAGACAACAGTCTCGACAGAAATGCCTGTATGTGAGTCATTGGGTAAGAGAGATACCAGTGCTGGGATTTATAACAGCTGTGTGAAAAATTCAGCTTCTCATTTCCTTTCCATATTTTTCAGGCACTTATAATAAGCTCACTTTTGGGGTCAGATGCAATACTATGTTCAATCCCGAGATTTTATTTCCTTTTTAATTTTTTTTTTAACAACAAGATTAAAATATGGCATCTATTTATTAGTTTTACTTCTGAGACAACTTTGACACCTCCATCACTTTTATCTGCTATCTTTTGCCTTATGCTTGGCTTGTAAATTCCTTGGGCCAAAGACAGGTTTTCTCTGTAGTGTTTTCGATTTCCAGAGTAATAGGAAAAGAAAATAGTAATTATAATCTGCTGGTGTTTGTTCATAATAATAAATAAATGCTGAATGTTTCCTCAAGTGAACAAAACCACAATGTCTTACTTTTAAAATCCTTAGATTTGATCTAATCACTCATGGAGTCATTTTCTGCGCATCTATGTGACTTAGACTTGCATTCCTATGGAGGACATCTTGCAAGCACAGACGGAAGTTCGTTTAGCAAAACACAAGCACGTGTACTCCTAGTGCTGGACTGGGCCTCCAGGGAGCAAGTGATTGCTGCCCCGACACAGCTGGGTGACTCTGTGCTGATTAAATTGAGGGGTATTAATGCTACAGTTCCTCTAACCTGCTCTCATTCCTACTGAGGCTGAGCAATGGTCTGAAACATGACTGCACTTCCTGGAGCAGAGAGCCCTCTGTTAAAGGACTGGGATTAATTAGAAGTCCAAAGAGGAATTTCTTCAGCCTTACCTGTCTGAACCAGCCAACACTAAATCATGCATCAACATAAAACCACAGCATGCTGATTTTACTGATGCTGATATATTTTCCAAAAAATCCATGAAACCCTTTCACTTTTCCCCAAGTCTTGAGTGAGTTGTGTTATTGTGGCTGTAAGCGGCAAAATGTGTAAATATTAAAATATCACCTCACAGCAAGCAGAACTGTGTGAGACACAACTGGCCAGGAGTAGGACAAAGATAAAATCATAGAATGGTTTAGGTTGGAAGGGACTTTAAGGTCATCTCATACAAAGCCCCTGCAGTGAACAGGGACATCTTCAACTAATCAGGTTGCTCAGAGCCCCATCCGACCTGACCACGAATTTTTTCACAGATGGGGCACCCACCACATATCTGGGCAACCAGTTCCAATGTTTTACCACCCTCATTGTAAAAATCTTGTTCCTTATAACTAGTCTGAATCAACCCTCCTTCAGTTTAAAACTATTGCCCCCCGTTCTAGCATAACAGGCCCAGCTAAAAAGATTTTCACCCATCTTTCGTGCAGGTCCCCTTTAGGTACTGGAAGGTACCATATCTCTCTGGAGCTTTCCCTTCTCCAGGCTGAACAACCCCAACTCTCTCAGCCTGTTTTCATTGGAGAGGTGCTCCAGCCACTTGATAATCTTTGTGGCCTCCTCTGGGCCTGCTCTAACAGGTTCATGTGTTTCCCACACTGAGGAAATGTAGACGTGTAGAAGGTCATTGTGACATGTAGAAGGTCAGAAGACCCAGATGGCTTCTTCCGATTAAAAATATTTTGGAACAGAGGTCAGGCATATAGTCACTCTGAAAAAAAATCATCCAGATCCTGGGATCTGAGCACACTATCCACTGTCATACAATGCTGGCAGAAACATTAACCTGTCCCTATATCCCTGGATTTTATCATATAGAAATGGCACATGTACCATGACCAATTTTATTCTGCAGCATTTACGATCCCTGATCCCTTTGTCACCACACCCAGTATTTTCTTACCGAGGCTGTCACTGAAACCTGCAGAAGCTGAGTTTTCCTGGTCACCTGTGAGGCAATGCCTGCTCTGCACAATGCTGCACAGGTTCCAGTTTTCTCCCAGGTGAAGCTCTGCTATGGCAGATGGAATACCACCTCTTGTTTGTGTCTGGAGGAGCTGGAAACAGCAGAAACTTTGCTTAATTGGACTCTCACAAGAACGAACACTGGAAACAGAGGAAAAGAACCTTTTCTTCATACAGAGGTGCTGGAGGCCTATCTGAATCAGAGGACTTACCTTTGTATGTGTGACTATCCGGACAGTGTGTTCCATCCTCCCTGTGTGTGCACAGTCTTGTTCTTCACATAATCAGGAGTAGGTAAAGACCCAGTGACCCATGGGGCTGATCTTTGCCCAGCCGAGACCACAGCAGCTCATGGTCCTTCAGCCTGTATGGGGTGAAGTGATACTCATTGACACTCCGTGGAAAAATGTAAGCCTGTTTCCATAAGATTGCTACTCCTTCACTGTATTTTCCTAGAATCACAACCGGAAAATCATACACGGTGTTCTACGTAAATACAGCAATGCCTAAAAAAAAATGCAGTACTGAAAAAAAATGAAGATCTTCTGTCTCAGAAAATTTTCTGCAAACCTTGCCTATTCTATTATTTTCAGCAACTGTCATCTGATCAGAAGTACAGCTTTACAGACTAAAATGTATAGAATTGAAGGAAGCCAGCATATGCTATTTTAGTGAGCGTAAAAGTAGGACTTCCATCTGTTTCAGACCTAATTATTACATCATCTTTATGTAGCTCAATTTACAATGAGTGAATTAAATGCTTATGTGAGTGGTTCATACAATGTGAAACACAGCTGTGTCACTTTTATAGACAGAACAGGGCAAAATGTTCTAGACACATTGAATTTCATTTTTCTACTGTGGATACAAAAAAAAAATCCCCTTGTAGAAAATATTTTTCCCACTTTTACTAATACACAATTGTATTTTGGAGAACCATACACCATATACTCGGATTGCAATAAAAAGCTGAATATTTTCATGTGCCAAAGAAAATACTGGGAACTTAGTGATCAAAACAGCAGTTGCTTTGAAAAGCATTCAGCTGGTTCTTCCTAACCTAGCTGTTGCCAAACAAAGACAGATTAAGATTAATTGCAGTAATTAAACAAAGGGACAGGCTACAGCATTAGTAGCAGCAATGTATCACATTCATTGTTCCCAGATACTTTATTCAACAGGAAAACAGAAAATCATACGAGCTCTAGCTGATGTTATGCACATTTTCTATAAGGATTAACTCTTCAGCTAATACCAGTTACAAGGCATGTGCCTGTATAGTTTGCTATAGCATATCACTCTTCAAAAAACCCTTTAGCTAGTACAAGTGAGCTAGATTTAGAACACATTTTTTTACTAGATTATAATCCTCTAAAATAGCTTAATGGGAGCAATTTTTTTAAACTACCAATTTTTTACTTGCATTTCAAAATTCATCTGACAAGCTGTAGTGAAAAGAGAGGTAGAATATAGATTAGGGTCTAGAAAAAGCTCTTGTTTCAAACCAGATAAGGAATAGTCACCATGTTATTTTTGCTTTCCCTGTATCCAAGATTTTTATTTCCTTTTAGGTTGGGTTTGGGTTTTGGTTTTGTTATTGCTTTTTGTGTGTTTGCTTCAAAAGAAATGCACCCTGCCTGAGGGCAGTTTTGGTCACATCAAGGGTTCAGGTTGCAGTGTCGCCAGGCTCCCTGCAGGACACTGAAAATTAGCTATATTGCATTCACGAGGCTTGGCTGTATATACGTTCTGAAAGCCAGGATATTGGTTGTTGTTTCCTCAGAATGAAAAACGAAAGACTGTTGGATCTCTCAAATACACACCCTGACAGGGCAGAAAGCTAGATTTAGAAACCATGTTCATATTTAGGATATTCCAAGGTATATAAATAGCCTTTGACCAATAGTTTATGGACTCAGCATAAATTCCATGTGCCTCCAAAGCTTCTGCTCTCCCAGGAATTTTCCCATCCCTGTTGCCCTCACAGAGCTGGACATAAAAGCAGTCTCTTCTTAGCAAGATGGGATCAGAGATTATTTCTATTAAATTTTTAAAAAATTCCTCTTACATCCACTTAAGTGTGGCACAGACACAACCTGTTTTGCCAGGGTTGGCAGAGCTTAAGGCTTAGTCATTAGTCATTAGGACAGAAATACACACGTTAAGAAATCAATAGGCAGTTTTGCAAGCAGAAAGGTAGCAGAAAATAAACAGAGCTGTACTCTAGGAAGCAATTATGTATTTTCCTCATTTAAGCTTTGAACTGGAGAGTGAATCTGATGGTGGGAAGAAAACATTAAGCACAACTGAGGAGGGGAGAATGTGTCCCTTGCAAATAATTTCCCATGAATAGCTGCCTGCTCTGACATCTTTTGATTGAGCTATTTCTAGAGCTAACCCTCTGCTTGTAAATACTGATGTTAATCTTGTTTCAGAAATGTTTCATCCTGGCAAGACATTAATAAACACTCTACCAGATATGCTTGGAGTCCAGCCATGCACAAGGCCTTGCTATAACAGATCAATAAATAGTGGAGGTAGGTGAAGACCTACATGGTCTGTTCAGATGCCTTTGTGGTTCTTCAAGCAGATTTTGATTCCACCAGGATCTGGTTTGGCTTTCCCTTTGCACAAGAAAATTTCAGCTTGTGTAAATGCTTACAGAAAACAACTGCTAGTTCACAGGTTGAAGTTTGCTTGAAGAGAAAAGAAAATTTTATTTGGTGGAGGGAACAAGACCCGTGTAGTGCAGTCATCCATCAGGACAGTACAGGTAAAGCAAGGGGATACCTATTCTCTCTCCAGCTACGAATTACAGGAATAGCCATTACAGACCATTCACTTATCACATACAGAAAGGGGGCCCATTGTATAGGCCAAAAATGATTCCTGTTTGTGGATTTTCAAGTCCTTAAAGGAGTCGGATTTTCAGAATCCAAGGTCTTCAATACAGTCTCATTCTTCAGCTGTTTTTGAAAGCCATAACGTATAGATCATAGTATTTTAAATAACAACCAAACCATAGGAAGCTGACTCTTACTGCAGTGAATTATTATTACTATTAATTGCATTGCTGTTTGGCCAAAAGATTGGCAGCCTGGGCTAAACAACTGGAAACAGGTCCCCTCTTTGTAGGAAGTTTTATAAAATATGCAACACAAAAAAGGACAATCTCAGCTCTAAAGAACTTCTACTCTCAATGATGCATTAACGGGAGAGAGAGAAATATTACTTTTCCTTATTCAGTGCATAGATATCATTGAACTTTCACCACTTATCTGAGGCTAAAGGCTGTCTTCATTTATGCCAGATGAAGGGTATTAATAGCAACAAGTGTCACTGGACGAAAGCGGTGAGTGAGTCTTTGGTACAGCCTGTTATTGATAAGACTGTGATCTCCTGCCCAGCTGAAGAACGAGACTACAGCTGCCAAACAAAGCGCTTTTGTTTGATGTGGTAGCTGCAGCCATGAAGGGAAAGGTGCCAAGTATGATTCTGAAGTAGCCTTTTAATAGCAGATAGCTAAAATGAGAGGTTGCTCTGAGTGGGAACACAACACACATGGGGGTGGCAGTTTTGCTTGATGTGTGAAAGCTTACTGTTTATACAAGCTGATGCACATGGCATTACATAATTGTAATTGGATGCTTTTTTGTCTCGGGAGACATCTGAATTGTAGCCTAATCATTTGTACGTGACACCCTGCAGCCCCTATTAACAACACAAAAGTTTTGAATTGTACAAAGATATTAAAAATCCCAAAGAGAGTTTAGCAGGAACCATGTTTGCCTTTTCTTTCCATAGCTTTTCCTTAGACCCCCTATAACCAGCAGGATGTTTATGGAAATATACTTCAGGGTAAATTATTAACAATGCAGACAGTAATGTGATTCTGTCTCATTCCAATAAAAAGAGAAATGTACTGTAGGATAAAAGTCAACAACTCATTACACAAGTCACCATCTAGTGGTATGTAAGAACATGAACTTCTTTAAGTTTAGATGTTAAATAAACCTTGGGGTCTTAGAGACTTAAAATAACACCGTCAGTGCTGCTCCAAATAAATTTGTGAATACATATATATGGTACATATATGAATATATGGTTTTTACATTTATGTTCAGCATTTAAATATATGTGTTAGTATAGAGAGATATTTTAAGCAAATTTGGTGTTACTTGATACAAAGTTTGGTTGAAATAAAGTTTGATGTCATGATTTTAAAATGATGGAGCACAACAGTTTGTAGGGTACATGTTTTTTATCCTTTCTCTCTTCTCTGTATGCATTTATACATGTGCCTTTCTTTATGTGCATCTGTAGCTGTATTTATGAGCCTGTAACTGATGCTCCAGAGCACACCATGGAAGGGGTCTGTATTTCTTACTAGCCAGCTGAGTTGCAGTGGCAAACTTGTGGTTTACTAGTGCTGTTTGGTAACTGCAGGAAGAAGCGACATCTCCCCCACTGCAGCTATCTGTTCAGAGGGAAAGCTATTAGGACTGACAGAGAAGCTCATTCTTGCTCATTATATTCCAAGCCCTTACAGATGAGGCAATTTTTCACTCTTCTCAGTTGTGATAAAAGCTGAGGACAAATACAGCATTATACTCTATTCAGCCTGTATCTAAAAATGTTCTGAATTTATTTATCTCTGAAGAAAAGCTGTATGAATGCCAGTGCTTTTTTTCTCTCCCAGTCCACCTTTCCTATTTGCATTTAAGTTTAGCATTATTTCACCTGGGGCCAAATCTTTGAGACGTTATTTGACTTTTACCCAATTTTTCTTCCTGCATTAGTCACTACATGAGATTTGTCCAACAAAGGACTAAATTAAAACTTTGCAGAGCGGATGTGCACTAGAACTTCCCGATGAAACAAAAACCACATGGCAAACAAGATATGACATCAGATTACAAAGGCACACTGATGGTGAGCCACAACATTTCTGTTCCTGGACTTCCAAAATGCCAGAGGCTGCATAGGGTGGAGCTGGAGGCAGAGAAATTAGATAGGCTTGGTGTAAGGAAGGATGATCTGCAAATAAACAACTATGATTAGTACTCTGCCATGTGCAGCATTCGTTGCTTGGACTCCCACAGAAAGAGCAGTATGACCTGTCACAGAAGCTAATACCAGGTGCTGACAAAGGCCAACTCACCCTCTCCCCTACAACGCTCTTAAGAGCAAGAATTTGACCGTGTCATGCTGTTCTAACTATCCCCTGTTTGTGGGAGACATTTATTATGGAGATCTCTAAAGTTAAGGCATTGTGGTGGAAGATCTTTCAGTGGCGAGCACTGCAGTGATTGAACCAGACTTCATTAAAGGCAAGAGCACAAAGGAATGCAATGAAACTATCTTATAAAACACCAGGTGAGCTTTGGGGATGAGTCTTCCTAAAGCCTAGTCTGCAAAGAAGGGAATTTTAAACACTTTTACTAATTTTCAGTTCCTGCCTCATTGTACTGAACATGGAATAAGGGGAGGAGAGAGTATTTTCTATGTGGACTCATGCACTGGATTTGGTTCCCCCAGTGGCATGATACTATATGTCAGCTTAGTCACAGGACCTGCCTGTGATTTACATTGCTTTAAATGCAAATAAAATATTTTACCTTAAATTGCTCCATTTATCTAATGCATTTCAGCTCACGTTTATTTTAGTTTAGGAGCAGGCATATGGCCACTTACTTCAGCTCAGCTCAAAAGAGGTAGCTGCTTAGGTCTTAGTTGTCTTCTTGAATTTTAAAGTCTGCCTGGGTAGCTCTCCGTGGAGCCTGGGAAGGGGAAGAAAACTGAAAGGATAGGGTCTTGGACTCAGCAATGTCCCTGCCTTAGACATCCTAAGAGCCCTGATGCCAGTAGGAAAAATGCAGATTCATACTTCCCCAGACTATATACTAACCTTAACCATTCAATTCAGTTCTCTCTTGAAGGAATTTCCTGTACTATTTTCTTTTTAAAGGCGCGCAGCATTACAAGTGGCCAAAGGCACCTCTTTCCTGACGTCTACTTTTTACCTGTGTTTTTAAAAAAAAGACTTTTTGCAGATGGCATCTAAAAGGTGAGATAGAACATTTGAAGTTGGAGCTTTGTAGCACAAACACGGAAGAATTAGAAACTAAAACACTCTAGAAGAAAAGGAAAGAACAAAGTGGATTTAGGAAATGCTAAGGCTCCACTGCAATTACCGGAACACTGAGGAAGATAAGTAACAAGGTAATAAGTAATAAGCTGCCAGATCTACAAGTGGTGTAAACTGGCATTGCTGAGGTAAATTCAGGGGCACAACATTGATTTTCACCACTGAGGACTGAGGACTGTAACTAGGGAGGAATGTGTAACAGCCTTGTGAGGCACAGATTTTACTTTCTGTGGAGAATATTGTTTCAGTCTCTCCCACGGTTTGTCAGTGACTGCTCCCTGGTGAGAACATGAAGAAATTGTCAGGTCTATTAACCTTAACAAATGTAAATATGAACCCAAAATGTGGAAAAAATGCTTGGATCTGAGATGAATTTCACTCTAACAGACTGCACAGCTAAACAGTCATTTATGCAGCCAACCAGCAACAGCAGCCACTGAGAAAGAAAATTGTTCACCTCGTTCCTTTCAGCTTGTCCTTCCTTCCTGTTTCTTGTTTTGGTGGCATCTCATGTAAACAGCTGCACTGAAGGAGGTTGGAGTCACTCACGTGATTTATCCCAAATAAATTACCTTGCAAATGCAGGTCTTTCTTCTCTAGTCAAGACTGTTGCTCACGATTTTTCTATACAACTGCAAACAAATCTTACCCACCAATCCACTCACAAAGCTGCTGCTAGGAACAAGACGTGTTCTTCTAACATCTGACTGGAACCAGGAGCTGTATCTCCTCGTTTCTGTTCCCTGAAGGAATGGCATGTCCCATGTCCCCTGTTCCACAGGAAAAGAGGTATTCTTTTGCCTGATCATGTTCCTGATCATGGGGAAGTGTATGGCATCAGACTGACACCAGTGCTGCAAGACTGTTTGGAGCATGACTTTGTTTGAGATGGAGTCCTCAATGTTTACATTTCCCATGAAAACCTTTGCAATAAAAACATGGAATCAAAAAGAGACTTAGCCCACATTTCCATGTCTGCACTCATACAGGAGGGCCTGAGGGATCCCATTGCACTGGATTTGGATGCCAGGAGCTGTGTGAAATGGCCTATTTCTCCACATTGTGAAAAAGCTTTTACAAAATTGCTTCCTGCAAGGACCATTACCCTGGAAGGGTTGGGATAGGGCTAGAGGGAGAATTGGACCAGGGAATTCTTTACTCGGAACATCCTTCGCATTTCCTGCCAACGTACACAGACATGCCTGCAAGAAATGCAGGAAAAGCTCCCACTAAGTTTCAGTTTGCGCGTTAGGATTGGGCAGTACTTGCAAAGCAACTCTGCACCCATCTGCAGCTTGAGGAAGAGAGAAGCCAGTGCTTGGCTAATGCTCTCAGATTCACTTCTCCAAGGTCCAGATTCAGAGAGACAGAAAGCTGTGCACTGCAGTTTTTAAGGAGTCGGAGGCTGGGTTCTGCTTGGTGTTCCCACAGCCAAGTTATGTACTGAATAGGAGGACTCTCAGGCTCAGGCCTACAGGCTGTCAAGGCTGAAGGTGCTCCAGTCCAGGGCTGTCCACCTGTGTCTCTGCATCTCCAGCTGTTCCTCTGCTGCCACATCAGCAGCATGGCACACACTTCTGCATATCAGCAGCTTCAGTGTCAACCTGATGTCCCAGGTTAAACTGCTGGGCAGAGAGGATGGAGTTAATCTGAAGGACTGGGCACTTTGTGCTCTGTCAGCTCTGTTAGAGAGGTAATGCCTTCCAGCCAGGGGTAAAAGTTTGTCTGTCAAAATCTCTAAGTGCTGGGGCTGTGGCTGAAAACTAGGAGTCCAAACCTGGAGACAGGAGACACTGAAAGCAGAGTAAGGGAGAGAGACTCAAATTTTGTCTTTCCCTTGGCTGGATCATCAGTTACCTGTGAAGGTGGGTTTCAGCCTCCAAGGTCTCACTGAGGGCTCAGGCACTGGTACTGTGCATCAGGAGCTGGCAGGAACACATCTTACTCATACTGCAGGGTAGCAACAGAAAACAGGATTCCCTTTGCTTAACAACCAAGTGTACTAGGATACTTGCCCAGACAGCAGACTTTGAACTTCTGAGTGAGAAAATAAAAAAAAATAAGAAAGAATTCAGAAGCATTAGGAGATTTGCCTTTATATGCAAGAATACTAATGAATACTTTCCATACTATAGTAGCACAAATCTCAGTGGGACAAAGATACAAAAACAAGACTAGATTTGTCAGAATAAATTTAAAGCACACATGGACATTAGGTTCCTCAAGCTCCATTTGCATTTGGACCCAAAAAAATGTATACTTACTGTTCTTTTCTTCCCTTGAAAAGAAGGCATTTAAACATCAATGGAGATTTTGTTTCAATTTGGAGCTTTCTTGTGTTTTTCAGTTTCTATGTCAGAGGTAAAATGGGTAGCCCTTCATTTTATTTAGCATGAAATGAATTACAAGGAAGTGGCACCTCTAGGAATAAAATGTCTTCAGTCTGCATGTTCATGTAAGTGTAAAACGTACTGCAAGGCAGATTGCTTCTCCAATTTCACTACACATTTGTAATAATAAAAAAGTGGACTCTAAGGAGAAGTGAGCCATGAGCTGTGTGATTTGAACAGCTACGTTAGCACACAAATAAAAAGGAGCAAAAGTTCAAGACAGTTCTCTATTAATAGAAAAATAAAACAGCACCCAGAAATGCATAAAAAGGCAGTAAATGAAAGATTGGATGACATACATAGTAAGAGCAAATCTAGACAGATTTCCATTCGAAAATTTATAAAGGCTCCATGTTGCAACTAAATCAGGGGAAGAGAGGCAGAAACAAATGAGCAGACAGAGGAAGGGAGGAGGGATCACACACATTGCAAGGCACAGTTATTGGGGCTTGGCTAAAATACAGTGTTGGAATGAATGAGAACTGATACCAAGATTCTGATTTACAATACAGACATACAGAGAACATTCCATTGGTGTTTGGTAGGAGGGAAAACTAATGCCTGAGTCATTCAGAAAGCACTGATAGTCTGTTTATAATACCCACATCTGTCACACCACTCTCTGTTGTAATTACACTCCCCTTGATGGGAAAGAAGAAGATTATGTACATCCCCAGGGAAGGATGTACTCATGAATCTGTAGGCAACATTCAAAGAACAATCCACTCAGAACCTGCCTGATTCAAGAAGCAATAGAGCATACCAAGTCACTAAGCCACATTTCATCATAATAAAGCTAAACAAAAAGAAGAGACATAACACCGAGCAGACCTTTGATAGCAAAGTAAAGGAAAAGAGATGGAAACTGGGGAAAAATACCTAACTAATATCTAAATAACTCCTTCTAGGCTGCCTGCAGGTAATCGAGACTGGGTCTTAAGGACAGAATAGAATAAAACATCTTAGAAAGAAGTCTTGCTTGTTGAAAGTCTAGCAGACAAAAACCCGAACAACTGTATATCTCTAACTCCCACTTAAAAAGCACCAATCTGAAAATGCCTATCCACCATCGAGCAAAAAAGAATTTTTAGCACTCAAACATACTGAATATTTGTGAATATTCATTCTGCTATTCATTCTACTTTGAGACAACTGAAAACAAGCTATAGCACTTCCAATTTAAACTTGATGCTCGATGATTATATTATAGGTTATCCACGTAGCTCAGCCTTAGAAAAAAGATATGGAGAACCAATAAGATTCTATGTTAATGATGAATCTATAGTAGCTCAGAGTAGCTTGTTCTCTTCCACTGATACCATCAGTGTAATGGCAGTGCCAAGGAAATGACAGACGAGCCTTTGCAAAATAATGATCACATTTACTTCTGTTTAGAAAGATAAAAAAGGATTAAGGACACATGATTTTAGCAGTACAAGCAAAATAGCATGCTACAAAAGCTCTGTTAAAAGAAAAGGGGGGGAGGGGGGGCTGGGAATGAAATTGGAAACAAATATTACTGCTGGACTAAAACTGTGGTGATTTGGGTGATCTGTGAATTGGTCCCTTGAGACTTCCTCTTGCTCCTTCACGTTCCCCCAGATATGCAGTAAAGACATTTTCAAAAAAACAGTTTCAAGGTGCAGCTACATGGCATCCACATTTTCCTGTTTCAAGGAGAAAATCAGACAGTACTACCTCTTTGCTGTTCCACCTTTGTCCCTCCGTGGAAGCATAAATATCCACCACACACCAGAAACTGCCCCCATATCTTCCCAAAACAGACAGGGGAGCTATGTGTGTGCAAGGGCAAGACTGGAAATCAGAGTTTTCCTCCAGATGAAGGGGATGTGACCAACTCTGCAGCGTGGTTAGGCCGTGAGTCAAGACCTTGAAATGATGCGCGTTTAGTTCCCAGTGGTAAAGCACCAAGCCTTTTCCTACACACCACATGAACATGTAGCGTGATTGTCAGAGCCTTACATCTTGAAAAATTAGGGAATTGGCCAGGAAAATGGGGATATGCAGACAGGCACCTGCCTCATGTGCCTTCAGGACTGCAGATGCACAAGTACCAGTACAATATTTTACAGCATTGCTTTTAATTTTCATCCCAGATCCCCAGCATCCCAAATGGAAGGGGTTCATTGTAATTAAAGAGTACACCAGCTGTTTCCATGTTGCAGCTTTGTGGATTTGCTCTGGTTTATGCATATTGCATCTGAATTAATGTACACTTAAGTTAATGAGGATCTCATGTGTAAAATATCACAGAGAAGTGCATACATCCTCTTTGCACCCTGGGACTATAATCTATTTACATCCCACATCGTTTTTTGTTTCAGTTATACCTGCACAGGAGTTTTACTTCTCTCAGGCTTCCATTTGCACTGTGGCCCTTATTGTTCCTCTTCTCTCTGTAGCTGGCAGAAGAAAGCTGTGGCATCTTTGTATTTTTGCCCCTTGCCTGTGAGATCTGTGGCTGTGTACCATGTTTAGAGAGTTTGAGGCCAAAGATCTTTAGCTCACCAGCTACTGCTCTTCAAACTGCCCTCTGAGTAACTTGTCATTGGCAAAAAATGACACATCTTCAGAGAACATGCCTGCTCCAGAAGTCATTGAAAGATGGAGACTCTATCAGTTCACCAGATAGTTTGTTTCAATCACTCCTACTAGAACAACCTATGTCTTGTTTTTAGTTTGAATTTGCTGTCCTTCAGCGTCATGTTTTTTTCTGTACCCTTGCTTGCTAGATTAAATAGATGATTCACTTACAGTATTTTCTCCCTAGTATGTGAGTATTCTGTGACCAAGGAGTTACTTTTCTTATAGATTCCTTCTGTAGTGCCCAGAACCAAATGCATGATCAGCCTTTATACTGTTCCTTGGAGAGAAACAAGTTAGATCACTTCTACCCTCTTTTATTTCTTCAATTAAACATGTTTGTTACCAAAATAAAATCAGGTAATTACTCCCTGGCTAACTATCCTTCTTGACTGTTTTTATTAGTTTCACTGATCTGTCATGGTGTACTGCTACCTGGAACAATATGTCAGCAGTTAAATCAAGTATTAACCAGAAGAGATTGATGTTAAATAATGTAAAAGTGTTCATAATTTCAGCTACTATCAAAGAGAAGTCTGGACTGCTGATAACAGCAGTTACCAGAGAAGTTTAAATGCTGCAGGGCATTTTCAGTACTTACACTGAGTGACATGCTCACTGTGATGGCTTCGTCTAAAAAATATGTTGTCTGAAGCACAATCGTGCACTTTTGGCACAGCAGCATTTCAGAGCTAGCAACTGTGTGGAAACATGAAAGCACCCACATGACCCTTTTAGGTTTCCCTGTAAAAGCCAACAGCCAGAGAGAGCTTCAGAGGCATTCTCATCTACCTGTCAAAGTCGAAGGTGTAGAAGTCTGCATGGTCTGAGCAAAGCTGAGGGTGCTGGGAATGCCAGCTGTTTTCTCCATCACTAGAGCTCCAGGGACACTGGTCCATGCTGAATTAGGTCTCTCAAATCAGCCCTCAGCCTTGTCAGGCCCCTGCAGGCAGGTCTAGCTCTGGAGGGCAAGGCTATCATTCCCCCAGGGAACATGTTTGCAGATTTTTTTTCAGCCAGCCTAATTTCATTGATCCTGCTTAAGGGCAGGTCACTACCCACAGTTACATCAGGAAAACTGAGAGAACTAAAAGTGAGAATGTGGGAGCTGGTGGGAGTGCCTTTAAAAAAATAGTAAAAAGTTATGTTAGAAGAGACTCAGTTATCTACAAAGTGTTCAGGTTTAGCAGCTGTACCATGAGTCACTTTTAACATGAGAACACCTTAAATTCACTATGGATTTATTCTAGTAAGACAAATGGTTTCATTCCTGATTATAATGTTGAAAGCAGGAGTGTATGGACAAAGACAACACAAAGTCATCCCGAGCAGCACTTTACTTGAAATCTCTCTTAACTACTGCCTGGGCACTTTGAAGGATATTACACTGTCATCCTGAATTGCTAGTCTTTAGATTTCAATGATAGTTTAGAGATTTATAAAGTTAGTCCTAGCCCCAGGGACAACTACTTGAAAAAGTCCAGAAAAACAAACCAACCCAAAAAAACCCCCCAAAACCCAACAAGTAACATCTATAAAAACACTGTTTCATACCATCTAATGTTCCTTCAATGTACATTTGATCCCCTCATCTAAATAATTCCATTGTAATAAAATTTAATTTTTAAATTTAAAACTCTATATTTTCTTCAGTTCATTAAAATCTTGTTGCATACAACTGAAACTAACTTATTTGAAGTACTGTCTTAAAAGATTTGATATTCAGCATCTTTTTTGTAAAACGTCCAAGTTTGTTCACAACAGAAAAATATTCTTTCTAGTCCTCCATTTATGGTTGGATTGAAAAATATAAACTTCAGAGATATGAAACAACTTTGGGGGGAAGGCAGAATGTTAGTTTATTCCAAAATACAGATTTCCATACATGGCACTGAAGTGATCGCACACTGTTTTTTTGAAAGCAATTTGCTTCCGAATTTTTCTTTCAGAGTATGCTTTCAGAAACGCTTAGTATTTCCTGAACATTATTTTAAGGAAAAATCTTTCTGTATTTCATCAGCTGCAGCATTACAAGCTTTTGTTATTCTAGTTTTAAAACATCATAAAAATCGTCATTGTGCTAGAAGAGTACAGAAAGAAGTATCAGTTATTCGAAATGTCTTTTCATCATCCTTGTCTTATCAAAATAAGTAGCTGAAGCCTAAAATATGAAAACAGCTTCTAATATAAGATCAAGACTATGAGGCTTTTAATTTGCAGGGTTTTGGAGATAACCACTTTGCAGGGAAATTCCTCAACATTTTTGTGCACTTAAGGACATCAAAATGAAAACTTCCACGTAATTCAAAATCTCATTTGACAAAAACAGAAGAGATAATTTAAATTTTCATTGTATACATTCAACGCTGTATAATGAGCCATATACAGTTTCCCTTTTTGTATTATGCAGTATATGGACTAGGAGGTTATTTAGAATAATGTTAATTTTCATGTTATATTAACATGCACTGCTTTATGGCTAAATATTTTTTATATCTTCCAATATTGCTGGTGTGATTCCATGTTGCCTTCAAAGTAAGCAACAAAGTGGAGAACAATTAAGGGACTGTGCACCTACTGTTCCTACCTATTAAGCTAGGAATAGCTATTGGAACATTTTGATATCTCTGTGTATTGGGATATCAGTGGCCTTTTTAATGAGAATAAATTTTTAAAACCCTTTTGCCCTTACCAGTTACTGCCTAATTCTAAGCAGACCTGGGAAAAAGTTATTCACACTGCTATCACGATGAAGTGACCTGACATTCTGCACTTCACTGCTTCTGAAGCAGTCGCTTCATCACTTTCTGCACTCTCCTGTTTTTTAGCAACAAAAAAGTTCTTCTTTTAAACTGTGCTGCACTTATATTTGTTATGGATTCCACTTTTATGCTGTTTTGCTTCTCATAGTCTATGTTGAACAATTGAGGTTCTTTGCATAAACTACCATAAGCCTTATAACAATTATTGCTACTTTTACTGACCTTGCAAAATTATTTTTCCATTTATTTGGGAAATTGCAAAGCTCTTTCCACTTAGGGAGTGTATTGTGATTTACTGAAGAAATTACTACTGCCATCAGTGCCAAAATTACGATCTCTACTAAAAATGTAGTTCAGCCAATGAAAAATGCTATAGTAGTTAGACTTAATCTGCCTGGTCTGTACTGAGACAGATATTAGGTACTGTTTCTATATATAACAAGCATGATTTGGTTATAATAAATATATGTGATAAAATGCTCTTTATTTTCTGGGAGCTTGAATACACAGGCTAATCTTAGCACTAATTCTTCAAGGTAGATCTTTACTGAAAACACATCTCATACTTTTTTTTGTGAGGGTTAAAATTCTCTTCATATAAAATAAAGAAAGAAATAGAGTATTCTGCAGTTTAAAAAGTTCTACACAAATGTAAAATATTATTTGGATGGAGATAATACCTCAGAGCTATCTAGGGAGAAACGAAGCTTCATCAAAGGCAGGCTTGACTCAGTAGTTCAGAAGCTTCCCCATGTCAGAGTCCTCTCCTATCCCCAGAGGAGGGGGTGAGGTTTGCAATAAGCCCTGCTGTAATATATGTCTGGAAACTTCCAAGACCTGTCTGAAAAGTCTGTGCTTCACAGCTCTGTTATGCACACAGTAGGTACTAAAATTCAGCAATAAAATATCCTTATGTCTCTTTGTGTGAAGTATTTAATTTTTCCATAGCTATTAAAAGCACTTCACAAAAGATCGCTTTTTTCCTTCTTATGAATTGATCCTCATCTGGATTACAAGTAGAAGAAACAACAGAAGTTATTTATGCAGTGTCATATCTGTGATTTTACTTCAAGGTAGTCTTGGGAAAACTAAAAAAATCTAAAGCAATGTCTTTGCTTTGTAAGCTTTGTCAATAGGTTTTGTTAAAAGACCTGATTTCTGCAGGCTGAATCCTACAATGCAAACAGGGCTTTATTGAACAGTTAATTCCTTAGTGTAGTTCTGCAGAGGTTTGATGGACTGGCATCAAGGCTTCTGCTTATGCCTGTAGAAGACCAAAATGGGAGGTGGTCTTTTAATCCAAGAAAGAGCCTTGGGATCACCACCTGGCACTACATTTCTCTCTTTATCAGGAGTTCCCCTTCCTCATCTTTCTTGGCTCCTTACTCCATAACAAGGGGATTTTGATAATAGAGAACTCTTTCTCAAACATATGTCTATTTATTAACATCCTTCTCCTACTACCTCTCTTTCTGGTGTTGCACTCTGAAGTGTCACATGGAAAATACCTCTATCGCCGTTCTGGGAACGTCCTGAATTCATAGTCTAGGCATGTTCTTGAAATGTTTTTTCTGCTTAAAATGGCCTTCCTGGAGGTCAGAACCATTCTAAGATAACTTCAAGGGACAACATTCCCACAATGCTTCATAAAGTGTGTATCATAAATCACAGTCATCGCATGCATTCCTTACCCAATGCAGACGTGGTGCATTAGAAACGCAGGTGACCGGGCACTTTGTCAAAACTCCCTTTCCTTTCTCACTATCTTTTCAAGAAGTCCATGGTCATGGAGACCAAACTTGACGCTGTAAGATTTAGGAATTTTTTTCACACAGGAAACATGAAATTCTGTGGGGCTTGGTGAAATATCTGTTCTTCTGGTTTCATTGCATTTTATTTATTTTGGAAAAATAGATGTTTTTCTACTGCATGTAAGGAATTTATATTGGTTATGTTTGCTTCTCAAAGTTGAGATATGCTTCCCTCAAGAGGATTTCCTTTGAGTAATTGCCTAACTGGTGGCCACTGAGCTGTAATTACTCCAGATGAAACCAATTGTCATCATTCTTTACAGTGCAAACTGCACTCCAAACAATCCGAATAGCATTCCCATTAGTCATATCTCCAGCACAACCTGCACATTTTTCCTGCTGAAAACAGATATTGATTTGACACAGTGCTGAGGTGATATGATGTATAACTGATTGTACATTTCTGTATGGTATTGGATTAGACTAATGCACCCAGGTTTTCAATCTAATTACGTCTGCTCAGCTGATGGAGAGAGTTGTACCCTGTGCAATTGCCTTGGCAATTGCCAATATCACTTTATGATAATCTACTTAGAGTAAAAGAATCCTAGTGAAGCAGGAATAGGCTGAGTTTCTTACAGAGATTTTCTAATGTCACTTGCATTTTAAAGGAACATTAGGTTTTTCTGAATTGGTGAATAAACTCTTGAATTCTACTCATGAAAAATCATGGAAGAAAGCAGTCAACATTTCCATGGTCTTTGAAAGAGTGTATCATATTGGTGGTCTATTGCTGTTCCGTAAATGTACTCTGGTGCAATTTGGTCTTGGCCATTTATGATGATAAATAGTTGAATTGTGCCGCTGGCCCTGGATCTAGACTCAAGATTTCCCTCAGTGTAAGATTAGCTTATACATCTCTTTTTACTCCCTGAAGAGTACCTGCTTGGTAAGGCATACAGTCACAGACAGCCATCTTAAGTTTGGCAGGAAAACTAGGTGGTAAACATTTCATTAATATCCAGCTGGACAAAGAGAGGAACAAAAGTGAAATGAGCAGGAGACAGAGAGTAAAAATGGTCTCTGATCATGAGAACCTCTGTTTTTAAGAAGCAAGGAATTGCCAAAACACCACAGAATATTTTTTTAACATTTTCTATTGTCCTTTACTTCTCACAGACATCTAAGTCCTATCACTTTGCTCTCCTAGCTCTTGGCGAAAGGACAATAATATAACCTGAAGCATGTCAGGGAAACAGGCTCACGTGACAGTCTTTCTGGTCTGTGAATGATCAGGATATGAAAAGAATGCTCAACTTCTATGAGGCAATAGCCAAGAAGCTAAACAGCACCTTAGCATCAATACGCAAACCAGAAAAAATAGGAGCAATTCCCCTGCTCAGACTCTTTTTTTGTGGGAAGCCTCATTACAAAATCTGTATGATACTGAATTGACTGTAAAATAGATGAGGTTACTTTTTTCCTTGAGAAAATGGACACAAGTAGCAAATTGTCAGGATGAAGGTGGTGTTCAGCCAATAGCTCTGAAAGAGCTTGCCAGTGAAATTGTTTGATTACTGAAAGTGGTGGATAATGTTCTTGAACCTGCCTCACACACCTGAAGACATCAGATATGATACTAACTGAACGAAAAACAGTTTCAGGGAGAACCATGGAAGTCCAAATGTGGAATCCTGATGCCTGTCCTTGGCTTCAATAGCATGCTAATAACACAAAGAACAGACACCTGGATAAGAATGATCAGTCAGGGAAGAGTCCACGTGTTTTTCTTTAAGACTATGCCTTACCTTGCAGGCTCGGTGGAATTATTTGAAGAATCCAGGAAGGAGTTGAATAGGATGAACTGGCTGGTGTGGTGTATCCGTGCTTCTAAAGCACCTTCAGTAGATTTCCTCACATTTAATTTCCTGAGCATTTCTAATAAAAATTAAAAAATAAGAGAACAGGATTGAACAAACATGATAGTGGGCAGAAACCAGAGGGATGTGTGCAGGACCCTGTTCTGGTTAGAATATTGACAAACGAATTGTCTGTGAAGAAGTGAGTGCCTGTGTAGATCACAGCAGATGATAGCTTTCAGTACAGATAAACATAAACGGATGAGCACTAGACAAAAGTACTTCTAATGTCACATCTTAAATGATGGGCTCTGAGCCCAGCACTAATACTCAGAAGTGAGATTGTTCCATGAATACATCAGTGTATCAGTCAGTAGCAGTCAGGGATAAATAAGTTAAAATTGCAGGCATTAGTAAGAAAAATAGAGTGCAATAGACGATGTTACTGTACCACTGTATGAATCCATGGTTTGCCTACAGTTTGAAAAATATGCAGTTTACATCTGCCTGTGCCTTAAAATTCATATTAGAATTAGAAAAGATCCCAAGAAAAGCTGGAAGGATAATCTGAAATGGAAAACATCTTCTATACAAGAAGCAATTGAACACGCTATGTGTTCTGAGTTGGAAAAAATTATCTAGAAAAATTATGATTGGTATGATGATGGTAATTAGAAAGCAACTGTGAGCAATGTTGTCTACCACAAGAACTGCAGATCTCCAAATGGAGCTGGTGGGAGCCAGATTCAGAACAAACAACAAAGGAAATGGTTCTTTGTGCATCACGTACCTGACAAGTTGAAATATTTGCCAAAGGATGCTGTAGAGTTATGGAACATTTCTATGATCTCCTTTTGTTCAGCAAGTACTTGGTAAGTGAGAATGTGATCTTGGGTTAGGACGATGATATGAATCCATATGTCCAGACCTGCTTTTCAATGATTATGGATTTGGTGCATTGATTAGGACCTGGAAAAAGGAAATAAAAAGCCATAGCAAAATGACTACTGAGAGAGAAATAATGCTGCAGAAAAATCATATACAGTATGTTTTTTTTCTTTTTCTTTAATACCATAAATGTTTTCTGAAGAGGCAGGACTTGTATCGTCACACCCATAACTAAGACCATCATCAACAGAGGGTTGTGTATCAGGGCAGGAACCTGCAGTCTGGAATCCAGTGAATCACTGGTAGTGTGTTCCAGATGGTTTTAAGTGGTAGAATAAGAAGTTTCAGGGACCTGGAGAATTGGTACAACCAATTGCCTGCTGTGCACTGTAAATCAGGGAAAGCAGTGCACTTTTTAGCAAAGCAATTAACAAGGAGTGTTGCAGGTCTTGTCAATATACTCAGTTTTACTGATTATCAGAAAGGTCCAAAACCTCTGGGTCAGATCATTATTGAATGTAAATCTCAGTCAATTAAAATCAGAGTTTTAAAGTTTCAGAATCAGGTAAAAAAAAAATCCTATGAAAAGGGGAAAAGCAAATGCAAAACCTGGTCGAAAGGAACAACTCTTCCTCTACCTCTCCTGACTACCACATATGACTGCTCCAGCTTCACAGAAAGAAAACCACCATCCAGTGAAACAGTCATTGGCGACATAATAATCTGCTCTGCTGTCTTGCACCCATCATTTTTACAAAAAAAAAAGCATTAATTTTTTACCTTTATGTCATCACATCCAAGAACTGAAGCCTCATCTAAAACCCCTTGAAATCAGTGCAGGCTGTCATTGACTTCAGCTGGCATTGGAACAGACTCTGAGAATGTAAATCGCTTGCTAGCAAACTAAATAAAGATCTGGGCTCAATTCAAGTTGAATATAGATAAATTTAATAGTACTGGCATCAGTGAAGTTATACAGGCCTGCAAGCACACCAGCCTTCATTCTGTTTGTTGCTGTTCAGTTGATTTCAGTAATTCATTGCATGAGGTAACACATCAAAATGGCATTTGATACTGATTTTCACTATCAGTGAAGGCACAAAGCAGAAGATTAAGTAGAAATCAAAGTTTCCAAGGGTTAATAATAATATCTTACAAATGGGAAAGGATACCTAACACTGTTTACAGCATGTATAGCATTTCAAAAAATCGAAGCCAATCACTTTTTCAAGACAGCATGACGTCAAGCCCTATCTAGAAAATGGTACATTTATTAGGATTTCAAGAAAAAATCTTCTTGCTATTATCTCTGGGATGAGATAGACTTTGCAGGAATGACATAAAAATATTCTTGCCTCCAGTGTTTGACTGGCATAATCTGTCCGCAACACCTACAGAATATGATACTATATTGCAGGAATGTGGCATCAGTCTTTTTTAGGAGGAAATATTTGGAACATCTTGAAATATTTCATTGTCATATATGTGTCTGTGTGTATGATATAAAATAAATTCTGCTGCTTGTCTCTTGGCTTGTATCTTCTTGCACACAGAAATACTAATTGCAGTCTTCATCACAGCATAAAGACAGAGCTTATTGTGGTATCTGGACTGGAGAAGACAAAGAGAAATAAAACGGAAAGGGAAAAAAATCTTGTAAGTATTTATGTCACCTGAATAATTGCTTTGAAGGGAAGAAAACAGGACCTGTTGACAAGTTTCTATTCTAATGCTTTCTATTGCTATACTACAAATGTCACAAATTCACACAACTTACCACTGAGTTTTGGTTGGGGTTTTGTTGTGGTTTTTTAATTGACAGCATGTTTTTCCCCTGCATCTCAAAGAAAATCCACCAGTGTTGTTCTTTGCAAAGATTACATCAAACATGCCGTATTGGTAGGAAAGAAGATAACCCTCAAGTAAACCACTTGGAACTGACTAGTTCTTGCCCAATTCTTTCATTCCTAATCACAAAATGAGAACCTTGAATGGGTTCTGATAAGCACTCAGAAGCCACAACATCCCATCTACTTACTGAGATATTTTGCATAAATATTTTTGGTCGTGTAGGAAATCAAATCTCTCAAAGAGGATGGTCAGTAGCTGTCTGGATGGGAGTCTCCATCGCAAGCATTCTTGCAAGAACAGCTTCTACAAGATCAAGATGGGATACCACAATTTCTTCTGATGATTTATTACAGTCCAGCTGCCCTGTGGTCCTACACAATGACTACAGTACATCCATGATCCATTTCTATTTATTATCCTAAAACTATGCACAGAACTTCTTCTAGCTTTCCTAGTATGTACAGTGTCCTACCTATAGCCAAGGTCATCTAAACCAACCTCCTGCTGCTCCCCATCATGCCCTTAATAAGTTCAGGCTGCTTAGGTAGTTAAATCTTGCTGACTAGTTAAGTCTAGAACATTTCCAAAGACATTTCTGCACCTGCATTTTGCAGACTATTTAAATGTATCCATGTGGCATTTGGCCAGTTGCCTCACCTGTCACTGGAACTAACACTATCATGGGGACTGCCCAGAATTCCTCCACCCAGGGACTTCACTAACACATTGAAGCACACAAATAGTGCCTAACTGGTCTGGGCACAACAGGCAATTGTCTGAAATTTCCACCTTGACAGTTGCTAGTCTATTGCTGGGCTGTGAAACAGCACAGAGATCAATCTATTACTTTATTGTCTCAAGCCAGTCCATTGCCACATCTGCTCAGAGATCACTGGGAGACTTAAAGGATCAGCCATGGAGCTGAAGACAAAGTGCATTGGCTATGTGCACAGATAGAGTGCTAGTACCCATCTACATCAAACCTGAATTCAATCATTTTATCACAGCTATAGTTTAAATCCATGCTTATCAAAAATGCTTCATTCTTGGGTCTAACCAGGCCTACCACTTCACTAAATGTAATACTAACACACACATAATTATGGGGTAAGAGAAATTTCTTCCCACTTCAGCACTTCCATGCATTCAGCCATGTGATACTGTCACATTTATGAAGCAGGATTCTATTTATATGTTCAAGTAGCTGTTATAGCAGCCTCAGCATCAAATAGCTGCTCTGCTGGAGTGAGCAGATAGTTGCTAATAGGAAACGTTACAGAGCTCCTGTGGACAAACCTCATGCTAAGCAGTATTGCTGCTTACTGTAGGAGTAAATTTAGAACAATTTTGCATCTCTAAAAAATTGCCACTACATGAATGGGTGTTTTTAGCTGAGGGTGGTGCCACCAAGGAATTATCTGGATACATGTACTTCAGCAATTCATTTTAGAGAAATCATTAGGAATGGATGTCCATCTCACACATACAGCTACCTCACAGTTTTCATCCTGGATTAAACTGACTAACTAACTAATTAACAAGCAAACAAAAAAACAAACAAACAAAACAGTCATAACAGAGCACCAGCATCATCTTTTCATTTTCACTGAGACATACTGGTGATTACTTCATCAGCAAAGGAAATTGAACGTAAGACTGAAATGGGAAACAAAACTACATAAAGTAATCTAGAATGGATGTGTGTCCCATATTTCCATTTGCATGTGATTCTAATATGCTAACATAGTACTTGCTGGTACTCCACAAATCCCATCATCTTTTCCACCATTATTCTTTATTTTATTTTATTCTTTATTTCTTTCTGTGACTTGATGACATTTTTAAAAACAAATTATAGTTTCATTGTAGCCATGGATATTTTATTGAAAAATACTGCCTTCTGTAATCTTATAAGTGACTTAGATTAGGAACAGAACAGTATTTGCAGTGTTTATTATTTTGAATGGGAGAAGTTTACCATCTTAAGACAAGAGATGCAATCAGGCATGACTTTGGCTTACAGGGCCGGATCTCAACTGCCTCATGTAGAGTCCAGAATTAAATTAACTAAAGTAAAAATTGCATTTTTTTCTATAGTTTTTCATATAAAGATATTAAATATTTTATATATTTATACATACACTACATATAAAAACCACAGATCATTAATTATTAAGTATATTACTTTATCTAAAATTAATTAGTACTAATTATGGAATTATGGAATTATGACCTTATAGCCAAAAACATTAACAGCTTTTAGACCAAATCTGTGAACTCACAGGTTCATTTGCAATAGAATTTCCACACTTCCCTTGGTGCTTCCCTTGAGGGAAGGGCTTCTGCAGCTGCCTAGGCAGGATGGCTCAGTGAGATGAGGGCTGAGCATGGCAGCAATTCCACCAGTAAAGCACCACTGATGTCTTAGCCCCGCATGCCATTTTTTTAGGGTATCAGGGTACACAGAACACCAAGGCATGCTCTGTACACAAACACCTGCCTCAGAGCTCCTCTCTGCCCCTTACAGATCTTGTCATCCACCCTCCTTCTCTGTGAACACAGACTCTGCAGTAGAGACTGTGTTATTTGTAGTACTGCCAAGTTTAATCCACCTGCAGAGGCACCTGGAAGTATAATTTATATACACACAAATGTACCTGTGGAGTTTGAACACACTACGTCTTAGCACTTCTACTTCAGTTGAGAGAAGTAACATGAGCAAATATTGGACAAGGAGAAGAAATGTATTCAGGTAGTCAAAGTTATCAGAAGAGCCCAGTCAAGCAGATTTGAGTCTTCGGGTAGGCATGATCCCACATCCTGACTTTATCTGGAGTTCCTTGCTGAGAGTGAAGCACTAGTTGGATGTGTCATGACAGCCTTGGCACTGAGGATGTGCCAAGTAGTGGTCTATACTACTAGGATTTACTTGCCAAAGGGTCAGTGCTCCAGGATGTCAAATTACCATTTGAGAAGTGATTAACTGCAGATAGGTTACCATTCATCAAGAAGGAGTGGAGACTTTGGGAAAAATTGGGATGTTATAGAATATTATTCATGAATTATGCCACATGAGATTCTACCTGCAACAAGTGATTGCCATGCTGGCCAGCCTAGTGCAGATGCCTACCGGATTTTCCCTATTTCAGGGTCCTTTTGACTCCTTGGTCTTTGCTCACAGATTGATCTTAGGCGGGCCTTGGGACAACATCATGGCCCTGTACCTGGATATCACTGGCTCATGGTCTGTACTGGCTCACCAATTCAAAGCGTGGCTCATTGCTACCTTTCAAGGAAAACAAAGAAACAGTTCTAAAACAAGTCTAAGGATGAAGGGGTAATTTCCTGTTGCAAATGACTGGGCAATTCCCACCCATAACAAGCTGTCATTACAAGAGCACATTTTAGCACCCCTGAGTGAGAAAGCAGCATCTCACGGTGACACAGATAAGATATCAACAGGGGCTCTAAGAAATAGATCACTCTGTACCCATTAATACCAGGAGATCATCTACTACTGTCGCAACAATGACTTTATATCCTGGCTGGAGTCCAGGCTTTGTTACAATTAGCATATTAGCTTCAATTATGTGAGCCTGCAGCTAGCTTTTAGCTAATATCTATAATTTACCTTGGGAAGAAGTTTGATTTTGTCTATCTTATTCCTGATGTAGCTTGATTGAGAATGAATTTTATGCAGAATATTTATTTTCTGGCTACCATGCTGTCTATTTCTAGAAGCTCTGGAGTCAAGATCCTGTTTCACATTTCAGAAAATCTGGGATAGGTTTCCCTGTGTGCACAGCTTGGGTTCTTGTTGTTTGAAGATGCCCAAAAACATCCAGAAAAAAGCCTTAAGTTTATATCTCACTCCAAGATAAGTTTCAGAAAGGACTCAGCATAGAAGGGTCATGCCAAGCCTTTCAGTGTGCATACCCTGTTTGGGCAAAAGCAGAGCCCCACGAGACAAACAACTGGGAGAACTGGGAGAAAGGTGTCATATTAAAGTATTGTCTGGTGACTCAGATTTGAGACAACTTCTCTGTTTGATTGTAAACTTAAGGGACATGATCCAGGAAAATTAAATTAATATTTTTGCATGTTTTTACCAGGGGGGATTTAGCATCTATTACTTATGATGCTGATGGTAGCACAGTAAGAATAAATTCATGGCTAGTTATGAGGCATTTAAACGCTGCAGTGGAAAAAGGCCATGGATGCGCCTGGCCAAAACTGTCAGGTCTTTGCTGTATGTTAATATATTAACCTTCCCTCAGCAGAATAGAGGCCTAAAGATAAATTCATTCTCTCTCCTTAAAATAGCCTAGACATAGCTAAAGCAACTAAGGACCAAAAGGATAAAAAACTGCTGGAAACTGAGAGCTGTTTAAGCTGAAAAGGAAATGGTTATGAAGGATTAGAAGGAAATGTAGTAGCCCTCCTGGGCCTTCGGCTTAGCAGAGCCTAACCATGACCAGCTCTTATGATGACCCTGAGAGATTAGGAGGAGCTCAGCAGGTCTAGGATTTGTGCTCTTACATCAAGTAAGACAAAGAACATCACATTAACGCATGGCAATGTGGGAAAATGGAAGAGCAAATATTGACCACTTTTTTAAAGTGAGATGTGAAATGAAACACTTATCACTAGAACAATCTCTAATAGGTGAGATCAGAGAAGAGAAGAGGTGCCCCAGTCAAACAGTATTCCTAGGAGTTTATCTGTGGATAATCCACATTACTCTTTTCACAGAGCTATGATCTGATATTTAATTTTTCCACCACATTGCGTTTTTGGCAGGATGTTTTTACTATCTGACATAAGAATCAAATTGTTTTGTAGCTTTAGGATGACAAACTCAAACTCTTCTTCAGGGTAACACTAAAAAATGAAGAGATAGAAAAAGACTTCAGTGATGCACAGCCCTTATGTGTTGTTTTGTTACAAGACATGTATCATCAACTTCCCACACATTTTTTATGCAGGAGATCTATGGGATGCTCAGCTTGGTGCTCCACAGTATGCCACCACCATCAAACAAACGACAGGAAATTGGCAGCATGCTGTGGATTTACTTTCTGCAACTGAATGGCAAACACTATTCAGTATGGATCAATACCCTTCCCTATTCACCCACTCCTGCCATGCCTCCATGCCTTCAGGTTTCCAAAGCAGGTCTCAAGTTGAAGAAAGCCCCAGTTCTTCATAGGTTGAGTGTAAGGTTTGCCAAAGTACAGCAAAAACCTATCCACTCCTCATGTGCCTCTTGGAAGATATACAGTTCCTCCATCCCCTCCCCAACAACACTCCAGAGAACAATTTTTTTTTATAAAGGGGGAAGCTGGAAGAGAAAATACTTAATTAGGAATTTCAAGAAGAATTAGAGTGGGTGGGACATTATCACTCCATCTGTGTTTGTGTTACAATTTCATCTGGAAGCTAAGCAGTCCATTGCACATGCCACTATAAATGACAGCCTGTGCCCCAGGCTGTTCACCCCACAGACAATTAGTAATTATAGCAGTGCTCTCAAGTGGCCAGCTCTGAGTCACACCTAGTAATTCTAGTGTATACATACACCTTAAATGTTCCACAAGCTGCTAACAAGGCATTTGCCTATTTCAGAGCCATTTGTGGCTCTGAAAGGCCTTGAATTGTGCATCTTTCTTGCTTTAGATGGAGACTAATGCAAGTTGAGAAGTGTGTTGCCAGTGCTGTATTCTCTTATCCCTTCATCTCCAGGGCTAGCCCTCCCTGCACACAAGCTGAGGGCAGCTGGCTGACAAACTGGCCCAGCAGTCCCCTGCACGCCCTTAAAGTCAAAGGCATGGGCACACAGCCTCATTGTGCCTAAGGAGCCGCAAGGAACTCCAAAGACAAAAGCCGGTCATACTGCTTTTAACAGCCCTAGGCTGAACTGCTTTCCTTGTGGATCAAGATTACAAATACACAGCATGACTAGAGATGACAGCAAAGGTACAGAATCAGTGCTTATGTGTATTATTTGCTGGACTCTACCTATACAGCCACAGGGAGTGACCCTTGGTAGACTCCAAGCTGAACAAGGGTCTTGTCCACAGGATTTACCTGATGAAGCAAGCCGTCCCCAAAGGTGACATTGGTATTTCTTGCAGGCCTTTCAAGATGATTCTCCCTGCTCTTGAGTTGGGCCTGGCACTGGGCTCTGGGGTAGTGTGGATACTTATATCCATGTCTGTGGTTTCAAGGCAGAATTGATAAGGCAATCTCCTTCCTCACAGTACTTTTTTCTCCTTCAAAGCTGGGTATGATAATTGGGTTACCAACCACAACTAACCCAGGGTGAATTTCAGCTGCCTAAAAGAAATCACAGAATCACAGAATGGTTAGGGCTGGAAGGCTGTTTAACCTAGAGAAGAGAAGGCTCAAGAGGGGATCAAAGAATATCTCATTAATGTGTACAAATACCTGAAACAAGAGCGAAAAAAAGAGGGAGACAGGTTTTTTTCAGCAGTGCCCAGTGACAGGACAAGAGGTGACAGGCACAGACAAAAACACAGGAGGTTCTATCAAAACATAAGGAATCACTTTTTTACTGTTTTTGCATCACTAAGTGTGATGAAGCACTGCAACATCTTGTCCTGGGACGTTATGGATTGTCCATCCTTGGAACTGTTCAGAAGTCTGGACATGGTCCTGGCCAACCAGCTCTAGGTAGCACTGCCTGAGGTCCCTGGATAAAATGCATACGTGCATTGCTTTCCCTCATAACAGATTATTGGCAGGAAGGCATGTAATTTCCGTCAGAGCTAACTGGAAAAGGAAGTACAATTAAGACTGCAAAAGAGAGGTAAAATCTAACCCTTATAGCAAAGAGCTGCTCAAAACAATCCTGGTTGTTACAGTGGATAAAACACGTGAAAGGAGTAGCTTGAGGAAGGACAGATGTGATGCCTGGATCTTAAAGCAAATGCAGGGTGGCATATCTTATCCCTACCAGATGGCCCTATGATTACACAACCTTTCAGCACACTGATGGCGTTTGAGATTTTCTGTCTTGCAAGAAGTAGCTTCAGATGAGTTTCAGCAGAGTAAATATGCACCATTGACTTTTATTCAGTTTTAATAGACTTTTGCAATACACTTTTTAAAACGTACTTCTACTTTATGACTGCTACTTTCTCATACTCTCCTCCTTAATCTCTTTCCTCATAGATGTTTAATTGTGTAGAAGAATCGCTGTGATGTATTTAACTTTCATATAATTTCCCTGTTTGGTAATAATACCCCCAATTAACTACTGTTCTCATTAACCAATTTACTCATTTATAATCAAGGGCAATGGCTTTAACAGTTCTAATAATATGCCTTGTTAATAATGTCTTAATGAGGATTACCCTTATACTGCTCTCAGAAGGTTCCCTTTTTCCCTAAAATGAGAACAAGCATATTAATGAAAAATAACCTTCTATCTCCTGGCTAAGTGTTTTGTTGGAATAAAAAGAAAATATGGAAAAGTAATGTAGATTTTTTTCCTCCATAAGCTGCCATTTAGAAAACCAGTGAATTACAGTAGGTGGAGTACATGATGCACTCGTCCATAAATCAGTTCTGGCCTCAGCCCTCTTTCTTACTTGCTGTTATTAGACACCAAGAGGCTCCTTTTAAAACCTCAGTTGAATCAGGATGTGGGCATTCTTATCAGCTTCACTGGACGTAGCAAGGAGAATACTGTTAATTAACTCAGGGAAAGAAGTGAAATCAAAATGAAATATCTAGTCAAGCTTTTATCGAATTAAACTGAAAGATCAAATCTAAGGGAATCTTCTCCCATAGAACTAAGGAAACACAATAAAACTGCAATGACTGAATATATGTTCTGCCAGCAGTAGCATTGAAAATTTAATGTTTGGAATTGACAAATAATCAGACAGGTTTACTGATGATCAGCAAAAATAATCTCGAATGACCACATTAAAAACAGCAGCTCACACATTTACAGGTAGAATAGAGAAGCTGCATAAGAAAGCTTGCATTTAAAATAAAGGGGAACAGAAACATAAGTCAATCCATGATCAGGCAACCTTGGAATTTTAAGTGCCGGAGGAAGAAGCACTTGGTAAAAGACAGCTCCATAATGCATCCAAGGTGACAGAGAACTGAATGCATCTTTCTTTTTACAGTTTTGCCAAAACAGAGCACCCACAGGCTGGTCTAACAGTCTCTGAGGGACAGAAACCTGTTCACAATTACCTGTGCAATGCCCTTTTGTTATGCTGCATTCTGTACACATGAAGGCCCACTGACCTCTGATGGTTATGATGGTATAAGACAAAATTATAAACACCTGAAGCCCTCCACCTTCCAGCATGTTACTCAGATGTCTCTGTATTCCCCATTCCAGCACTGTTAGGGTTTGAGTCTTGCCTCTAGTGACCAATTAGGACTTTAAGGTGTACTTAGGTGAGGAAAATAATTAAATCTCATTAGCTCTAAGTACTGAAGACATGGCAATTGATGTGTTAAACACCTATGCTGAAATGGGGAGAAATTGATCTTCAGAGGTCAATATTTGCCGGTATCTGGACATGCTGGTTTGCCACAATCAGTTCTTTTCTTGCCTGTATTTTGGTTGTAATGAGTGGAAACTAGAAAGATAAAAAGAGCAATGTCCCATCAATATTTCTCTTCCAGAAAAGCCGTTGCAGCTACAGCTATAAAGTGTCCAAATACATTCACTCATTTTGGGATTTAGAACACAGTAAAAATGTAAATGTCACACTGTTTTTCAAACTTTTGCAGAGATATCAGATCAAGGTCTATTCACCCTACACATCTGACTATACCTTTAATTTATATTTTTGATCAAGCACAAAAGTTGGAAGTAGCCTCAGCATTAATTTTTAAGAAGAGAATTTTTAAGAAGAGAGTTCTCTAACACAAAATTTTCATTAGTTTCCATTATTTCTTGGAAGGTTCCCATGATAACAAGAAATACACATGGATGAAAACTTGTTTGCACTAAACTAATCAGGCATTTTCCTACAGACTTCATTGGAGCCAATATCTTACCTAGTATCTTAGGAGAAGTAGATTTTACTTTCCCTTGAGGAGTCACAGTTTTTACTGGTAAGCAGGCAGTATCCTTTATACAGCAATTCTGAGGCAGCTCATGCAAGTGATAAGAACTCACTGAACAAATTTTGATGCATTCTGAGACCATATGAGAAGGTAATTAGATAAATTCATAGGCTAGAGTTTTCAAAAAAATGGGGATGATTTTGTTACTTTCCTTCAAAGGGCTTCAAAACAATGCAAGCCCTCTGATTTGGTACTGAATTTAACAATGAGCTCCTTGCCCTTGACTGTGCACAAGCTTCTTCTAAATCACTGGCATGCCAGTTCAATTCCACCACTTATTTATTTTTTTAGGCTGGAAGAATTTAAAGCCAAATTTAATTAAGATTCTGACATTGTGAGATGGCATACAGAAAACTGTTTAAAATACGAGCCTTGTGTGACTTGGTTCTTGATATCAATCCCATTTTGATTTCCTACATTATCATTGTTGAAAAACATGCCTTAAGGCTGTAGGTTCTTTCCATGGTTGGGGTTTATCATCTTCTGCACAGATCTCTGCCTTCCTTTTCACCTAAAGACATGCAGGTACCTATGGAATATGTTATATGCACTTGGCTGGCTCTTGATTGCCTCTTGTTTGTGCCCAGATGAAAATACCTGGGCTGCAAAGACAGACAACTTCACTTTTGTGTTCATTGTGAAAACCAAGCTGAAGCTAGAGGGGAAGAACTGGGGATGGAGCCAATCAGCACCAGGTCTGACATGTTTTAGGGCTTACATGACTCTTAATGAACAATGATATTTTCCTTCCTATATTTGACTATACCATAAATAGAGATGAGAGGGCCCACAGAAAAAGACAGATGGAAAGAAGCATGGCTGAAGGATGAGAATAAAAAATACACACAAAACCTGATGGAGTCATAAACAAGGACTCTGGACAAGTAGAAACCATGACCTCCTTGGTCCAAACTCTTCCTGTAAACTATTAGATGGCTTTAGGTCACCAGCAGACTTGGCTAGCTTTGGAAAATGGTACATTTTTTCATATCTTCTAGCTAAAATCTTGATCCTATTAGGCTTCAGTGCTTTACGAGACACTAGGATTTCAGTGCTAATGAACTGCACTCCAACTTCACTTCTTTGAAAGTCTATGGTGCAGCCAAAATTACTCATTGATATAGCGATAGCTGTTCATTCACTTAGAGAGTGAGAAAAGTCATATGAATGCGAAATAACCTTCTACCTCTACCTCCTGTCTAAGTGTTTTGTTGGAATAACTTAGATTTTCCACTTGATTATGCCCTGGATGTTAAATCACACTGAAGTAATGTGATAGGCTGAACTTTGTTTGCATAAACTGGTTGAGCCTTGCAGTAACTTCTCCCTGATAACCCAGGACTGATGCCTTAAAGTGTTTTCGTGCCAGATAAAGGAAAAGGCAGGTAAGAAGCAGATCCTTTGGAGGTGGGGTAATGCTTTTTATTAGGTCGATTTCCTCCCTCTCAGTAAGGCACAACTGCATCTGACAATGTAAAACTCCTCTCCATGGGAGGTATTGGGTGTTCACATGAAAGCCAGAAGATTTCCTCCCTCCTAATAAGGCACAAATGGCACAAGGAAAAGCAAGGCCAAGTAGCAGTCCTGTCATTAGAAGGGGCTGCAAACCATCAAAGACCCTCAAAGTGCCCCACACTTAATTTCCAGTGTTGCTTCAGACAGTGTAAAATCCCCCTGCAGGGGAGGTGTCAGATGCCTGCTGCAACCTAATTGTTTTAAAATAAACCTGGCTCATATGTACACAGGTCATTCACTGTCTTTTCACTCTAATCCACCACAAGGGATCTATTAACAAGAACTTCAGTTACCCTGCCTCAGAGGTGGGCTGTAACAACTAATAAATAAAAATCTATAGAACTGGCAGGAGAGGCCAGAAGTATCAAAACTGATCATATTGCTATTTTAAATCCTTAGCTGAAAAATTAAGAAATAGCCAAGTTCTGTTCAAAGCATGTGAACAGCATATAAATGAGGAAGATGTTCATTTACACAATCCAGACTGCTTTGATTCAAGAATCAGTCAACCAGCTGCCCAACTTGAAAGATGGATTACACTTTCACACATCGCAATCAAGGTCTAGACAGATCTCCACCATTTCCTGGTACACAATATTTCAGACTTGAGTTTTTAATCATTGGCTTTGTACACACAGTTACTTTAACCCATTTAGCATCAGCCTGAATACTTCCACCTACATGTTCTGAAGGGCTGTGGCAGAGACAGGAACTTATTCCACCTCTCTTCATTGCTAAAGAAAACCCAAGTCTGTGCTAAACATTTATACTCTCAGCCTCAAGATCCATCCTCATCTGCTGAGGTAGAGTCTCTGTTCTGGCCTCCTGGGCCAGCTATTGCTTCTTCCAGCTTGTGATGGAAAACTGGTAAACCACAACAAAAGCTAAAAGGCCACTCTTCGGAGTTCTCTGGGAAAAAAAAAAAAAGAAGTAAAAGCTTCAGGAAGAGACCTAGCCAATACTACAGAAATTAAAGATTAAAAGAAAGAGCTGTCCTGGTGACATGCTGTGGCAGGTCAATATCTGTTGGCATCTGGCTCTATGCTTTTACTTATGAAAGATAAGCCCAGGACCACCCTTCATGAGTCAGCAATAACATAAAAGTAACTGAACTTCCTGCAAGGAGAGGTCTGTCACGTTCCTGTATTTCACTGCTTCAATAACCTGATGTTATTAAAATTTCTTGCAATCTTCTTGCTACAAGGCAGTGCCTTACTTGATCAGATGATTATGAAAGATGGAGGGGGCTGTTAGCTTATAGTTTCCTCCTGATATAGAATTACATGGTAGGCTGATTCAACCTGTGCATGAAAGCAAAAAAAGAATTTCTTTGCCTCCTTTCTTATTTTTCTATTTTGATTTCCTTATATTTCTTATCCAAGAATGTCACAGACTAGTAATATCCCATGACTCCATTTCACACTTACTTAGCAACAGTATTTATGACTTACCTCTGGTAGCAGTCTGCTTATGTGAAGGTATGCAATATATCTTGGGTTCAGGCAAAACCTCCTTTTCATCTTTTTAGATGATATCCTTGTACTCTTTTATCTAACTATATTACCAGTTTTTTCCACTACTTTTCTGTAGCTTTTCCCACCTTCACTTCTACACGAGATAAATATCAAGATGAATGTCTACTTTTACAATTAATTCCTTGGAGGGGGAGAGCACAGGAATTTGCTTTGACATGCTCATGCTTATAATTATTTGGAGTATTCTCAAGGCACATCAGTGTATCACCTTTCCTAATTTCCTTTTAATCCTCCACAACAATAACCTTCCTTTCTACACAGCTCTCTAAAGAGCTGATGTTGAATCTCTCACTGATATCCCCTGATGTTAGGATGCTCAATGCATATTCCCTAGCAGGAACAAAGTCATGCCCAGGCTCAACCCTAGAATGTAGCATTTTTAGACCAATACATGGATACGTTTGAATGTTAGGAATCTCATGTCTGTTTATAGCTATGGTTGTAGTGTTTCCCCCAGCAGATGATATGGAAATGGTCTGGGAACTACAAGAAGAAAAAGAAAGCCCATCACTCTGTTAGGACCCAGTTTTACATTACACCAGACATTTCCATTACCTTGTCTACTATGCCATAAACATAGAACTATGTGTTTCTTCCTGTACTCCACAAAATCCTCTGAGAATCCAGAGAATGGTCTCAGTGAACAAGCTTTTGTAGGAAAGAATAGCCAACTCAATGGCAGAAAAGAGGCTTCAGGAGGCATAACTCTGTGACAGAGATGACAGGCCTTATTGCACTTGAGTTTCTTTTCTCCTGTCTTTGCCCTGATGATGCAGAATTTGCTTACAATGGCAAACAAATTCTGGTAACAGCCAGAATCAAGCAATCAATTTAGAAGCTTATTTACCAGAAAGTTTTCCCCCTCAAATTAAAAACAATTAGAGCTGTTGCCATAAATCCATTGCTGGCAGATGCTACCGCTGTGATGATATCCATCAACCGTTTCAGTCCCACTCGTTCCTTGCTGGACACGGTACTCAGCAGACCTTCTGTCACATCCATGAATAATCTCTCTTCTGTCTGGCCATGCCAGAGCTTGCACACAGTAGCTGCATCCTGAGCCTGCTGCTGGGTCTGAGAAGTCCTTCCTGGTGCTTGCTCAGTTCTTCAAGCACTATTTCACACCTATGGAGGGGAGCATTCATTTTACCTAAAGTAACTGTGGCTGCCTGAAAATTAGATTTAGACTAAACTACTTCACTATATTAATTCTGTGTGCCATGAAGAGAAATAGGAATCTACTAAACACTGATGCTCCCAACCCATTGCAGGATGGAAGGACTGCTTTCCTCACAGGCTTCTGTAGAACAGAGAAGCGTCATCAGCTGACTGGGCAACAGTTTTGAAATACTGATGCAGGTGGTGATAGGCAATATTGTACCACTATATTTATGGCTTTTTGGTTTTCTTAGCAAGCAAACAAGAATTAGAAATACCATATGTGCAACAGTGATGTCTCATATATTACAATACAGTGACATTTGTATCATTACGGGACATTGTGACGGAGTGCAACAGCTACTGTTCAGAAAGCTGATATGTACGGCTGAGGTACCATAAATATACATCTATGTCAATCCACCTGGCATGGTTGTAGCTGATTTTGAGTATGTTATGATCTAGCTGACTATATACTGACAATTCTGCCAGCTTTTGCAGGGCACTTCCTTCCCCTTTCCCAAATACAGATGCTTAAAATGTGACTAGAAAACTGTCACAGGCCCCCTGTACCAGGGAATAAACTGAAATTATGAGACTAGGGACTACATTTTCCTGTTCTTTATATTCTTCCACTAATTCATCCTTTTCCCAGTTCTCCTCTTCTGCACTGCTTTTCTGAGCCTTTATGTTCCTCCCTTCCTTTATTCCCTTTAGATTATCCCATTTAAAATTCTAACAACACAGTAACCATTTCTCATGCTTTTAATGACAGCTCATAATTGCTGACAAGAAAGAGAAGTAAACCATGTGAAAATGTGTATTTATAAAATTGTCATAATGTCATAGACACTGCTGAGATCAGTAATGAGGAGGTTGGGCCTTAGTTAAGACAGCTAGACAGCAAATATATACCAGGATGAAATGGCAGAATATAAAAATGAATAAAATAGTGGCTGTGGAAAGATAAATTAACATAGTAAGGAAAGGTATGTTAGAATCAGACAGAAAAAAACAGTTCTCTTTATGTAGCATAGAAAACATGGAAAATAACTTTGGAAACAACTGGCAATGAATGACATTTGTGGCACCTAACTGATGTCATTCCACTATCATTCCACAGGAGAGGTGGCAACTCCCCAAATATTTGCTGCCTTCCTTGCTGTAATCACTGCCACTGAGCACAGCACATGTTGGGCTGCTGCTATGAACACAACCACAAAACTCTTCAGCAAACCTGGTTCCTGGGACTATGGGTAATGCAAACACGTAAACGTAAACACATATCTTTGGTTGGTTCACCAAAGATAATTTCTTGATTATTTTTGCACTTCTGCTTCTCAGCCCATGCTATTTAATTGAGGCAACAGACCAAATATTTTAGAGGCCTCTCCTTACCAAGAGAAGGAAAAAGTGACAAATTCTGCTGAGGATCCTGCTGTCTGCAGCAAGAAGGGATTTTATGAGGGAAGGAATTGGAAGTGTATCATGGTTTGTTTATTTCTGAAGCGACATTTACGTTTCCTGCCTCTACTGGAACCTTCTAGCAGTGGTCACTTTTAGATAGAAACATCATGAAATCAGCACTTTAATCCAGTTCATTACTGAGGTTATGGGTGGAATCTCAGTCCATTTCTGCTATAAAATGTGGCTTCAAAAAGGCCAGCTTTGCTAAGGACTTGGCAGTCAGTTCATTAAGACAATACCTTCCTCTCACAGGAAGAGGCTTTTAGACCAAAGAAAGTAAAAGCTGAAGCAGTTAAGTTGAGAAGAATTCACCTCTTTACATTTTTATGAGACACAATTTCATTGCACTGACGGTAGATTTAAACTTCAGCCATGACAGTCAAACCCAAAGAAGCCCCAGTATGCAACACCGAATATCCAGTACTTACCCCAAATTATCTGCAGTTGAAAACCTGATCGTGACTCTCGAGGTTTCCATAAATGGTTCCAGTAATTGGGGTTGCAGTTGGCCAGCTGCCGTTTAAGTCAAGCTCCCCTAATTAGAGAGACCTTCCTGCGCTCCCCAGGGAATTGCCTCATCAGGACATTGTCTCGGTTTGGACAGGTGTTTACCAAGAAAGGCAGGAGCCTCCCTTGGAATGAGAAATGTAAACCCCCTTCCCTCTGAATTATTATAATTTTGAAATTAAGGGGCTCTCAGGCAAAGATATGAGAATAGGAATAGCAGTTCTTTACTAGTATATCTAATGAGGAAAAAACAACAACAATTTTGGTATTAACAACAAAACAAAACCACAAAAACCCAGTAAGAGGCTGTCTCGGCCGCGGGCACCTTCCCCTTGGGCGCCGTGCCGGTCACAGCTGGCAGGGGCGCTCCGGCGGCAAGCTGGGACGGCAGAGACGGGCAGAAATCGAGCGAGAGAGTGAGAGAGTGTCCGAGCCCCAGGAGAGAGGGTTGTCTCCCCGCCCTGCCGTCTCCCTTCTCGCGGTATTTTCCCCCCACCTGGGCACCACCAGGTAACGAGAGAGAGAGGCCACCGGCCTTCTCCCCTGAGCTGATAACCCCCTTTGTCTGTGAAGTATCCAGTCATGATGGGCCATCAGCCACACCTATGGGGAAACTTCCTCAAGAAAGAGAAAAAAACCCAACAAAACACAAGAAGAACCCAAACCCCTACAGACATCCACATGTATTTGTGCAGACCCCCTCAGACTTTTTGCATTCCATTTTGCATCCCATTTGCATACCTAGAAAATCTGCTTCTCAGAAATACAAAGTGATTCTTGCATCAACATAGATATTAGTTGGAATGTATTAACTTTGATTAGGGTAAACTGGGGATGGGGGAAAGGGGTAGGCAAGGGGAAATGACAAGAATCCAATAATCTATTTGTGATCTATTCTACAAATGTCAAAGAGGGTGAGATCTTGGGTGGGTTTGTGTTAGAGTTTTCTGGTTTTCTTCATTTCTAAGGATGGATGAGCATTGTAAGGGAGACAGGTGAATGGCCCAGGTGTGTTTTGGAGTTCAGAGGAGAAAAGGAGGTGCCGGATCGCAAATCCAATACACGTTTTACACAGTAGAGGCGCTACCATGCAAATTTATTTCAGTGATCTGGGCATGTGCAGGAGGGATTCCAGATTTCCACAGTGCCTTTTAAAATAGCTTGCACACAGCAATGAGGCTTCACAGGCAAATTACTCCCTTTCACATGACTAGCCAGTCTTGACTGACTAGCTTTTATTGTTAGCCTGTAATGTAAAAACATATAAAATACTAATCTTAAGCACAGCTTACATTTTCCTTCTTTCTTACCTGATTCTGATCTCAGCAAATCAAGTTAGTGGCTGATTAGTCCCAGGCTTTACTTATGGAACACAAAACAGTTGTTCTCATGCAATATTTCCCTTATTAAATTCTTGTTTGAGGTAGGAAAAAAATAATTTTCTTTCTGGAATTGGAATGAGATGTCCACAGCCATAAGGTTCTGTTACAGATGGGTTGATGGGACAGCTGAAACAAGAATCTCATTGCTGAACGAGCTAAGGATTAAGTGCTCCTTGTGCTGGGAATGGAAGATAATACAAAGTGCTCAGGATGAGGAAATGACTGAGTCTCACAACTCCCTGTGTACAACTGTGCATCTCACCAGCTTCCCATCACAGGATGCTCTGGCTGGTGCCTAAGGTGCTCAGATGAGTTTGAAATATGCATTTCTTTGCTCCAGTGTTTTCCATACTTAATGCCTATTCTCAGAAATATCCCATTAACATTCTCTTTGCTGTGAATGTCCCTAGTGACTTGACATTTGGGAATAAGCCGCTTATGTGGCCTAAGATGTCAGTTAATTTTAGCAGTGGCAAGACTTGAAATGGCAGTCCTCCCCACACAAAAATATGGGTGGCATGCTCATAAATCCAAATGTTAGTGGTTTGAAAAGGGCAACAACTTCTCCCCCTGTTTCATGGAAAAGAAAAAGAGGTGATTTCAATATAAAAAGAGGAATCTGCACATATTTGCCACGTGAGTTCACTGGCACGTATCCTGCCAATACTGCCAGCTTTATTAGTATCTTGGTCAAATACTCAAATCTGGCATATTTTACTGCTTCATGCTCTTTGTCTTCAAATACTGTTGCTATGTCTGGAGAGTACTGCCAGGGCAAAAATAACTTACTGCACATTTTAGTGCACTGCCTTCAGCAGAGCCTGGATTCTGTCAAGCAAAATTTCACCTGGGGAAGAAAATGAGGAAAAAAGCAACCCCTAGTAGTCCTGAGTTTCTAGGTCACTGGGACCCATCTTGTGACAAATAACTTATGGGCATCATCCCCACACAGAGCTGGTGGTCTGGAGGAAGCACCCACAGTGTGGCTCTACCCTTAGGGAGAGCTGTATCCACCTACACCTCTCACACCAGAATCAGAGCTGCAGAGGGTAAATCATAAGCAGTCCTCATGACGGTCTTGGGGGCCTGCAGCATGCACAGACTCCCTTTCATCCCCATGACAGGACAGGCACAATACACTCTACTAGAGGGTGTTACTGCAAAGGAAGAAAGAGAAGAGGAAATCCTTTACCTCCTTTGAGTTACTCTGTGCTTCAATATCTAAAGGAAATATGTAGATTACTAAATTCTGCAACTGAAGAAGCCTGGTTTCTGCAGGTCGAAGTCATGAGGCTCACTGATATTCCTTTGTAGGATGGTACAAGTTATGGCTGAAAGTCTGTCTGGAGCTGGGACAGGTGTAAGGCCAAGGACTCTGCTCTGCAGGGTCCCACTGCACTCACCAGCAGGGTGTTTGCAACAAGGTTCCTGGTCTTCCTCCTTCATTGTCTTCTTTCTCAAGAAGACTCTTTTCTTTCTCAAGTTTGGATATCACACAGCTGGTTCAACAATTACTGTGGGCAGAGATCAACAACTGTGGGGAGAGATCAACAACTGCATATGCCCACAAGCACATAGGCCACCATGTGTTTGCATCAGCTGTATAATAATTCCAATAGAAAATCTTTATGCTTTAAATAGAGAAGTCTGAAAAAAATTAAAAATCCTCCCACCTGGAAGTGAACGTTTTGTTACTATGAGTGTCTCTGACAAATCTGGCAGCAGGTCACACTTGTACCATTGCTCAGTGCAGCCCTGTCCTCCTTGTCCCTACACCAGACAAGTATTCCCAGAGGTGGCTGAACCAGAGCTGGCTGAGTTCTTAGCAGACTCCAAATTGTGTGCAGCACTCTTTTCCACTCCTATTAACACAAATCTTGTTTCAGCTCTTCAAGTTCCACGAAATAGATGTCAAGCCTGGAAAGAAAAACCATCTAGACCCATGTTATTGGTGTTGTCATTTATGATGTGAGTTCAAAGACCATTTGAGGGGATGCTGAAGACTCCTGAGGGTGTTTTGCTTTATCTCATAACACAGAGAAATGTGTAAATCTAGGCATGGGGGGAGAAGGTAGCCTAAGTATATTCTTGTAAAATCTGTAAGAGCTAATTTGCTAGCCCAGGACTGCATTTTCAGAGTGGGCTGCTCTCACTGACCATACTGGGGCATTGGCTGAAACAGGTTAGCTCTCATCAGTGTTTCAGAGCTTGGTGGAAAAAACTCAGTAACTCTCAGCAAACCTAGATATTTCAGAGCTGGAAAAAGAAAAGTCTGACAGCGTGCTCTACCCTGTTGGAGCAAGACAGAGGGAGTGAGACACTGGTTTCATAAGGAGTTCAGACATAATAAGTGGCAATAATAAAATATAAATTTTCATGGGTCTCCTTCAGGATCACCCATTGTTAAGCAAAGCTCTCATTAAAGCAAGGCAGAAAAGAGCAAACTCTGGTCAGAGTGATAGCTCTAAAAGTGGATTTTTCAGCTTTTGTTAAATTTCACTGCATTTTTCAGCCATTTATACCACAGATAACCAGTGTCTGCTTTGCACTGGGGTGGAGGATTACAGCAGCTAAGGAGTACTTCTTTTTGTGGACTCCTCTGCTTTTCAAACATTGGTAATTAAAATGAGAAAGGCTTATTTTCCTGAAGAATTTCAATTGCAGAAGAAGTACAAGAGAATTTCATCTCCCATTCTAATGTTTCTGCTATCTTTTCTGAGATGCACAAGGTTATTTCTGGTGACTGTAAGAACCTAGGGCACTGCCAGTTTCGAGATAAATCAAGATTTGATGCCTTACAGCTATGTCCTCCAAGTTCTGAGACACAGACTGAAAAGATCAGCCTTTGGAGGAAAAATTGTCCTATAATCCTAGGTATTGAGCACTGAAGTTTAGCTCTGATTTACAGTTCTGTTGAAAAATTATAAACCCCAAAGCATTCAGGAGGTATAAACCCAGATCTTTTAGACCACTAAGGATCAATGATGTAGTGAAATACCTTAACATATCATATGACCACCCCGTTATTTGTGATTGTGCATTTCAGGGCTCTGTCAAGTTGAGGTAGAGGCCATGCCAAAACATCTGGTGCACAATGAAATGACGACTGAAAAGATTAGGCAGGAGCCTCAAACTCCATTCAGAGACACTGGCCAGAGGGAAATTCACAGATTCATTTCTTTGGGTTTTGTTGTGTCTTAGGTGGGTTTTGCAGTGTATGCTGCTAATTCTGACTCCCTTCTCTCTCTTCTTGCTACATTCTGCTTTCTTTACTATAGGTTTATCACCTGTCTCCTGGGTAACAGCTCTCGCTACTGAGAACTGGTGTCTTATGATGGTATCCTTTCATTTCTTTTCCCTGTAAAATCACAAGGCCTTATTGAAAACTACTTTCCCCAGTTACTATTGACTTACTATTCTATCCGGTCTGCAATTTGATTCCAGAAAGAACATTTCTTTCCGATCACAGACTATCATCATCATCACCATTGGAAATATGTCATCCTTAACCTGAAGAGGAAGCACAACTGACCTGCCCCCTTTTCAGAGAGCCAAACAGAGCTCTTTAACTCTAAAATTCCCAAATATTACATCAGACTTGGAAGGGATGAGCCAAAAATATGGAGATAAGCTATCCTTACGGTTTCTGAGTTTAGCTTAACCTCAAAATGATAGAATAGGGCTGCAGGAGACACAATTTCCCTTTATTCCAAGTATGGTTCAGCCTGTAGATTCAACTTCCTTGTGCACATCAAATAGAAGGGAAATCATATGATTATTTGGTCACAGAGACTTGGTATAAAGCTGTCATTATGGTGTGCTATTGACAGCTGCAGAAGAATGGAGGGACATGAACAGACTCGAAAGACTGGAAAGCTTTGTTGCTACATATGATTTTGAAAATTCCTCAAAGTCTCTCTTTATAAGCAAGAGACATACTGCATAATCCAAAATAATATGTCTCGGTCAGAAAGGCAATCCAGTGAAATTCCGAGTACTCTTCTCTCACCTGTTCACCCACTGCAGCAGCAGCCTCTTCTTGTGGTACTATGAATCATTTCATTGACACTACTGTTGTTCCTGGGCACAGCTCCTACAGTGACATCTGCGACCTTCCAAAACCAAGGAATGGAACAACCAATTAATTTCCTCATGGCTCTACTTCTCCTCATATGCTACATTTTCATATTCTAAATGAATTTTCTCTCAAATCCATGGCAATGTGAAAATAATACTGAAAAAAGCCCCTTTATTTCATAAATTATTTCCCTGCACCTTTCCACTTTTATCCGCTTACTTTCATCTTTAACTGTTTACTTGAAAATTCATCAGCATGCTGCTTTCTTCTTTTTTCTAATATAAACTATATTAAGGAAGAGAGAAGCAAGAGAATAAATACCAAGGTCCAATTTTTCCAATGGAACTCCAAATAGTCACAAATAGTATGTGCTGGAACATAGCTTTACATGACAGTGGATATATATTTACACACACAAAATACATTAGCCACACAGTGTTCTGTGAACATGGAATGTCCCACTGCCTGCACAAACACAAACACTCACAGATACCTCAAACATATTTCTGCAGAATGACTCACAGTTTGCCTTGAAAAGGCAAGTGGAACTGGCAAGACTCTGCTGATATTTCTACCTAATGAAACTTTTCCAAGCACAGAACAATCTCCTGTGCTCCTTGGGCATGAAACCCAGCAAGTCTGAAGTTGTAATTTTAAGTAATTTCTTAATGATCAAAGAATCACAATCTGCAATAAGATAATCTCTTTTTTTGGGGTGGGGGAGGGAAGAGAGGTGGTGTTTGTTGTTTGTTTGTTTATTTGTTTTTAATTGTATTTCTCTCATCACCTCCAGAGAGCATTGTAATACTTTTTAAAAACAAATTACATCTGTGAGGAGAACAGAACATAAGGAGAACAAAACATAAGTAATTTCAGCCCAAAGGGTAATTTTTCTGAAAGTTTTATGCAGCTGAATAGAAGGTTTTGTCATGAGAGTGTTTTCTCACTCGTAACTATAATGCCTTGCTATAATGAATGCTAGAAGTCAATCCTTCATTATCCAGCAAACAGAAATTAAACGGAAACCCAGTAGGTGAATTGGATTTAAGACTCAGTGGCAATATATTTCCATCAGTCCAATTTAGTTTTCTTTTACTGTAAGGTCATTACGTTCTGAATGCCAATCTGGAGAGTGTCTTCACAGCCATCTTTGGGAATATTTGGAAGTGCATTAGTAGGCATCTAGCCATTCCAGTTACAGTAAGGAGCATTAATCACTAATCCATATGAAAGTATCTATCTGATGATGGTGTGCTTACAATCTTCTTCATAATAGACAAAAGGAATAGGTTCTTAGAAATATGCAGAGGGACCACAAAGGTTTCTCTATAGCTCAAAAATACGTAACGAAAGGTAGAAAGCAAAGAAAAACAAACCACTTAATTTATTACATAGAAAGAGTATTATTTTTCAGAAAACCATTTTAATTTTCTTCATTACTACACAGCTTATGTTCTTCTGCTTTTTATTTCCTATGGGCTTGTCTGTGGTGTGCATTCCATTTTTGTGGTCCACTTTAAATATCAAACTGACACAATCAAAACCTGTTTTTTAGATTTAATCTCATGAAGAGAAACACTTTCCTTTACAAGGGATGTGGAAAGAGGAATAAGGTAACAATATTAATATTATTCTAAATTTCGCATACTTGCCAAGGCAATTGGAAGGTCTCCATTGCCATCACAGTTACACTGAGCTCTGGGCCACTGGTCCCCTGGGAAAAGGAAGCATCCAGAAACCATAGGAGAATTGCCTTGGCAGGTCTCAAGTTCAAAGACCTTCCTTAGAAAAGACTGTCTATGTACTTCCTAACTGCTGCTTCCTTACACACCCCAGGCTCTAAGACTGGAAGAAAACATCAAATTGGAACACCCATTGAAGAAGACCTGTGTTGAGATACAGAGATTAAAAGTAGAGATAAAACTTTAAAATATAGGAAGAAAATACATTCTTTCCAAATTTCCTAAAAAATTTAGCAATTTAGCCACAATTCAACCACAGTATGCTTATGGGAAATCAGTACATGTACTTTTCAACTCTGCTTTTCATGACAGAAATGATAAAGGGTAAACATCAGGGAATCTAATAGCCTGTAACACTGAAACCACCAAGATAATGTTCTGTTTGTCAAGACATGCAGGCTTCTTTTGCAAAAATATGCAAACAACTGTATGTCTTTATGGACTGACTCAGAAAAAAATATGAGCAAATCTAGAAGACAAACAGTAATTTTTACACTACAGTTTGTGTAATATTAGGTAAGCAATCGTATGTGACTGTAGGCATATATCTGTCTAGCCTGAGTGGTTGAAGCTGATCTCTGATCTGCTGAGCGAGCCTTTTCAGTTACTAAATAAACCTTTTTTCTTTTTCAAAACCGTTTTCCGTCTAAGTCTCTTTAGAAATTCAGATCAATGTTCTGTAGTAAAGAGTTGGCTCCCGTTTGAAATAAAGCAATTCTAAAGAGCTAGAAATGCACTTGATAGCAATCCAAACCATGAATCTATACTAAAACTACATTTAGTGGACAGTTCTGAAATATGACAAAGAGCCTTAAAGTAAAACCAGATTTTGATTAAATGTTTACAGATCATCTAAGGAATTGACCTTTACCTAAACTGTAGCTTGGAACACAGACTTCAGCACGTTTTAAACATAATTTTAAAGCATAGAGAAGTCAGCTCCCTTACAACAGAGACTGCCCAACATATAGTTTATAGCAAAACCTATTATGTGTTCCGTGGCCTTGGATGCTTTGAATGGGTTTCCAATGTAGCATTTGTGATCTGAAACACAGCATTCAGAGTAAGCCCTGAGAGACAAGTGATGCCAGCCTATGGGGGGACCTAAGCACTCTGTACTGAGCTGGGTATTCATCAAATCATCTCAAAATCAGCTGTTAGGAAAGGTACAACGGGAACAAAGGAAATCTGAAAACCAATGACTTCTGAGCCAAAAAAAGTGTTTGCGTGTGAATCCAACCACAAAGTTTTGTGTAACTCCAGATGAGAGTCTCAGTTTTCCATACTGAAATAGCTTCCAGGAGACAATTTTGTTAATGAACTATTGTCCAAAAACTCTTATTGTGAGGAATAATAGCAAATATGAATAAAGGGGGCAAAAATGTGGCTGTAAGGAAAAAATCTGCCTCACCCTTTTCACTGCATCTACAATTTTTTTTCAGTTTTCCCACACAATTTTCTTCAAGCCACTCTTGTTTTGGCCCTGTTCAGCCTTTTCCTACTGTAGAAGCTTAAGAGGTGTTTTAGCTGAGAGGCAACGGAAAGATATGTCAGAACTTTTATGTGCATGATGTGGGGAAAGGGTAAGAAAAAGAGAGGTGAGACACTTGAAATTTGATCTCCGTTAACTGCAGGTTTACTACCTACAGGCTGCCCACCTGTTCCTTGGGTATCAGGGGCATTTTGACGTTTGAAAAAAGAGGGTATGCTGAGCGCCAATTTTAGTCTAGCAAGGGAGCAAAGAAGGATTTGACTGTTGGTCCATCTGCGAGCAGCATGTGGGAATAAGAGCTTGGAAATACTTATTATTTATCAGTATTGTGAGTCCGCTCCCAGCACAGACTGTCCCAAGAAAAGCCGGAACATGTGCTAAACAGGTGCTGTGCTACAGTTTGTCAAGAGAGCAAGACAAAGAAAAGAGCAAAATGAAGAAATCTTTGAGATCCAACTCAAAAGAGATTTACTAGGAGATTGTAAATTACACTACAAGATTGCTTTAATTAGTTGGTTCAATTAATGTGGTGATCAATCTTTAAAAGTTAAAAAATACAGAAAACAACTGAACACAGAATTTTCTAAGACATTCTTACATTTTCTATAACATTTTTGAAGCACTAATCCGTTAATCTTTGCAACACACCTACAACTCAGGTATCATTGTTTGTATATAATGGGAAAAGTTAGACTCTGAAATTAAACTGAGAGAGACAGTTTTAGAGTCATAAAAGCATCCAGCTCTCCAGGTGGAATTCAGAGTGTCTGCAAGCACAACTGCTAACATTTTAGCAAGTGTCCTCCCAGCTATCCCAAGACATTAAACCTGGAATCAGGGAAAGACCCAAAGCCAACAATAAAGATTTGCAACATCTTCACAGAGGATAACTTAAGGACTTGCATTAATTTCAAGATGAAAAAAGTACCTTCAAGTCAGTGGCATGTCACACACATACTGCCACATACTGAATTGCATGGCTGCTTTTACAAAAGCTGAATTCTAAAAGCCTCACTCGACTAGACTAGGTCTGGAGTTCAAGTCTGCCAAATTTAGCCATCCAAGCTATTGGCCTAGCTTCCGCCATCCACACAGAATGTAAACACCTCTAACAGGGCAGTTCATTCTCTATTGAGGTGGGAGTTGAAAACATATTTTTACCCTGGACAAGAGTGATACAGCACTGGAGACTGCTTGTCTACCTCTCAGGTGGCTGAAGGCCGGGAAATGGCTCTGGCCCTCAAAGAAACTTACTGTCATTTTTCATCACGATTTTTCCACTTCTCTGAAATCTCATTCTCTCTTTCTCTTTCTACCTTTTAGTCTATAAGTTTAATATAAATCTCCCTGCAATTTCATACTATTTTTCACCAGTCCTTCCACTGTTAGCTATGTACAGCAGGAGAGGGTTAGGGTTTTAAGGTAGTGCTACATCCAAACCAGATTTTTATTTTAAATTATATGGGGTTGCCACAGTGCAAACACATTTCAGTACCATCCAGAGCACAGCCCACTTGTTAAGCAATTCTCATTAAAACATGAAACCAGCTGTGGGTTGATGGGACTAATGGACCATCAAGAGATCAGTTCAGTGTAATGTGTTATTAAGTACAAAACTCGCCTGTTATTAAGCCTTATCTTAACTGTTGTGTTTTAGCTTGATGATGAAAACTCACTTAAGTCATCTATCAGTAGCCACTATTATTTCTTGATCAAAAAGTCTTACTCCACACTACTCTGCTCTTGTTTGGAGAGAGACGATTCTCTCTGAGAGATCAGTTTGGTAAATTATACAAATATATATCCAGGAATTTGTTTTTGATGCTTTTAGGGCCTTCCACCTTTGCAACTTAGAGAGCCAGAAGCAACATGGAGCTGAAAGCTGACAGGAAAAGGTTTATAATCTTTTCACTGTAGAGACAGTGAAAAAAAGAAACTTGAAGGAACAGTATGAACTGACTCAAGCGTTCTCCTTTATTATAAAGCAAAGAGAAAAAGAATGAGACCTGGAAGTCATGAAGGCTGGCTCTGCTGACTCAGGGAGAAATCAGCTGGTAAGACATTCTCTCAGGCCACTCTCACCTCCAGGGAAGCACAGGCACCCCTCACTGCTCTACAGTGTTCTTTCTCTTCAGCCTTTCCTTGTTCATCTGGGTTGGAGGCAGAAGGAGCTGTGGAAGCTCCTGGTGCAGATTCAACCCCCTGAACTGACCAAATGCAATGCCTGCTGCTGCAACACGAGGACCCAGCCTAAACTGAGACCAGCATAACACAAAGAGGATGTTATCCCTACTTTAAATTCTTGGTTTCTGAGTACATCTAAGCATAAAGAAAGCCATTTGTAACTGCTCTCATGAAGAGCTGTATGTGATGCCCTGCTCCTGTGCATTCTGTTCTAAGCTGCAAGCTCTCTGGAGGCTGTAGTTAGGCTGCAAGAAGGAAAGATTTTGCCTTCTTGGCAAAATCTCACTCCTTGGGACCCATCACCACATAGCATGTAGCTCCTGCTTCTTAACCTGCACCTGCAATGCTCACTAGTGTCTCTACTTCCAGGGAGTCACTGTGGGTTTGTAGCAAGGCACCAGATGCTCGTGGGTGTAACCGGGTGGGCTACCTCAGTGCTGGTGCTCCTGGCTTCATGCAGCCAGTGTTCCAAGCACAGCCACCCCAACAATTAGTGATGACAAGTGACCCTCTCACCAGTACACTATTACATTCCTCTACACAGTTCCTTTACACATGCAATTACTGGCTGCCAGATGCAATATAACCAAACCATAGCCCAGCCCAAAGCAAACATCAGCAGCACAATCCCTGCTTTCCAAAATGCGTTAGTCACTCAGCTGCTCTATGCCCTGGAGTAAAGAGAGAGTACCAGGAAAGCAGGTGATGTGATGGATGGTACCTCTCTGGTAACTCTACCAGCTAGAGTTACTCTACCCTGGAGTAAAGAGAGATTCTTGGGTTAGTTTAGGTCATAACTGATACTGAAGTGATTACAGAAAGAGTTGGGGAAAAATGATATAAAGAGCAGTAACACATTGCCAAGACCAGATGGTAATCACTCATGAGTTTTAAAGCAATTCAAGGATGAAATAGCTGAATTGCTGGAGACTTGTGTAACCTTTCATTTAAAACAGTCTGGTACTAAGAACTGGAGGATAACATATGTGATGCAGAGGTCCCAGTGGAGAATTACAGGAATATCAGACTGATGTCCATATTGGACAAACGAGGAGAAAATATAAAGGGTTAGCAGACAACTGCATAAGCGTTGGACCATAAATAATCTATACTGATAGAGTCAGTGAAGCTTTATATAAAAGGTCATAATCCTGCTTTTTTTATGATGTCAACAAGCGTATGTATGGGACAGGGTTATCTGAACAATACAGCCCATTTTTAATTCCAGAAGGCTTTGAGAAAGACCTTCAACAAATGCAGCTCTTAAAGGGAAGGTCTTGCATGGTTATAAGACAGGAAAGAGAACAAATCATCAGTTCTTTCAATAGAGGGAAGAATCAAGAGGAATTTTTCAGGGGTCTGTGCTGAGACCTCTACTGTTTAATATATTCATAAGAAAACCTGGAAATGGTGGATATAGTGGTGGAATAGTGGAACAAAAAAACTTGTTTGTGACAGCACCTTTACCAGTCAGACTGCAGGCTGACTGCACAAAGTCTTAGAGCAAGACTGAGAAACAGGATGTGTAATAAAATGACAGAAGATGTTTGGTACAGCTATAAGAAAACTGAGGCGCATGGAAAAGATAATCCTTACTTCACACACTTTTCATAGCTCTGGAGGTCCTGGGGCTCTTGCAAGTGGCTCCATTGAAACAACACTTCAATATCCAGATGCAGTCAACAGAGGAACTCAAAATTTTGGCATTATTAGAAAAAGAATGCAGAACACAATGTAACACTATTTTGTGACTGTATAAATCCATGGTTTGTTACTTCAGCCTTAGAGGAGGCTGACAGAAAGGCAACAAGGATGGATAATCAAGGGCATGAAAGCCATGTCATACTAAGGCTAAACATTGCAGTCTGGAAAAGGGATAACTGTGGATGATGTGGTATACACAAAATAATTGTGTCATGGAGAGATAGGAATTGATGTTCAGTGTCTTTTAGTACAAGAACTGGAGAGCATCAAATAAAGATAACATCAGCCGGGTCCAGTACAAACACAACATTTTGATTTCTCACACAGTAAACAGTAGACTGGAAAACTTGTTGCTAAATTACTTAGGGGTGCTAAAAATTGGCATGGGTTCAAAGTGCACATGTACATGGAAGAGAAATACAATAACTATTACACATATATTGAATAACCAGGAAATCCCTGAAGTGGAAAGATTTGGGGCCTGAAAGAGATTCAGGAGGAAGTTTCACAAGTGTTTGCCACTTCTTATTATTCCTGAGAAGTCTGTTCATAGGTACTTTTGGTAGCAGGGTACTTGGGTGAGATGGATAGATGATCTGACCCAGGACAGCCATTCAACCGGTCTTAATATATTCATATCCCCTTCTGACCCATGGAATAAGCAGAAAAATTCTAAGCTTTCAGTGAATGAAGCCCCTTTGAAATGCACTGTTCCAAATGAACACACCAGGGAATAAGCCATCCATCACATCACTTGCTTTCCTTTTATCTATGTGCAGTTGACAAAGGTTTTAAGCTTCTTTGAACATGAGCCTTCAATGCTGGAGGATCAGGCTTTCTTGTGGAAATCAATTATATTTCTATGACTGTTGTGTCAGGCTATAGGTGTCTCATCTGCTCCTGCCTCAATAAAGTTTATTTCTGGTAGCCAGAGTAGAGATCAGGACACCTCAAATTAGAATTAGAGTAAATGGCTCAGCTAGATATTCTCAATATGAACATTGAGATATTTCAGAGTGATTCAGGTCTCTCTGAATGTCTTGAAACTAGCTAAACTCTCTTCAGTATCTCATCATTTCCTTGGAAAGGAAAAGGAGTTGGGACAAGGAGTCAAAGACAAAGAATGGTAAACCTGGAGGGTAGGGAAGCCGAGGAACATGGACAACCAAAGAGAAATGCAGCATGGCAGCTGGCAGAAAACAATCAGCGATGACATAGAAAAGGACTGTGAAAGCCTAATCCATTTTCAAGAGGTTTCAGCCAAGATTCTAACCTTGATACAGACCCAGATTCCAGTGCTCTTACTCACATTTAATAACATCTGTTCTGTCACATGCTATTTAGAAGAGATCTCCCAGAAACCACTGAAGCCACCCAGGTGGAGATGCCATTAGCATGAGATAAAGATAGGGATCTCACCAAATTAACACAGGCCAGAATCAATCTCTGTGTTGAAGCCAGTCTGTTAAGAGAATGGAAAACTTCTTATAAGCTCTCATTCTTCCGAAGTAAAACTGGGAGTTCAGGTAAACTCCGTGTTTAAATATCACATCCCATTTCTTCAAAGAGCTTACAGTCTTCCATATTCAGATTAAGGAAGATTATTCATTTTTAAGGATATTTTAAGGTAAGGGCAAGAGAGCGGGATGTGTGTGCATGTGTGTGTACATTAGGATGATAGGTCAGAGAAAATGGAACTGATTAAAAGTACAGGACTTCCAAGGCTTGAATGAAGTAAAATTTTGCTGAAGGAATCCTGTCCCCATCCTGAAGTCAGCTCTTCTTTGTATGTTAGTGTTTCTAGCATACCAGCCCTTGTGTGCTGTCACTTCTTAGCCCACATCTCTCACCTACTGAACTTTGGAGCTTTGCTCCTATGGACATCTGAATTTTTTTTTAGGAAAGAGTTTGAATAACTTTATGGAAAATTCAGTGGAGATGGGACCAGGATTCCTGGACGATGTAATGCATTTCCAAGATCTCTCATAGACATGCAGCAGTATATTAAAATTCAGTATCTAAGGTTGTTCCTATTTTCAGTTTTCTGCGCACTTGCTCCCATGGAAGTTGCCAACTTTATAGTAGCAGCTTTGTTCATGAAACATCTCCTGAACTACCTGACATAAAACTGGAGGAATTTTACCTATTATCTCCCTTCCTTTTCAAGTAATTCATGTTTCTTTCAACGATTATCTTCCTTTGCACTGAAAGAATTATCTGTTAATCACTTTTCTGAATTTACATCTGTTCTTTACTGCAAGAAATCTGAATTCCAAATACAATACTTTCAATCTGCAAGATTTTACTGTCTTGAAGTTTAAAAAAGAAATCCTTACACCAGGAAGTATTGCTCCATGATTGAAAGTTGGCTGTAGCTTTTGAAGGTGAGGTTAGGGGTATGACTGCATAAAATGCCCAAGAAAACAATACTTCCCACTGATCTCTGACTTTATCCTTACCTCACTGTCAGAGGCTTCTGTAATGCTGCTGTTTGCCTCTAACATTTGCTTTCTTAAGTCCTTAGGTGGTACTAATCCACAATGAGACCTAAACAGAATGAGACAAGCACAGGCTGCTGCCAAAACAGGTATGTGACCTGACAAGGCCCTGAAGTCGACAGAATTGCATTGATTTTTGTGCCTGAAAGGCCACAGCAAACATACATGAGGACATACAACTGCCTGGAGGTACAGCTGTAATGTCATACCATGACGGTGCCCTGAAGAAACTTCATGTAGACACAGGTTCTTGGATATGTTCTGTGAATCTGGAACACTCAAGGAAGAGAAGAAAACAGCTTTACAGCAACTTCATAAACTACATTACCTCTGTGAATCCCAATTGAATCTGATGTACTTCTTCCTATTAAAACCTCTGAAATCAGTAGCTAGTATCCTTTATAAAAGTGTTGCCAGTATATTAATCACTGGCATTTCTATTTTATAAGAACAGGTCCAGTGATAGGGCACAAAAAGTACTCAGCATATCCTGCTCGCAGATGGAAGCTGAGTACCTTTCCTCTTCAGCACCAAACATAATTGAGGATGTAGTGGACAACTGAGTCATCCAGGCTCAGCTTGGGCTGGAGCCATCTGTGCAAGAATGATACTAATTTTTAATGATAAAGGCAACTGTGAAAAGAAAGGCCTGCCCATATGCTGTTTAATATGGATGTATCACATATGGCAATCACAGCCCCAGGTGTATCTGAGCTGTTAGAGCAAATAGTTTGTTTCTGACTAACAGCTCATTTTTCTCTCTTAATTACAATCATGTACTTTTTGGAAAAAAAAAACCAAAACAGCACTTCAAAGACCATTTTAGGAAAGGCAGGCAGGACTGAGGAAGCCAACACTGGTTACCCACCCATAAAGGGTTTCTTCCATGTCTCTGCTTTTGGAGATGTAGGTATTTGAGGCATTACTTGAAAAACAATGCTAGAGTGGCACAGCTGACTCATTGGGAAAAAGCTCTAAAAGAACACATGCTTGTGCTACCTGTGGAAGGCAGCACTTCCAGGAGAGGAAATGCTGCACCAGCTTCTGTAAAGGAAGAAGGGCTAACCTTTCTAGATAATTTATTACAATTTTCTTCTTAGCCAAAATACAGACAAACAAGACAGCCATCATGGATGGAAGAATGACCAGGAAAAACAACCAATTAATCCATCAGATAATCTTTAAAATATGCCCAGGGATCACTGGCTCCTTCTGTTACAACCCCATCTCTTAAGCGGGAGCTCTGTGCTCAGACTGTGCTGGGGTGAGTCTTACACTCAATAAGAGCTTCTGAAGAGGGCGTGCACAAGCCCTCCCAAGGGAGGGGAGGGAGATGCCCATCACCAGCGTGCAACTACAACAGCGGGACCGATGCTGTCACATCTTAGCATGAAAGTCCTTCCCTAGCTTCAGACAGTGAAGTCCTGCAGGAAAGATGAAGAAGAGGGACATTTTCCAAGAGAAAAAAGTTTGACATTCAAGCAGAATTAATGCCAACACCTCTTGCTTCACAAACAGCTTGCAGAAGATGGGAGGTATGGAAGGATTGCAAGGGTCTCCTTTAGAGGAATATCCCTACTTAGATGTTTGCCTCTGGTGTGCATTACACAGCCAGTCACTAGCACCAATCTCTTTACACCCTCCTACACACAGGGCCTGTGCTATCTCTATCACTGCATCATTGCTCAAACAGACTGTTTCACACAGGTTATCACGCGTGAAAGTGAGGTCACCAAAGCGGAATTACACCATCAAACAAAACAAAGTCTGTCTCAGGCTGTAAACACATGAGATGTCTTTTCTTTCAGTTTTTGAGTTGGATAGTTTTGTGAATAATGGCAGAGGGAAAGAAGGACAAAGGGGAAAAGAAAAAAAAGAGAGAGCAGGGTAGCTACTATCTGCCTGGTGGGTTTTGTTAATTGCTGTATTTAAATTTGAAATCTCTCCAAGACAGACAGTGACTGGGGCTTATGCAGGGTTTAAAGATTGGAGTGCATTGTACGTAGACCTATAGAGAATTTCTTTCACTAGGGCCTGCAAAGGCTGGCAGTGCCAGCAGGAGGGAGGTCAGCACAGCCCTCTCAGTGTAAGGCAGGCAGCACTGCACCCCACTCACATGCCTAGAGCTAAGCCACAAAGACTGGGCTAGGATGAGGAGCTGCGTGGCCAGACCAAGCCAAATGGCAGAGAGAAACAGCACAGAGACAAGAGCAGACCAGGAGCTACACACCAGTCACACCAGAGTATCAGCAGGGTATCAGACTCATGGAAGCTGCACGAAATCCTCCCAGGTGACCTCCCTCACCTGTCTGCAAGGACTGTGACAAATAGAAGCAAGAACATTATAGCTTTATAACCCTGAACAGAGACAAAATGAACAGAAGATTACAACCAAGAATAGCCAGTAGGTCACTTATCTTCTTCATCATATATTATTGAGAATCTCTATATTTTTCATGACCTATGTTCAGTTCTTGTCTAACTTTTTTCACATGGTCTTACTGCACATGCAAGTCCAGTGCTTTCAAGCTTCTGGGAAGTTGCCTGTGGTGGCACTTACACGGGGAATGTTTCAGGAGCAGCAGCCCATGCTGATAAAAGGGTTCTCAAAACATTTCTCCCCATGTGCAATCCTTCATGACCTGCATAGATATTCTAACATCCTGTCCAAATATTTGTATCTCTGATCATCCCTTATTATATTTCCATGTCTTCATTGGAGATATGTCACCTCTTGTGAGAGCTGTCCCTCGCCTTTCTTGCCTGTTATCACCTCTGAGTCTGTCAAGGGGAATGTACTTTTTGGATAAAGTGAAGGGGAAGCATTTCTGGGGTAGTGCTTGATCCCTTGGAGGGATCTCCTTCTTGATCTCCTTCTCTCTGAGCTATATGGGTGCTATTGTGTGAGGCACAGGGTTTTTGGTAGAAAGTGTGGACAAACCATCCACTTCTTTTGCCAGTGCTGAGTAATTTGCTTTCAGAGATTTCGTGTGCCCAGCACAGGGGAGCATTAGGCTGCAAGATCAGGAGTTAGGCCATACATCAGCTTGCATATATGCAGACTAACTGGTTTTGTTTATGAGTATTCTGGGTGCTCTTTGATTTCTTTGAAGTTATTTCCACAACCTTCCTTTTTAATACCTCAGGGAATAAACACCAATACAGTGCATATGAAAAAGACATGCAGTAAAAAGCATGTGATGTTTTTGCCTTTTATCTGAGTCTAACCCTCCTTCCTCGCAAGAGGAAAAACACAGTTCAAAACAGAATGATGCATAACCAATTTTTGAGTCATTATGTCTTGTTGCATGCTTGCAAGAGACCCATCATGCTTTAAAACCCCTTTGCAAACAATTCCCCTTCCTTTCCTTAGAGAAGGGAAATGCTGGCCTGCAGTCAAGAGGAATGCAGGTTCAGACAAGTCCTGGAGTGTAAAATTACATTGGGCTTTGGCTCAAGTTCCATGAAGTAGATCCAACAGAGCTGGAAAAGATCTACATTTCCCCTGGAAGCTTTGGTATCCCCTTACAGAGTTTCTTTAAGCCTACCCTGATGTTTCTCAGAGTCAGGAGCATGCATGAGAGCACAGATGCAATTCAGAGAACTCTTGCCTGAGACCAGCCCAAGGCTGTCTATTCTCTAGATAAGTGATCACTCCAGATCAAAAAAGAGGAGAAAATTGACTTACAAGGTCATACAGATGGGAAAATCCTTCAAAATATTAAACTAATTCTGCTTCCCTGGCTCTGATCTCTCCAGAACTGAAGTACTGACTTCAGCTCTGTTGTCCTGAGATGAAGCTCTTGGAAATCAAAGATTTCTATCAATTTATTTAGAATCTAAAAACCTCCTTTCCCATTTTTCTGCAATACTTTGTCTGAATGTCACCAGGGTGACAAGAAAAACATTTGCTTAAGTCCCAAAGACCCCAAAGATCTTAAACATTACAGAGATTTTGGATGCATTATCTGGCATAAGAGAATTAAAGGGAGGCACAGTGTGGCACAACTTACCGTTGTCCCAGGATCATGAGGAGGTGGGTGTGTAGAAGCATCTTGGTCCTCAAGAAATTTTGTGGTTTCCACTGCAGTTTCTCCCAAGAAATGCAGGTTCAAGGCTGTGTACTCCAGAACTCCCAGCCATGTCACTGCTGCTTTGTGTGTCCTCCTTACCTGCTAGCGGCAGCACCTTCAGCAATCTCTGGGCCTACATGCAAATCATATGCAAATCACAGACTTCACTGTAAGGGATTGCAGGTATGGTTAAGAAAAAACCCAAACCATTTTGTTCCTAAAGAATGAGAAGGTAACCCAGTACAATATTTCAAACAGTTGACTCAACTTTAGCTATTGCAACAATGCAAACAAAGCATCATTCTGTCTTTTCTTGTGAATGCTAAGTCACCAAAGGCACATAAACCTTTACAGTGGAAAAAAAATGTGAACCGATGTAATTGATTCTGGACCTACAGAGGTAGAAATAACCAGACACTTGGGCAGGTCTGACTTCAACAGAAGCCAATGCTAAGGAGCAGATTGGATCAACAATTTCTAACACATCTGGCTGTTTAATTACACAGCTCTGTACTGTGTTTGCTTGGCTGCTTGATTTTTTGCCATTTCTTTTCTCTCTAGGATTTTTGGAGGCTTCAGATTTCCACTTTCTGCATACCACTGCTTTCTTTCCAAAGAATTCCTGCTCTTTTTTCGTGTTCCATTTTAAATCAAGTCCCACCTACAGCACTTCTGAGCTGTCACTTCTACCTATGATTCATTTTTGCGTGTTTTGTCATTCCTAATTTTGCAGTTTCTAGAAGTGGCTGAGGAAGATGGCAGGTGATAGAAAGATCTACAGGAGAGAAGGAAGAAAACATCTTGTATTTCTTAGTGAGCTAAATTGCAGGCTGTGACATTTTCAACAGTCCATATGGAGGTGATCAAACTGCCTCCAAAGGACAGCAAATGCTTCTCCACAGAGCCTGTAATATGCATATATAAGACATTTCAATCACTTCTATTGCCTGGCATTTCTCCTTAGGTTCTGTTTCCTATGTTCTCATGACTTGGGGATTTTTCTGTCCTGCAAGGCAGAGCAGGAACTGGGCTGATGGAGGTGGTATATTCCCTATTGGCAGAAATGGCCAGATACAGGGGAATGTTGAAGAATATTTTTTATTGCAGTTGTAAAGCTTAAAAGAAAGATCAATTCATAGAATTAGACTACCCATAAACTTCTGGATTAATGTCTCCTCAGCTAGTTCAGTTGGCCAAGTAATTACCCAAAATAATTTCTGAGTTGAAATCAGGGAAGTAAAACTCAAATCTCCAAGATACAGAGAATTAGAACATGAAAACATGATACTTCAGGCACTGTGAATCATCTGGACATCTTGAAATAACTCTTACCGAGACAACTCTGAGGAGATGTATACGTTTGTTGTATTTGGGTTCAATTTCTTTCCTTCTTTTTTTTTTTTTAAACTAAGGGGTGTCTATCGTCATCTCATCTGTCTACACTGCCACACTGAATTGTAAACTATTTCTCTTCTTTCATCTGCAGATCGAGAGGGCACTGCAAGGATCCAATCAAGCCAGATATTAGTTCAAATTCATAACTCTAAACTCATTAGCTAATCCCACAGTAATCTCATTTTGCTTTTTAGATGCAAGATCTAATGATGACTGCTTAAATTTCACATTGCTTTCTTCACTGTCAATTACTATATACCTCTTCTTTCTGACACGTCTTGGAACTGTTTCAATATGAAGTGTAGGCAGGGCTGTCATTAGCAGTTTGACATATACACACATGCTACTTCTACTGCATCCTGGTCTGTACTATCCCAGCATAATTAATCAAACCTGGCATGTCTCTGCAGTAAGGAATATTCAGGGACTGCTAGCATCTGGAGTGCACTAGTCAACAGCAGCTTCTTTCCAGGACTATTCCCATTGAAGTTAATGAGAACAACTTGTTGTCAGCCTTTCTGAAAATCAGTCTGCTCATATCATTCCTTCTTAACAGGAGGCCTTAGGAGCAGAAGCAGCCAGGAGACAGGAACCCAGGGAACACCATTACAAGCATATCTGCATGTAGGACCCCACTTAGCCCACACCTCTGGAGAAGCAGCCCTGCCTGCAGAGCTGCGACACGTGCGGCAGTTCTACCTGTCCAAACAAAATCCACAAGAGATCCGCCTCCAGGATTAGAGAAGGCAGTGGAATATCAAAGCTGTGCTGCTCCCACACTACAGAGACCTGCTCAGAGATGTGGTTTCTTAGCCCAAATGCTGTGCTGTGCTGACATGACTGTACTACAAAGTTTTCAATAGCTGACCCGGATTTTCTGCACGCTTCCCCTGGAATGCAGCTCTTCACAGACAGAACAGGTCCTTACAGAGCAGGTGATGGTAGCTAAATTGGTAATGCGGCCCAGCTATTCATGAGTTAGAAAACAGACTCCCAGCCATGGTCAAATGATAGTGTTATTCATCCAGACAAGGCTGCTGCTCAGAGCTGGAATGAATCGAGCAGAAATAAATAAATGTCTCTCACAATCATGAAATACTTGAAAAAGGAGAGTTTGAAAAGCAATCTATGTGCTGTTTTTGAGATGAGTTACTCAACCTAGGACCTCCTACAAAACTGAAGCAAGTGAACCATTTTTTCTGAATGTCAGCACATTGTATTAGAACAAACTTCTATTTCTTAAGCATTACACATAAGAATTCCAAATTCATTTAGGTAAAGGTCAATCTCCTACAATGACAGACAGTTGTCAAACACACTTGGTTCCCAAGGACTGAGATAGATTGAGGTGAATAAAAAAAAACCAAGACCATTGTGCAGGAGAAGAAATTTAGAAAAAGCTCAGACCATATCTAGAGAAGTAACACAGTCATTAAGAGACCACAGCTTCCTCTATAGATAAACGGATCATGAAACTTTCCAGAAGTTGAGTCAAAACCCTTTGCTGTTTCTGTGAAATAGCTGAATCCACGCAGCATCCAAAGACGGTGATTTTAGTTGTAAGGTTAAAGGCAAAAGACTTCTTTATTTTACTGAATGCCACAGTGCCTATGTATTGCATTAACGGTTGCTTCATTTTCAAGCTGCAGCAACTTCATAATGACATCTTTACACCGTAATGTTCTTTTTTTATCCTGGAAATGTCACTCAGCAAGTAAAACTAGATCAACCATATCCAATTCTGTCCTTGTGATTAGTTTTCATAGCTGGTCTTTCATATTGTGCTTAATGCCCTGGACAAAAATAATCAAACCTGCCTAACCCATCAAACTTAGTGGTTACACCAAAAAGCCCAAATGTAACACATGTAGAATTAATATGAGGTCAGGGTTGAGGAACAAATACTCATTGATTTGATTCAGAAATCTATCCTTTATCAGCAACACTCATGAGATTAACAAGACAGTTCTAGTGGAGAGCTAGTGCAACAGAGGAGCAGTGCAGAGCAGAATGTGCACTGCTTTTTGCCCCTTGCTTATACACTTCTTATAAGCTCAGTTCATCTGTTGCAGAGTGACAGTTACTGGAGATAACTCTCCTTTTCAAGATAATATGTAGATTACTTTCCAGGAAAACCTCATCCAGTGCTGTTAAAGGACTGCAGAATTTTTTTCTAGGGAAAACATTCTGGTTCATCTCATCTTGCAGAGACTGTATCAACAGACATGCACAAGATCCAGAAGCACTGTTTGAAAAGAAACAAAGCAAATTCCAACCTCATTTTTGTTCCAAGGTTTTGATGTGAAGGATCCCGACAACAGAATACTAGAGTTTCAAATATCTTTCTACCTTTTCACTGTCAGTGAAGTGCTAACTGAGGGCAAGAAGCACCTGCCAGAAACCTCAGGAGAGTCACCTATGTAAAGATGATATTTGAAACATGGTTTCTCTAGCAGTCAGTCTGTCTTTGTCAGTAGCAGCCTTCTCTTTATTTCCACTTTTTAATGCATCAAAGGTGCCTCTTAATTTCCATTTCTTTCTTTCCATCTGCCCTGCGCTGGCAGCTCTTTAAATAATCACATCTGTTATTTGGTGGCTTTTAGCAGAGAGAGCTGAGCATAATTGGCAATATATTTCCCAGTAAATTCATTAGGCAAGAAGAATACATCTTTTTCTATTACATCAGCCCTTACACACAGAACCATCACTTCATTTTCCATTTTACATTTAAATCTTCTTCAAAACGTTCCACACTGTATTACATTAGACCTTGTTCTTCTGTGCTACTTACAAATGGCAGGAGGAAATTTGGAGCAGCAGTCTAATGGCCTAATTTATAGACATGGCAGGGCATTTGGAAATCAGATTTCTACCATGGCCCTCATCAGGTATCTATTATTAGATCAAATCCTGAGAAAACTTTCTGGAACTTCAGAAGGACTCCTTCAGTAAACACTGCTGACTCATCCAAAACCAAGTTCCTGGGCCAATGCGTTTAACACTTGCTAAAGTTCTCTTCTACACTTGGGAATACTCTGATTCTTCTCAGTGTCCTCTCAGCAAACCCTCGATCTTCTCGCTCCTTCACTGGGGATGTTACAGGTAGGCAGTGAATGCATCTGCCCCTGCCTTCAAGACACCGGGGACAGCAAAATGGCAAACTGCAGATATGTGCCTGCAGTAATGACTTCCTCTTAAAACTCCCCAACATGCAAGAGTGAGAAATAATCTAATTCTCTTCACATTTTATCAGATGCTGAAGACATTAAGTCAGCAAAGAAGGCATTGGGGAAGGCAGAACTAAGCATGGCTGCCTGTCCTAGGAGGCTAAAATTGGCTGCTCTGACCCATCCCAGCTACCAGCTCTGCTCTGCAGGGCAGTGTTACTTCCACTTTCACCCACATTAAGAAGAGAAGTCTCCTGGCACTGCTCTGCACTGGCACACCACCTGCTACAGCAGTGGGATGGATCCCTGGGATGTAGTGACACAACAGAGAGTTTCACATTTCCCTGAGAAAGGACTTGGAGGTGCTCTTTGCTGACCTGCTGCATGCTGGGGAGCCTTCCTAGTTATATATCCTCTCCAGATGACACTTCTCCCAGACCCAGCTTTTCCAGTGTCAGCCCCTCAACAGGCTCACATGGTTCTGTGCTGACCTGCCCTAGATGATAGCAGGTACCTGACCCTGGAGTGATATATAAGGGGGCTGAGTGTTTCTTCAGCCATTTCAGGGTTTTGACTTAAAGACTAACCTCACCTGTGGATAAGAAATGCCTTGTATTAATAAGTTACCTTAAAATCACCTTAAAAGCAGGGTGAAGTGAAATGCATTTTATTTCCAAGGTGATTTATTCCCAATCTACAAAACAAACAACCCAGTTTCAATACTTTATAAAAAATAAAGGTGAAGAAATGAAAGAAAAGTCTGTACATGCTGCCACTATTCAGATCACATCTGAAAGGTTGACTATTTGCATCCCTGACTCATTTCAAATCATCTTCCTGTTGAAGCATGTTAATCTTAACAGTTTTTTCAGGCAACTTCCCTTTTGAGGTTCTCCAGCTCCATCAATATTCCACCCTGCTTCTAGGTGCCTATCAAATTTATTTAATTCTGCCTTACCTAACAGATAGCAGGAGGAAGATTAAAACTAAGGAGGGAAAAGGAAATGTTTCTTTAAGGGACCTATTACTATTTGTTGTACTTGACTGGCCTGTCAGCAATTTCTTGGCTGAACAAGAGGTAAAACTTCTCTCTGTCCAACAATCTCATGTCACTTTATGCATATATTTTAGTGTGACGTATCTTCATTCATTGAACCCTGCCATGATTTGGACATTAGTAAACACAGTTTCTGCAAACCTTCGCATATGTGTAGCTCTTACTCTGGCCAGATACTGTTTTAGGGAAGTAGTACATATGGGCTGACTGGAAGCCAAACCATAAAATCCATTGACAGTGTAGGTCATCCATGTTCCACACTTCCAAATTCTCTGTTTCTTACGATGTGTATGGATACTCTGCATGCATAGCTCAAACTGCCAGCGTCACTTTCCTTCTGCCAAAAGACTTTTCAACTCTCACAATGTTCTGTGTGCTGACAATGGTCTCCTTTGCTCTATTTTTGCCTATTAAAGGCCAGGTCAACCTTTATCTCCAGTGGTACTGTTGGTTGAATAGCCCTTCCCCCCAGCCCATCTGGACACATCCCTGTGCTGCTGACACCACTGCTAACAAGGTTGTCAGATACTCAGAGTATGAACAGGATACAGCCTAATTTTCCAGCCAGCTGTGTGATCAGGTGTGCTGACACAACAGCGGAAGCAGCACAGGATTGTAAGGGAATGTCAGGGAGCAGGATTCTTTAGGCAGCCTGGCCCCCAAACACCCATGTGTCAGTCAAGTTGTCATCACATAGCCAGTGAACTCTGTGCTGTGTCAGGGAGGGCCCTCCCTCCCCACCAAGCAACCATGTCGCCTATTCACAAACAGGAATACAGAGAAGACTGGATCAGGGAAACCTTGTGTTTCCAAAGGAATGACAAAGGGTTGTAATTGTGGAGCAAGATGCATCCAGAACTGAAGCAGAAACCAGGATTTTTGTGGTATATGGAATAGTTCTCCTTACAGTTTTTAAGAAAAATTCGGTTTAAATTTTGAGGGGCGAGACTGTCTGCTGCAGAAAGGTGGAGATTGTTATCATGTCCATTTCAGTGTTGTCTCTGGCTAATGGGTATCCCCAGTCCTGCACAAACTCCCCATTCGAACTGGCTGACACAGAGCAACAAAGGAAGCTGTCCTTGGGACTGATCACGGACCTGAACTCAGGAAGTACAGCTTATTTAGAGCTGTTCAAGCATCCTCCACAGTACAACAAAGTTAGCATGCACTCTCCTGTTAAGTCTCCTTGTTCCTTCTTGATCTATAGCTACTCTCTACCTTGGGAAATAAAACCTAGCTGCACAGGTGATTTTTCTTCCTGTTTCCATCTGCTGCTGCAAACACATGCTGCAAGTTAAGGAGCTATGAATGATGGAGTGTATGTAAATTTAACTTAATGACAGCTGCTTAAAGAGCGATGGGTTAGAAAGGAGAGCACGAAGGCCTTTGGGTGGAGTATGTAAATGAAGACAGTTTGTATGTTAAGGACTATGTGTTGGGAAAGAAAGAACTTGAGGGATAGTGGAGGTTTTAAAGGGTGAGAGTAGGATCAAAAAGATTTTGTAGGTCTGTAGGGAGGAAATATAATTCTTCTGATGAATCAAAGATACAGATTCTCAACCCCACTGATCTACGTAACCTAAAGTTTAGGTGAGATCCCCAAGAGCAGAATAACCACGTTCAGGTTCACGCTTTTGTAAATGGGACACTGTCTCAGAACATGGCTATATCATGCTCTGACATGATATGGTGCCTCAGAAAACACCAAAGCATGCTTTTCTGATGAGCTATCCACCATTTACTTGGATTCGGAATATTGTAAGTGAATTGTCTGTTCAAGTGGAAAAGATCACTAAGAATGCCATTACTAGTCATGACCCGTAAACACCTTTGTTCACAGAGCGAATTACCTGTAGACATATTGGCATCCCTCCAGTTATGATCTTTCTTCTTGATTTATTCTTGGCTCCAAACTTAGAAACATTAATCAGAATCCAATGAAACAGACTCTGGAAGAGGCAGGAACAAAACAACAAAACAAACATTTTGACTTCCTGACTACTCATTATTTATAGCAAAATGAAGACTGGCACATATCTAGGAGTTTTTCCACATTATTTGCTGTAATCAGTGGGTTTCAATGCCTAATCATACAATGACAGCATCACCAAAAGGAAAGATGACAGACATTGTTCAAGACAAATAATGCTGCAGGCAAAAAAACAGAAAGCTCTCCTAATAATTTTTGCTGTAATGAGGACTCCAAACTTTACCTCCACAGTTTCTTGCAACATTTCTATCAGTATTTGGCATGTGACACTAAATAATTGAGATGCTAGTAGTTAGGGACACAAGGAGTGACAGCAGGAAGAAAAGATGTCACATGTCACCATTGTCACAACCTGTTCCTGCTGCTGGCACTTTCTTTAGCTCCTGTGTCCTGGCAATGGATTTTACAACCTTAATACAATTCTAATGGCATTAAGAGGTTTTAAAATATGTGTGCTGATCTGTGTTGAATTCAGTGGAAATTGTGCTCCTACTGCCAAAATGCATAATTAAGAACAAGATTTAGCTGTCTTCTGGGAAATACAGCTCATGAGAGGAGTGGTTCTGAGGTCTGCTATACTGTCCTGCCTGAGGACCGAAGCACAGCCTAGCAAGGTCCAGCCAAAGCACTGTCCATCATGGACATGTATTTAGTGCAGCTGATATGGCCATTTAGGGGCAATTTCTGTGTCGTTCTCTGTACTTTTTTTCATGAGAAACCAGTAACATGGAATTGTGATTTTATGAAAACTGCCAAAAGCAGATAGCAAGATTAATTTCCAACACAGCAATAGCCCATTTAGAGCCCCACCTTGCATGGGTACAGTGAAGGCTATTTCCTTCTTTAGGTGCATTCACCAGGGTTTAAATATCCTAGAAGTTCAGGCATCTGGTGGATCTCCCAAGCAAAATGTTCTCATGTGTACAGACACTCCCAGAAACTAAGGAGTTTCAACAGCCAGCCAAACAGTTGGTAAGGTTCTATCTTTATTTATACTTGAAGAAAAGAAACCATTTCTAAGTTGCCAGGCTTCATCATCAAAGTACATCTATACTTAGTTTTTAGTGACAACCCCAAAGGTTAAAAAAATATGAGTTACCCTCACACAAAAAATATCACTGACATTGAAATAGCAAGATGATTTTGTAAGGGATTTTCAGACTTTTCTTTGACAATTGGGACAGCTCACTCCACATATTGATTGAAAAGATCACAGAAATGTTAGAGAGGTGGGAAGAAAACATCTACAGACGTCATCTAGGTCAATGCAGTCACTTAGAACAGGTTGCACAGGATGTTGTCTGGCTGAGTTTTGACTATCACCAAGGATGGCCCCTCTGGCCAACCTGTTCCAGTCTTCAGTTAACCATAAAGATTTTTTCCCCTTAGATTTGAGTGGAATTCCCTGCATTTTAATTTTTGCCCATTGTCTCTTGTGTCTTTTTCCTGTCATCACTGAGAAGAGTCTGACTCGACCTTTCCTACTCCCCTTTCTTCCTCCCCAGTATGTTGATGTCTTTCTTGTATGGGGGAGCCCAGATCTGGACAAATCACTGGAGATGTTTCTCACCAGTGCTGAGTATAGGGGAAGAGCCACCTCCCTTGACCTGCTGCCAAAATTCCTCTGAATGCAGCTCAGGTTATTGTTGGTCTCCTTTGCTGCAAGGACACATTACTGGCTCATATTCAACTTGGTGTCCAATAGAACCCCAAGGCCCTTTTCTGCAAAGTTGCTTTTCAGCCAGTCAGCCCCCAACAGAGCTGATGCCTGGGGTTATCCATCTCCAGATGCAGGACTTTGCTCTTACCTTTGCAGAACTTCATGAGGTTCCTGTCTATTTCCTGTTGAAATTCTCTTGAGTAGGAACACATCCCTCTGGTCTATCATCTGCCAATTTGCTGAGGGTGTACTTTGTGACATCCTTCAGGTCATTAGTGAGGTTTTTAATGGTTCTTCACCCAGTATTGACCCCTAGAATACTCCACTAGTGACCAGCTTTCAGCTGGACTTTGTGCCACAGCTGCCCTCTGAGCACATTGGTACAGCCAGTTTCAATCTGCTGCACTGTCCGACTGCCTCAACCATCCAGCGTCGTTTTGTCTTAGGGATGTTAGGGAACAGTGTCAAAAGCCTTGCTAAAGTCAAGGTAAACAACAGGGTTGCTTTCCCCTCATCCACCAAGCCAGTCAGCTCACCACAGAAGACTATCAGGCGGGGGCAGGTACAATTTCTCCTTTATAAATCCATGCTTACTTTCCTAATCACCTTCTTGTCTTTCAAGTGTCTGGAAAGTTTCCATGATTATTCACGCCCTCATGCTCCCCAGGATCAGGGTGATACTGACCTGCCTGTAGTGCTCCAGAATTTTTTTCCTTGAAGACAGGAGTGGCATTTGCTTACTTCCAGCCTTTTCTAGGGAGCCTTATTCTCATTCCAAGTAATATCCAGGCAAAAAAAGCCTGACCACCACCTTCTTCCCAGGTTTCATAGCATCAGTTCCTGCCTTGTGATCCATACTCCTCCCTTTCAAGTCTTAGCATTGTAAAAATCGACCGAACATCCATATTACTGCAGGGTGACATGAGGCAGGAGAGGCACAAGAGAGTAGAGCTACTGGGATTCTGCTGCACCTTCCTGCCATTCCTTCTAAGGAAAGGAGTAAGGATTCTGCTCATTTTGCCTGTCTGCTCTTCTCCAGGAGCTGGATGAGTGGAGCAGACATCTGAACAAAAACTGGGCTGATCATTCATTGGAGGCTGAGGTTTTTCTTCTCCCTAGAAACTGTTTCTTACCACAGCAGAATCATCATTACCTTTGGCCTCTTCCCAAATAAAGCACAAAGCTTGCAGACTATTGTCAGAAGCAGCTTCCAGCTTTGCCTGAGAAGTGGTTTTATACAGGGACAGAAACATTACTGAAATGCAAAATGAAGCAGTGAGAATATGCATTATCAAAAGGAGAAATTAGGCAACATGGGGAAAGTGTATTTTCTGATGAGACATGACCAGTCCTTCTCCTCTTTCAACTACATGTCAAACCCTTCATATGTTTAAAAAACTCCACAAGACATATCCAAGTATCTCAGACCCAAAGGCTGACTGTCTTGGTCAGCTTGGAAATAATATTTTCATAGGCTATGTTTCCTTCCCTGCTTCCACATCGACAAACTGAACTTTATTCCAAGAACTCCATGTCAACCCAGTCTTCTTGTATTTGCGTGATATAAACCTGGCACCGTAGGCCACATGCAGCTACAGAACCAGCTTGACCATCTCCCTATTACAATGCTTTTCAAATAAAGTTTTCAGGTCACGTATCTGTACCTACATTCACTTTGACAATTCTCGAAGTATGCAAAGCCAACAGATCAGGCCCTTCAGCCATGCAGAATTTTTTTGCTTGAAAGTACTTTGAATTAAAAAGAAATACTAGATTTTCTAATTTATCCTTCTATTTGCTTCACATTTTCAGGCTTTGTTCCACAACAAGGTCTAGGTGGACTATGTAAACAAGCAAAGTGAGGCCTTCAGTAAATGGTGAAATTGGGCAATTCTACACATTCTACCTTAATGGCTGACTTATTTGAGACAGTAACTAAACTCTGACTTTGGCAGCTGAGCCTATCAGGCTTAGCTGGGGATCAGATTGTACAAAAAGCTATCCTCTCATCTTTTCTAAAGAGCCCAGAAGAGAGGTGAGATAAATACTCATTTCTTACCTTTAAAGGTTAAGTGTAGAAGAGAACAAACATTGGGAAACCACCCAACATCTTTTCAAAGGTGTTAGCTGTGCAAATTCACCCACACGCTGGTACTTATAGTATGGTTTTTCTGACAGAGAAGGGCATCAGAAAAGAAGAGAAATGTTCTTTTGTGTGTCAAATACAATTCTGATTTCTTTGAAAGATTTTAAGAAAGAAGGCATAAAAGCAGAGTCTGGTTTGTGCCCTTCGGATCCATGTCCAGCAGTCTTCTACAACTGGAGTTTTTAACAGAATTGGAGATAGCTGGGACTGGATCCTTGTACACTGGGCATTTGCTGCATGAAATAGAGCATATAGAAAAGTACACACAGCTACAGAAGACTGGTAGGTCTTCTAGGAAACTGCAGGATTTTAGAGATCTCCCCTGCACACCACAAGCAGTTGACATGTTTCCCCATCCTGCTGGCCATTTTCTAATCCTTGCAGTTTTGGGTTAATTTCCTAGTTTTGCCTCTGTTAGGCACAGACACACAAAGCATACATATACTGAAACTCCACAGGATTAGTCATTCTTTGTTTTTCCATTCATATCCTAAACAAACATCCATGAAAGAAGTTATGTATCCATGTACATAACAGAATCACAGAACCATAGAAACACTTAGGTTGGATAAGTCCTTTAAGACTATTGAGTCCAACTATTATCCCAGCACGGCCAAGTTAACCACTAAACCATCTCCCTAAGTGTCACATCTACAAGTCTTTTAAATACCTCCAGGGATGGTGACTTAACTATTTCCTGGGCAGCCTGTTCCAATGCTTGATAACCCTTTCAGTGAAAATATTTTTCTTAATGTCCAATCTAAACCTACCCTGGTGCAACTTTCATTGATAAAGAAATTAAACAGGACTGGCTCCAACACTGATCCCTGGGGAACACCACTTGTCACCAGCTGCCAACTGGATGCAACTCCATTCACCACCACTATTTGGACTCAACCAGACAGTTTTTATCCAGCAAAGGGTACAACCATCCATTCAAGCCATGAGCGACCAGTTTCTCTAGGAGAATGCTATGGAAAACATACTTCACGGCTGTGCTGCCATAGTTAGAGAGCATCTCTTTTTCACTGGCTTCAGTACAACATTAATGCAAAGCTGTAATCCTTTTGTACTCGTCAAAAGTTTTGAAGCGTTCCTATATCAGAAGCAAAGCATAATTTTTCTGCCTTCCTTCAACAAATATCCAGCCTGCAGACTTAGCTGGCATACTGGTCATGAAGATAACTAGACATTTGCTTCTGACCTGTCTTTGCTCCATATATTAAATTTTCCACTGCATTTGATCACTACCTTAAATGGAATCTCCTTCTCAAAATCTGCGGAATCTCATCATCATTGGCTCCAAAAAGGCAAGATATAAATATATATAAAATAGAGTAACATTAACATATAGTCTATATAATAGAGATATGTAGTATTTTATATCTATACATGTATGTATACATAATGATATGAAAGAAAAAAAAATGTAGACTTTTTACACAAACCACATACCCATTTTTTTGCTTAAAGAAATATATCCTAAGGGCTTAAGTTGAAAATAATGTGAAAGAAAGAAAGGCTACTCCTGACTGAGACTATTTGCGCACGTTAACATATTGCTGGAAGTTATTTAGGTACTGTAGTGATGGTTGAACACCTGTAGAAACCAAAGCAGCAAAAATATACTCACTGACAAGAACCTTACTTTTCACTCCTTTGCTGTCTTTCTACATATTATTCTTGGTTATCTCCAAAACCATTAGAATGTCTACAGAAGTCATTAAGCTGATGCCCAAGGGAATCTTCTTTCACCCATGGAAGAACTTCAAAAATTTCTGAGAAGTTCCCATCTGCCCAGAGCTCTGCAAACTGTGATCAGCAATGAAGATGACATGTCAATGCAACCATTCTTGCAAGCACCTGCTGAGCTGATTTGGAGATGTCTTATCTACAGTCACAGACTAACCTATGCCCCCTGCAAAGTGCTCTGAGGTTCAGTATTTCAGTTGTTCCACTACATAGCCGTGTGCACCATCCCACCTTATGCCCTTATTTTTAGGCAGGGTTTTCATACCAGTCTCTGCATATGAATAATGAAGACTTAGTTGAGTGAACTGCAGAATGTATCCACTCCAGGTATTGCCAAAGGCACTGCAAAGATATTGCCAGATTCAATTCACAGAAATCGTCTTACTAATCTCTAAGTAGCACTGATTTTCTGATGGTGGCCTAAAGATTCTGTATCTTATTAACAAGGCCTCGATTCATCCTCCTGCTTATTAAGTCTGACTAATATTAATATTAATTATATAAAATTTAGAAGGCTATGCTGTGATTAATTTCACTGGAAATTCTTCAGATTTCAAAACCGAAATACATTGCTGTTGCTATAAAACTTACTTATGGGTCTTGGCAAGGTGATGCCATGTACACACATGAAATGTAAACCACATTAATGATACTGCTTTATGTTAATAGTAATAATAAAAGGACAGACAAAGATGTGAAACTCAAATGTCCTAAGTCCCAAGGCAGTACAAAGATTGTGTCTCAGTGTTTTGTTTGTGCAGACAGAAAAATCCCTTACATACTGCAGAGCTCCTCATCCTGTCAGTCAGAGCACAGGGCCACAGCCACCACACTACGCAGATGTCACAGCACATTTGAGCACTCTGATCCCTCATGGCCTGCTAGGCTCGATGCTTCCCCACTGCACAGGTGACAGACATCCATCTATGTCACCAGTTTCATGAGCACAGATCTCTTGGCAGTGGCAGGAGAAGTTCAAAAACCAGTTCACAACAATATGTTCAGAAACAAAGCACCAGAGGCACTGACCAGTGGCAGTGACGTTCTGATAGTGGTCAAAAAGGTCACACATGCAAGTGAAGCTTTGTTGTGAACTAAAAATGCCTGTTACGGTCAGGGGCTCTCAAAAGAAAAGCCAAGCAAATGAACCATCGACCTTATTTGTCCTGAAGAAACATAAATCTTTTTGGCTATTGCGAGGGTGCGTAGATGTAAACTAGAGATAGGTTCAAGCTTCCAGATTGAGATGCAGTCTGGATTACAATTTAGAATCATCCCTTCTTTCCTGATGAAAAAATGTCTTTTCAGGCTTGTTCCGGAGTGTGAGGCTAGGCTTATCTCTATTGCACAGACCTCACAATGCAAGAAAATGTTCTTCTTGTCTGAAGAACGCTGGCAAAAACACACCATTTGTCAGGGATTTAAACTGGCAAACTAGTTGGCCTCCTGCAAAAAAACCTTGCAGGTTCAGAGTTTATGATCTCAAGAAAGCAATCCTAAACTTCTTATGAGTGTTTTTACCGCACAGAGGCCTTCTGATGCAGCAGTACAAGTGAAATTCAAGACAAGCAACAAGGTATTGACATCCTGAATGCTTTTCCTGGATGTGCAAAAGATGAGAGATTTTTCCCTTCTTTCTTGTATACACAAGTGAAAAACACGCACTCCTTCCTCAGCACTGACTCAGTTGTTGCATAAGGATTATTTGTTCCAATTGCAGTTAAATCTCTTCAACACAGACTTACTTTGGGCTGTTGCCAAGGCTTTAATGGAAACTTCACTTAAGCAGCCATAAAAAATCATTTCATTTGTGCTAAGATGCCCCCTGAACCTGAGCTTGTCTGCCTAGCTTGACTCTCGGTATTGCCAGCTGACTCTTGGGTCTCAGACCCCAGTTGTCACAGTCTTCTAGAGCTTCTTCACACTCCCCCAAAGATTTTCTTGATCTTTCTATTTATTCATTTTCTATATGTTACCATTTTCCTGGTGAATTAAATTCATTTAGTTGGCAACTGACCTGGAAGGAAAAAAACATGTAATCAAAGAATAATTATGGGACCAATAAACACAACTAAGTCAAGGGATGGTATCTCCATGGTTGGCTCATATCCCAAGTTGGACAGCCAGCAAAATATCATTTTTACATGAAACTCACGGGTGGAAAACACCCTACCACAAGCTTTTCTGCCCATGCATATTATCCTAAGAGCATACTGGCACAAGCTAAAAATAAGTAAACTAATGTGGGACATTTGGATGCAACAGGAACGGCAGTCAGGGGAGAGGACAATAACATTGTAAGTCTTTGGGCTGTGGGAAGAGACTACAGTGCAATGAGAAGGAAGCAGATGCAAAAGGGTTGCTCAGGCAAAAAGCATAACTACTACAAGGCAGATCAAGCCTTAGATCTCTCTGAGAGCAATTTTCTGAAGTGCTTCTTGTGTCTTGACTAGAACCAGGCAAAGAGGACAGGTCCCATCGAGTTAGTCAAGGCATAATTCAGAAAACAGTAATAGACAGAGTGGGTTTAATTTATTACAACCCAGGAGATCTTGGGACAGATGAGCCTACAAAGAAAGAAATGTCTCATCGTACAACAAAAATAATTTGTTCACAACTGAAATTAAAATCAATACAGAACAGCTTTTTAAGACTTAAAAAAAGCCAACAGGTGTGAAAGAGAATAACATAATATGTTAAAAGATATTTAAGGGATTAAGTCATTAAACTAGAGATTAAATTTTCAAATAAAATTTAACATAAAAGTTGGTAAACATCTAACAGGAAACAGTGAATTTTAGTGCCAACAAAAAAATAAACCTTGTTAAGCAGGTCTATAAAAAGAGATGATCAGTTCAAGATCACCCTTTCAAACACTTTTCAAGAGCCTAAAAATAAGGTGGTGGTCTCAAATGCTTGGCTCTATGTGGTAGTAACATAGCTCAAAAAGTTGGTGAAAAGTATACTCTGTAGTGCATGATAACACTGAAGGGGAACTAATTATATAGCAATGATTTAGAAGGGACATCTGTGAAGGAGTATTTACATATTAAAGAAAACAGAGAGTCTAATAGGACACAAAAACTAACAATGTCAATGAGACATATTGAATTAACACAGACTGAATTTTCAATGTCCAAATTCAAAAAGATTATTATTTTTGTTGGTATCGTTATTTTTATTACTACATTCCTAACTATCCAGAGGAGTTGCTGGAAAGAGTGTGAGTGTAGAGGAATAATAATGGAAGAGGAGTTTTACCTTTCTACATACAGACTAAATGTCACAATGGCACATAAGAAACAATTTTACACCACTTAAACTGCATTTTCTTGGAACAACTAACATCCAGAAGAGGAGAAGCAGTGCTTGATTGTTTCCTGAGGACACTATTGGATTTGGATCAAAATGATACTGACATAGTGACCATGATTATTAAAAAAAAGAGACAATCTCCAAGAGAGCAAATCAGATTCATGCCAAAACCCAGCATTTAGTACTGGCACATTAGAAGTATAGAACATGACAGAACAGCTGCAACGTGCTACTGGCTAGTAGCATCTTTCTCAAGAGCACGAGAAACAGGAGAATTTTGGGTCATAGGGATGCAAGAAAGCACACTTGGAGGGGTACAGATGAATGAACAATTTGCACTGATGTTTGCTATGGAGGAGCTTGCTTAGGTGTCTTCAACCACACCGTGTTTTGCAGGGGCAATTAGGAGAGCTGGATCAAACTGAAGAGACAGTAAGAAGGTTTTAGAACAAATCAGCAGAAGTAGCAGAAAAAACCCGCACCAAAACAAGGTAACTCTGAAGAGTCCTAAAGGAATTGAGCTATTAATTGGGAGATGTAAACCCTCACTGAAATCAGTATATTATCTGAAGAATGGAGGAAAGGAAATCTGATGACATTTTATTGAAAGATTTCCATAAGTAAGACCAATAAATCTAATTTATTTCCAGGAAATCAGAAAAAAAAAAAAATAGAAACAGAAGTCCCTTCAAACTAGATGTAATCTAGTCCTTTTAGGCTTGGGTTGTGACACCTCTGAGGATCTACAGGGACAGGACTCACATTACTTCATATTTTAGAGTATACATAGCATTTTCTAACATAAGTGAACAATTTCTGATTCAGAGCAAAAACTTCAAAGTTTAATTGTTTAGTTCGTGTGATCTAGATCACCAAAACAAATGAAAAAAACCCCATCAAACTACCAAAAAGCAATCTTCTTAGAATTGATGGATAAACGAGAGTAAATAGTAAAAACAACCGATAATCTGTGCACTTAAATTGATTATGTGGTGCCAAGGAGCGTACATTGATTACATATGTTAAACTTTCCACAGTTCACAATCCTATGCCCAGTTTCATGCCACTGCTTTTTGCAACATTCCCATTTACTCTGCCTTACCTTGTTCTCTACTCTGATTGATTTTTCCATTTCTCATCTATCCTTTCGCTCAAGCTCCTGTGCTGACAACCTGTTCTGGCCTATGCCATTCCCTGTAATATCTGATTATTTTCCTCTTCTTGATGCTTAGGTAGTTTTCAGTATGTTTTCCCATCTTTATTAATTTTTTGTATACCTTTGATCATCCTCTTGTTTCATCAGTGTTTAAATGTGTAGCCCACTCCCCATATTAACCATAGCTATAGTTTCACCTTGTGACAGCAAGATACTTTCCCATGACTACTCAAAACCCATCTTGTGTGATGAATTCTGGCTCTCATCTTATTATTTCATCAATAATCGTTTGACAAAAGGGTTTTCAAATATTTAACATGGCACATTGCATTTCATCTTCCTTTTCATAGGCTTTTAGTTTCCTGAGCTTTGATCTTCATTCAGATTGCTGGGTTGTGGAAAGCACTGATCATATGGTAATGCTCTTTTTCACTGTAATGTCCATGACCTAATCAATTTAAAGATGATTTGTACGCAACAGTCCATCAGTTAAACAGGTTCTGCAGCTGCATAAGCTGCCTCAGAACTATGTACCAGTTTACTACAAAACAGAAGCAGCGAGCACATATTTTGATGTTAAACATCACCCTGTGTTAGAATTCACATACAAAATAGTTTTACAATTTTTTTAACCTTAAAAAGATTGTTAACCTTGTTTATAAGTTTTTAGAATCATTCGTACAGTTTGTGAGCAATCCAACTATGCCAGAACATGACATGCAAGGCGAACTAACATATTGCTGTAGCTACTATAATTAGAAGACATTAGCAGCACTATCTAAAGTCATGAAGCCGTAATTATCTGCAACCGTGTTGAAATGATGCTCGTGAAACTAAACAATAACTCTGTGTCAGACTACCTAGAAACAATCTGCTAATGAAAAGAGACAAGTGCACCAGCTAGGTACAACATGGTGTGTACAGTTGGCACATCATGTCATTACAGCAGATCACAATTCTGAAAGCAAGATTTAGCCTGTAAGCAAAGTGAAACAGACAGGCTAAGATTACTTCAGAAACTGAAGATTATGACCACTCACTTTCTCCTGTTTTTTAATTGCATATCACAAACTTAGATCTCCACCTCTTACATGACAATCTCTACAATGGATGTGTAAGGACAGTATTTTTTAAACAACATTTAATATTAAAAATCAATTTCAAGAGCTAATAAATATCCAAAATATAGCAATTTGGTAGTGTTCCGTACTTTTTTTTCCACAGAAGCCAATGGCAAACTCGTAAGGAAAGGAAGACTTTAAATACATTCATATTCTCAGACAGTAGGTTCTAATAAAAAATTAAGTCGAACTTCTCAGCCTAAAGATGACCCAGAAGAACACAGAAAGAGAATATAAAAGATTTTTCAGAGAGAAAACAGTATTCATTTAAAAAAAAAAAGGATTACAAATAAGGAATCTAAACTGAACTTTAAAATGAGAAAGCTCAACTTAGATCACAAAGATAATTCGTAATGTTAATAATTGTGAAAGAGTGGGCTGGAGCACCTGGACAGATTTTAAATTTTGTGAGATCTTCTTAGAATGTGACTTTCTTGGTCACATGACCACCTCACAGATTTTGACAAATCCAGTGTAATTGCAAATATTAAACAGTAACAGTCAGCAGCAATTCAGTAACCCCTGATGCAGCAGCCTGAGTCTTCCTGACTGAGAACAGAGCAAAACTGCTGGCTGTCAAGTGAATTACCAAAACCATCCGTCCATGAATTGCCAACACCGGTTCAACTAGAGCTAGACAGCAAATACAAATTATTAAGGTAGCAGGTCTATCTGGTTGTTTCTCTGGCTCAGAACTACTGAGGTTTTGCTTATTTAGAGACTGGTAAATGGCTGACCTTTGAAACTTGAAAAAAAGTAAAAATAATAATTAGTTACACACAATCATCTGTGAGAAGTTTAACTAGTCTAACTGATCTTTCCTTGGGGCAGAAGAACTAATTCCAGAATCCTTTCCAGCCTTATTTTCTGTTATTCTAATGATCCTATTAGCTTAGAGAAAGAAGGGAAAATATGTCTTGCACCAATTGCACTCGTAAATGAGCTGCAGGATATAATTATATTTCATTTCTTTTATGAAAATGGATATTGTTAAGTCTATTGTTTTCCTGATACTTTGAACTAAAAGAGATCAGGGACTCCTATTCTGCATTAATGAGAGTCAACACATGCAAGTAATCCAGAGTTGTCTTCCCAAGTAACCATATACAGATAGAAGGCCTTTCTTAAAATGAGCAGTATTAATATTTGAAACACTGATTAAACATTTTGTGAAATGGCTTGAGAAATGGTCTCATGAGTTAAAGATCGGAAAACAGTCTTCAGATGCTTCTGTTTTACCATTCCTGTTGAAACTTTTCACTTCTTTCCATCTTACTCTGCCTTTTTAAGTGACAAGCATTCACTAATCAAACGTGATGACAAGCTACAATTCAGACAGCCAATAGCTAAAGAAAAGCATTTCAGAGGAATGCTAGAAAGACAGCACCATCTCAATCCAACACTTCTGTTACAAAGAGGGTATCTAACACTTTCTATGAGAATAAACAGGAAGGAAAAGAGAAGGATTCAGAGCAGATTTGCACTGACAGACAGGAAAAACTGCTACAGAACCTGTTAGCAGCAAGAACAAAAAGTTGGCACATTTCTTCTGTTCTTTGCCCATACAAACAAGATTACCAAAACTAGGATAGTTTCTTACCTGCCCTTTTGTACCATTTGTATTAATCAAGAATATCACTTTTCTAAAATTTTGGGAGAATACAAACTGCTAAGATCATGAATGGATCCTTCAGTATTTTATGTTTAAACTCAATTTTGTTCCAGGTCTTCAAGAGTTTCCTTTTTTCCCACCACAGTCAAAAAGTTACCTGGATAATACTAGTAGTCAATTTCTACCACTGCTCTCAGAAAATTCACTTAATTTTAGGCAGCACTTTATGGGACACCAACACTCTCAGTCTGATTGATTCAAGAATACTCATTTCTCCTGCATTACCTGACAGGGTGCCTTCTTAATGTGAGACAAATGTTGCTAACATCTCCTCCTGCACTTTATGACCTATGTGCTTAGATAAAAATTAGCATGCACTTCTGCCATTAGGAATTCCTTTTGAGTTTGTTGTATCCCTATAAATCCCACCCCTTGCCACATTTTTACAATGTATACAGTTTTAAAGTATGTCATGAAGATGCCTATTGCAGCAATTGCCAACAAGCCTTAAGGCTGGATTGAATTCTATTCATAAAGCAAGGTTAAGTCCCTTAAATCATTAATGTTAGAGTGCAACTGCCAAAACTGTGTCATTTATGAGAACAGAAACAAATGAAACTCCAAATTGATTTCCCAGCTATCCTCTGCAGCAGTTTGAAGATTTCGAGCCATTAAAAACGCTTCCTTTAAGAATGTTTCCTCAGCTTCTATATTTTTTTCCTCTCAGGTCACTCTAATTTAATCAACAGTTGCCTAATTTACTGCATGAGTTAGCTTCACACACAAATATTAATGTAGGGGAACCGGAAAGGGCTGCAAAACCTTAAAGTGATTCAAGGCATTTTTGTTTTCTGTAGGGATACTGGTCCTTCCAGGATACAAGGAAAGACTAATGGGTGATAACTAAAGTCTGGGAATGGAGTCTGACAGACTGGAGGCTCTAGACCTCAGAAAAAGGCCTTATGCAGGTCTGCTGTTCTGAGAGTCTTGAGTCTCCTGGGTACCTCCTGCTGAGGTAGGGTAAAAGTGAAGATGATGCTCTTTGTCCAGCACCCTCTACGATAGGAAATCTTCCCTTTTTTTCGTGGTGTCTGAACAACGGAAAATCCTTCTTTTGTCACTTCCAAACCAAACATTCAGCTTCAATGCACCACTAGCATTTCTGCTCTGATCATGGTGCATGTACAGCATAATGAAGAACTGTCTCTGTAAATCAGGCAGAGGCAGAGCATAGATGGAGTGACACTTAGGTAAGTTGCCATGATCTCTATATAAGCTCTAAAAATAGGGTTCATGAATAGGTTGAATAGCACGAAACTAGGGTGGGAGCCTGAAACAAAGCCCAAAGGTAAAATACAGCAGAACATCTACAGAAAACACCCTGACACTGAAATAACACTGTGACACTTTCTCTCCTGTCCTATCCGTGATCAAGACTACTGTCAGGCAAGTATAGTTGGCAACTGGTTATTTAAATGCCTTTATATTGTCAATTAAGTAAAATGTGGAGTTATGAATACTTTGGGCCAAAAAGTCCTGGCTGGCTCTTTGGTGCAATGTAAATGTGTAAAATTAGTTTTAAAAGAGCCATTGACAAAAAAGGGGAAAGTTCTTTGGAGATGCTGAAGTCCATCAATATCACACAACTTGAAAATGGTCTTGCCCTTTACTCCTCAAGGTGGGAAAGACTTGGTTTATGAGAAGCATGTGGAGCCCTTGTAAGAGAGCTGAGCAGCCAGTCCACTTTTGGTGAAAATGATTACAAGCTCACTACAACAGCCAGTGTTTGAGAGCAACAGAAACGAAATATAAAATAGATGGGGGAAACGCAGCAGGAGGCACCTAAGAGCCACTGCAGAAAGGTGTTACATGGATAGAGGCAGGATTCACACACATAAACAGTACATTATTAGCATTTGAATCACGTAGAGAGCAAACTCAAGAATTTCAAGCAGTTTGCCAAGAAAATCCATGCCTAAGTCCCTGATGACTTGCAGAGCTAGACATGAAACAGCTGTTGAGCTTGTGATGATGTTCTAGCTAGATGACTGGTCCATAGCTTTCTAATTGGCCTTTCTGTTCTCAGTCACTTCTTTGAAAATGGATCTTTATATAAGTGGTGCCTGTCATTTACCATCTATGACCCGTTAATAATCTGAAATTCAAGCTCCTATGAAGCAATTTTTTTGGTGTTCAAAGAAATTGCTCCCCACTGATAGATATCATGTCAAAGTCTACGAACATAACTGATGCAAATCTGTTGCATCACACAAACCAAGGATGGAATACATACAAAATACCTGTTCTTCATCACTTTTCAGGCACTTTGTCCAATGCAAGATAATGTTGCATTTCAATTTTCACCCCTTCTTTCCAGAATAATTTTTCAAAATTCTTCAGCAACATGGAATTAAGTCCCAGGTTTGGGGTTTTTCTTAAGTGTTTGGAAATGCTGACAGGACTAGGAAAATGGCAACATTTCATACAGAGATCGGTGAAAGACTTGGGAAGATCTGATTGCTTTGCTTAACAGAAATCTCAAAGCAGACAAACTGTCAGAAACCTTGGCAAAATATAAAATGTAAATGATTCTCCTCCTGATTTTCAGCCACAGTCAAGCTCCAGCTAGGAAGATCACTTTCCTCTTCAAGCAACACTAAGCTCAAATCTGTTCTTATCTAGGTGATTCATACGAGCCAATGTAGTCTCAGGAAGAGATGGAAAACAGCAAAGCAACGACCCAGTTCTCTTGATTCTCTGTGAGGCCCCACATGGGACAGGAATCACTCCATCAGCTAACGTAGATAAAGAGTTCCATGTCCAAGACTGTCGGCAGACCACATTTTACAAACATTACCTCCACTTAAGTTGCATCTGTATCTGGTGTTCCTGTAGCAATTACCCTTCTGGCTGTACTTTAGAATACTTAATTCAAGTGGACAGATGAAGACATTGGGTTGTACACATGCAAGCTGCAAAAGAAGCGTGCTAGAGGACCTCTACATCTTTGGGTATAATTTTGGCAGATGTCCTGATTACAAACACAATCACTTTAATGTTCAAATTATGTTTTCTTAATGGTGTTTTTCCTCAGTACACTGGCTGTAATTTACAAGCTGTAATCTGGTCTGTGTCTGCTACTGTATTATTGCTCTATTAATACCTATTAAGTCTCTGAAATATATTAAAATTCACATTGAACACATTTTTCATGGAACGTTTCAGGCTAATGCATATTAAATAAAAAGTCTAACAGTCAGGAAGCAAATGACACTGTCCAGAATCAAAAAGTAAAAACAAAAGTCTAAATGTGTTTATAAGACATTATTACATTTGGAACTGAGGAGCACGCTAACAAGCTAATAGAAATTTGTAGAAAGCCAACAAAGACATTTCTGTCAGTATTAGCAAGTAAAATGAAATAAAAAACAGTTGGAGGGTTAGCATTTGTATACCTAACATACATTTTTAGAAGTCACAAATAATATTTTACATGTCATTGTCGTCTAAGAAAACTTAGTTATGTCCTTAAGTTTTTTGAATAAAAATTCTGACATTTTAGTAAGTATGACTGTCAGTAGGTTTTGGAGAACATCTGATGGCACCTTGGAACATCTGCAGCTTTCCAAGTAACAGAGAACAAAATAAGCATTTTTTGAAACAGCAACATTTCTTCTATAAGTAAGAAGTGAACGAATAAACAACATTCTGAACATTTAGAAAGAAGAATTACACAGAAAGATTTTTACCACACAGGTCTGAAATTAATGGTATAAAAAGTTTGAGTAAACAAAATGCACCTAAATAAGGAAGGAAAGGTGTGTGTGTGTGAAGGAGGGCACTATACTCAGTAGTTGGGAATTTCCAAGATAAGAGATTAGAACTACACAGAGGTCAGATTTTATTTGCCTGTTCCAGGCATCATGTAAAATATATGGTTTTATGGCGTAATAAGAAAAAATGAATCCTCACATGAATTTTCTAATCCCAAAGATACAGAGAAATTGATCAAATAACATAAAATAAATGGACGACGCTTTCCAAGGAACTCAGCTGGAAGACAGGAAGTCTACGCTCTTGTGTACAATCCAACACTCCCTGCAGAGAGTACATTTCTACAGGATCACTAGAGCTGAATGTTTCCAAGTGGCCCTAATGCCATCTCTGAAATTCTGAGAAATACACACACATAAAAAAAACCCAAACCAAACCAAAAAAAAAAAAAACAAAACACAAAAACAAAAGCAAAAAAACCCCCAAAAACCAAGTAATGAAAGCAATATAAAAGGAAGCAGTATTAATACAAAAGAAGTTATTAATATGTTGAAAATCCTTGATACAGAGATACAGCTTACTTTACCATTTCCCTCTTATCTAATAAATAAAATTAAATATGAGAAAAGCATTCATTTTGTGCTTATTGCTTTAGCAGATTATGACCGATATTCCTCTGAAATGTTACCAATTCCATGCTCCTTTGTCAGTTATTTTCAGTTTCATAAAATGCATTATCAGCGATAAAAGACCAAATTATGCCATAATTCTTGATTTTACATTTTGTATTTTTTTTTCCACATTCCTAATATTTTTTACAGAAAATTTTTTAGACTATAGCAAACTAAGGAAAAAGACTGATTTAATGACTGTTGTTAGACAGTCCTCTTTAAATAGCACATTTCATGATCTATATATATATTATCTATCTATTTTCAATAGTGCATTGTACCATTTCCCTTTTACCACTGAAAAACTCAAAAAGGAAGTAATTCCATGTGCATTCAGTACCATCAAGAAAGACTATCACACAGGAGCACTTAGAATTTTCACATTCAAAAAACTGTCCCAATGCCAGCCTGCAGTTTTCTCATACTCCTTCATGACTATTGTGTATAGAACAATCTGTGATTATAACTGGAAATTCTGACATCCACAGCAGCGATTAAAAACTGACTTCTGCAGACTTCTGGGTTTTGCATATCAGTGTTAAGCTCATAATGGAAATTCACAGAACTACAGAGTGGTTGAGGGTGGAAGGGACGTCTGCAGGTCATCTGGCCCAGCAGCCTTGCTCAAGGGCCACCTAGAGCTCAGTACCCAGGGCCATGTCTAGAGGCTTTTTGAATAGCTCCAATAATGGAGAATCCACAACTTTCCTTGAAAATCCATGCCAGTGTTCGGTCACCCTCACAGTGAAAATATGTTCAGGCAGAGACTCCTGGTTTTCATCTTCGTGCCCACTGCCATTGGTCCTGACAGCGGGCACCACTGAAAAGAGCCTGGCTCTGTCCTCATTGTACCTTCCCTTCAGACGTTTATACACTTTGATAAGATCCTCCTCAGCCTTCTCTTCCACAGGTGGACAGCCCCAGCACCCTCAGACTTTTGTCCTATGTGAGATACTCCTGTCCTTTCATTATCTCTGGGGCCCTTTGTCTGACTCTCTTTCTGCCCTTTTGGTGTTTTTTTTTTTCAGTTTGCTAGTGGCGGTACTAGGACATCCATGCAATCAGCTGCATCAACAGCAGCTAGGAATGAAGTCAAATGGCAGCTTTATATCACTACATTTCTGCTTCCAGATTTTATCTTTTTAATAAATTATTAACTGTGGTAATAGTAGCAGGACCAGAAAATGAGCAAGCTCATGGAAACTGGGTTTGATCTCTTCAGGAACCCACAGAAAAGCTTCTTTTTTCAAACAATAATTATAAGAATATTCTTAGATTTAAGATAGTAACAAGATGCAAGATCTCCTTTTTGAGAAAAGAAAGAGGATGTAATTGCTAAAATACAAGTCAAAATTTCAAGAAACTTTGATCTTACATCCTGAAGTGAAATAGGTTTACAACAATTCTCAAGAACTTGCTGTTCTCATCTGTGACATGTGCTGTTTCACTCAGCAAAACCTTCCACCAGAGCTCTGGTTTATGGGTAAAAGAGTAAAGCTGTTGATAGCTCATCTGTCTCTGTATAGCTTTTGTATCTGTAAGATGAAGATCTTAATCTTTACCTAATTTGAGTGATAAAAGATTTAGTTAATTGATGTCTGTAAAGCACTTCAGAGCCTTAAATGGAAAGCTGTACAGGAATGCAAATTACCACTACATCCTGTGATACATTACAAAAATACAGCTGCCTCATCTCATCTAAACAAAACTCTCCAATGTAATAATGAAATTTCAAAATATGTACCACGATTCTTCCCTCCTCCTCCATCTACTTTGTCCCAGTGACACACAGTAATAACCTTCACCTCCCTCTACAACTGAACGGAAAAAATTGAAAAAAACCTCCTCAAATATGAAAAGCTAATATTGAAACACCAACAAATCTGAAGGCTTTTTAAAAACATACAAATGAGTCAAAGCTACAGGACGTCAGTCCCTACCATTAAGGGTATTTAAGCCTTAATATTTTACTTGCTAATGAAGCAAACATGTAGAATAATTACTGTCAAGCACTTAACACATTTTAGCAAAGAGGATAGATATAATTTGCTTTAGGAGAAAAACAGCAGTCTGTGCTGCAGTGATGATTACAGAAATTCAGTAGAAAATTCACTGGGCTTTCTTTTATAGATTATGTTGAAACATGTTTTAGGATACCCTTCAATATTTTTTTTAAGTTTATTTGAATGCAGTGCATTCAGCTTGTCTCTTTGAAACAGTAAACAGTGAACATTTGCAATGTGCAGTTTTGATGAACAGAAATCAGACAAGAGAGGGGTAACAATCACACTTCAAAAAAGATGGGTAACCCTCTTCATTTTTAAACAAAAAGATGCAGCTTGTTGCCAAGCATGCTTGGCTGAAGAACTAAGAATATCTTCTAGATCTTTCTGAGGTATACAACAGTGCAGCTACAGAGGAATACGCAAAATCAAATAACAAATCTTGAAAAATAGCCTGAGGAAATTAATCTCTCCCCCATATATAAGTATACTATCTTCTCTTCACAGGCTGATTAAAAACAAGCAGGAATACATGAAGCAATTGAAATAGAAGGTGATAAAAAGTTAGGTTAAAAATTGATAAGTTGAGCATAGCTTTGGTTATGTGGAGATTATCTTTTCCTTGCTATTAATTCTAAGAAAACTCAATTTGATTAGAAGCTATACATACTTTCCAGGCATCCTGCATTGGGGCACAGTCAGCTTCCAAAATGCCTCTATAGTGGCAGCTTCAATGAAGTCTCCCCTGAGTGCTCACCAGGATAGTATCAGTATGCTGGGTGTTTCTTTGCTGTTCTAGCTCTATATTCCAGCCATGTTACCTGTTTTTCTATGTTACATTGGTAAGAAAAATCTGCAAGAATATCTCCCTTATAGGAATTTGCTGATCCCCAGGTTGTATAGTAATATATCCTGATCTTCTCTCTGTGACCTCAGTGCTAGATGCACTCACATGGTTCAGAAAATGCATGAGGAGACTCATTCTTAGGAATACATATAATACTCATTTTGTGAGTAAAGGCAGTCTCATGTCTCAATAAATGAAATTGCAGAGAAGTAGCCTGATCAGATATTCAAATACTCCACAATGTATAGCGATTTCAGCAGAACAGTGCTCAATTACTATTGTCTTGTTTCAAGTTTACTCAACCTTTTAAATAGTTGTCCCAAACTTCTTCTCTGCCAAGTACACTCAGTTTTGCCTAGTGAAATCTGAACACAAAGTGAGTTTCCTACCAGTAAAAAAAGGGTTGTACTGCTGATTTTCACCAGAATGTCTCACAGCAGTGATTTCTTACTGAGAACAGGAGTATGAGAAGTTAGTTCACTGTTGATTAACTGGAACACGACATTTTTCCTTGTCCATTACTCCTTCATGTCAGGAACATCTATTTCTATCCATTCTATAATTATTTTTCAATAATCGCATTGGCATTTAATCTTTCTGAAAGTCAGTGGGCAGGTCACTCAAGGCAAAGCTCTAATTGACTGCCAGGCTTTCATATTCAGAGAGGGTATTCAAATTGTATGTAAAGGACCATGGTAAATGTCTGTCTCAAAGAAGTGAGGATGACAAATAGGGGAACTTTCACTTAGGCCTCACTGAAGACATCTTTAAAAATAGCTGTCTGCAGTTACAGAGTGCTACACCTCACTCATTTACTTAATGCCTAATCTCTGCAATATAAACCTAATTGCAGAAATGATCCATTCACCACAATATCATTTAGGACTAATGGATTGCATTGTAGAGTTTTACAAAAGTCTCTGGGGTTTACTGTGCTCCTGCTGGCTCCTACAGGTCTTCAGAAGAGGATCAGGCCTACCAACACTGCCAACAGGTGAAACATTGGTCAGTCCTGCTTCTGCTTGGCACACTGCTGTCCACAGTCTATTTTCACTTGCTGAAACTGGATTACAAAGGATCACAATTGACAGTAGATCCATAACCCTTCAGGCATTTGCTGTGTCAACAGCCATGGGCCAGAGTGTCAGACCCACTACATCAAACTGACGTGTCCTGCTAACATAAATCATCTTGTATAGTTCCACTGTATCGTGACCTGCCGAAGAAAAGGTAAAGAATTAATCGTCATGATCATGCTAAAGAAATGCAAAACTTCGATTCCAGATACTGCAAATTTAAACAAAATTTTAAAACCTTTCTAAATAATGTCAATTAACATTGTTTCAATGGCTCTATTTACTGTTTCAATTCTTTTATGCATGTATTTGTAGAATCTATACATATTACACTCTGGCAGAAACTCATGAAGATACTCTGTGGAACAACTCCATGCCTGTGCTGCCTGAGGACCAGGTAGAAAAGATAAGAAAACCGTAAGTTCAGAGAGCAAATTGTCTGACATCCCACTCTCCAACACCATATCGTCATAGTCATGATATTTTCAGCAGCTACAATCAGTAATAAACTATTCCTCATGGAGCCCTGCTATCAAGGACCCAAGATCCCCACAGACTGCTGGAACACCACAGAGCACGTTCTGCTCAGTTCACAGAGTCAGTGGTCTCTTCCCATCCATCAGCACTGCAGCGTAGGCTGCACCAGCTGCACAGGCAGTGAGTCCTCTGTATCACACCGCATCTTTGGCAAAGAGACCCATTTTCTGTCTTGTGAGGTGCGTCTCCCGTTTTCAGCCAATCCTTTTTATCCTGCAGCGGCACTGCTTGCTGCTCTGAAGGACGGCTCACTGACCACTGTTCAGCCACATGGTCACACGCTCGGCAACAGCAATTCACCATTTCAACAAGCTTGGAAACATTAGTCCTCTTTAAATGAGTATTGCTGATCACACAACAGCCAGACCATAGACACCACATTTCAGCTACAAGATCTTTCTTCTTTTCTGACACATGGGAATATTGCCACGGTGCTAATGACTTGTACCTTTTGAGGGCACTAAGAGCAGTACACGGGGTACAGGAACAAGAGTCAGTGCATTTTAAAAGCTTTCGAAGCTGCACTCTTACAGCTCTGCAATACAACAGTGCCACTACCACCAACAGGCCATAAACTTTGTGCTGAATGCACAAGGCTTCACAAGTCCTGAGGCTTCTCAGCCTATGTCTTTGTTTCAATTGGAACAGCTGTGTTTGTCATTCCTCCAGCTGACCAGTTCAATACTTCTAATTTGTTTTACTTTCTCTTTGAATAAGGATAGTTTTATGTAGATAGCTGTAAAAAGTGGTTACTCAATGTATAATGACATACTTAAAAGACTAACATAAGGACATAGTATGAAGGGTTATAGGCCTGGTCTGTCAGCAAGGGCCTTAAGAGAGCTGTGCCTTAAAACACAGGATGTGGTATAGAGGATGTCAGCTATGGGATGCTAAGACATTAGGTACAGACTTGGCACTGGCAACTATATACAACTCGGCCATGATCAGCAACAAAACGCAGATCTGGACAAACCGGGGTTAGAGGTATTTAAGAGAACAAAGAAAGAGTATCCAGTACATGTAAAATGCACCATACATTATAAATCCAGATGTCTCATGGAGCTGCAAACCAGTAAAGAAAAGGCAAAGGAGTAAAAGTGTGTTAGCAAATGCAGAAAAATTATCCCGAATGGTGGATCCTAGAGTGATGAAGATGGAGCCATCAATATGAACATCCTGTTCTTCCTAGGACAGGAAGAACTGCTGACAACCCCACCAGAACCAAACCACTGATCTTGGGACACTAAGGAGCAGTGTAAGGGTGAGCTTCCAAATGGGAAGAAGCTGAAAAGTGTTTGTAAAGCAATTTTAACTACATTATTATTCTTTCTTTTTCTTGCAAGAGATCTAGACTAATAATGATTCTTAAATTAGACTGCTAAGATTTCAACTACATTAACTTTAAAAATTACATATATATATTACTTATATATACACACAGATATATATACAAAAAAAAAGGTGTGTGTCTTCATTGTCTATAAAGATTTGGACTGTAACTGACTACAGATTTCATTGCTAAGGCAAACTCTCAACTAAAAACTATCTGTATTTGCTTACATTGCATCAGTGGAGACGGAGGCAGAAAAAAGAGAGTAATAAAGCTACAGCAAGCCTAAATTTGGAACAAAACTGAGTAAATCCAATTACAGTTTAAATCAGGGAACATGTCCTGACTGGTGGAAATCAGAAACATAGGTCAAAATACAGCAGTGGACAACGGATTCAATTATGGACATAAAACCTTCAAAGAAATAAGTTTGGTAGGAAATTTGAGGACTCAAATATCAAGTATTTTTAAATTACTAGTTTTCTCATTACAATTCTTGCTGTCTCCTGTTGAGAACAATTGAACATAGAGTATTCATACAATTTAGCTTCCTTCGTCATGAAACAAAATTAATTAGAAGATCTTTGTTTCCAATTGCTGTTATCTGTCTCAACAAATTGAATGATGAAACCTTCAGCTGAGAAGTTTTTTAATTCAAGTGCATGGTGAATTCATACAGTCAAACACAAATATTCTCAAGTGGCTTCCTCTTTTCACATCTCCTGAAATACAGTCATTCAGAATTGCTGGTTCTTCCCAAAAGTAGGGCAGAATTCATACATGCTAAAATTGTGTCTAATATTCATTTTGGGGAAGTCACTGCTAGAAGCTTTCCTGTTTACAGCATAGAAATTTGTTGGCTTTTCTTCTTTAATTAACATAATTCCAAAAGTTCCTTAACTAGTCAAATTTCTTGATGTGCATTACCAATAACCAGGCACTAATCCCACAAAGTTACAATGACTGTAAGAAATAGTCCTTAAACACATTATTCTGTGCCTGTAAACAGGAATTTCCTTATGGAATAAAACTCATGATTTGGTCTGATGTCAACATCTGATTATTGGGGGATAAGAAAGGAGACTGGGAAATGATTCAGACAGAGCACAACATATGTAAATCAGGCTACAGAATACATACAGGGTACATTCTCCTGAGAAAGTACTTGTAATCAGATGACTATAGAAAGTAAGTGCATGAATAATAGAAGGCAGAACACTACATAATCTCAGGTACTCCACTGCAGCCAAGCAAACTGAAAGAAAGGCTTGCCTAAGTCACAGTTTAGATTAACTCACAAATAATCAGAAGTTAGCTGTAGGTCAGTACAGTGTTTCAACATGGTTAGTACCCACACTTTGCAGGATCTTTTTCAATTAGCTATATAGTAAGTACAGCTATGACTGTTTGATTTTTGCACAGGTTATATTAAAGATGACAAACATCTTTGAAAAAAAAGAGCTACGCACCTTGAAAGACACCAGTTATGAACTGGATGGGAACCCAGGAGATGTCAGTTCCATTCTCAGTTTTGCTGATGATTTGCTGAATGATATTGAGCAACTTATTTTTGCTTTCTGTGTTTCTTTAAACACGCTTTACCTATGCTGTCTATACTGAATTTAGCCAAACAGAAAGCATTCATGTCAGAACTGGCTCTTGTTACTTTGCATACAATGGGAAACACAAGAGAAGCTGGTCTCAGTGGAGAGCATCAATGTACTCATGCCATAAACTATTAAACAGCTTAGATAATGGATCTGCTGTAGCCACTGGTTGCCCTACATGCAAAATACATCAGTTCTTTCCTACAACAGTCAGTATGTCCATTTTGTTGCAGCCTGGGAGTGAAAAAAATCCTAATGAACACTGGGAAAGAAACAGAAAAAGACCACTGATTTCCTTTTTAAATCAAAGCCATGGTGGTTGCACATGCCACCAATCCACTGCTTGTCTTGGAATTACTGGAGAGAAGCCTGCTTCTTTGCTGGCCACCACCTAGTATTCCACTTCTCACAGTCACAGAAACAAGCACAAAATTTGCTTCAAAGTTAAAAGCACTTAAAAGACATTAAAAAAACCACTGTAAGAGTAATTAATTATATTCTATTTCTCAACAAAATCAATGTCATAAACGATGAATTAACACCATACAAATCCAGACAAAATATAAACAATGATACTTCAAAACATGCCTGAAATAAAGTCAAAAGTATTTCTAAGGCATTCAGTGCACACTGACAGTTTAGAATTATAAAAAATTTCTGAAAAAAATTATATTGAAATAGGTTACCTTACGTGCAAATTGGTTATATGCTATTTCAGTGGAAAATTATTAATAGAATTCACATGCAATTTGAGTAGAACATATCAAGGTTGAATTTAAATGAAGAATTTTGGATAAAATAACCGTGTAATCTGTTCCATTGGCAGTCATATACAGTGTGGATTTGCTTTATAATCCATCAGATCTAACCATACTGCATTCCCTTTCTTCATTCTAGCAAAGCAAAACTAAAACTCTGAACTAGAATAGAAATTGATTTTTAGTGGCATCATTGCAGGAAATGCATCATCTATGGTGATTCATGGTGCAAACTGTAGCTACCTGCTGGGGATACCTTTGCAATGATACGCCTTGACCCTTAACAGACCTTTGCTATCAATATTGCACCATTGTACAGATGCAAAGGTAGTGCCTGATGACTTTCAACAAAACAAGTATGTGAAAAGAGGATTGATTTTATTACTATTGTTATTCGTTTTTGCATTGTCCACTGGGCCCTTTTTCACTGCTTCACAATTCGGGGCACTGAAGTCACAAAGGTAAAATTATACACTTAAATTGTTATGAAATGAATGCCAATTAGCTATTTAATGTTACAAACAAACCACTGGGAGGAAAAGTAAAGAAAAATGTACACAACATACATCTGTATCAAATTACTTACAAGTAATCGTGTGATGACTATAAAGCTAACAATTTTCAGCAATGATAATCACTAAATGCATCCTGGTTATTTGCAACAGTTATGATTGCCACAGTAGCAAATGTAGAGAAAAGCCTTTGCACTTAGTAAGAATTCCCTACTAAACTGTAGACTATAAACATAGCTTCTCTGCTTCTGGAGTGAGGCATTTTTATCTACATTTAACACAGTGAATAAATATTGAAATTCTGGAAGTGTCCTTAAGTACTTTAGATTAGCAGCAAAAAATGATTTTAATTTACTTAAGTCTGTTAAAGAGTAAAATGAATGTGTATATAAAATGCATATAAATGTACATGACACTTTTTATGTACACAGATCTATACAATGTGTGGCTACAGATATATAATATGAAGACAGAAATAGCAGTAAAACCAGCTGGTTTTAAAATAACAATGATTACAGAAGCTATGCCAGTTGCAAATAATGACTATTAACATGTCACATCAGCATCAGAATTTGCTATTATACAAACATAAGAAGTGAAATTCCTTCTAAATATTAAAATCATACTGATGGTATTTAATCTATTTCTAATTCTGGTAGAGAGAATCTACATATATTTTCTGTCTGGTCATATTACAAAGCTCTTTTTCGTTACACGGAAGGCATACATGAATATAAATAAGGCTACTGAACTATCATTCCAGAAAACCTGACTATGCAACAGCTTAAAAAAATTTCTAAAAATAGAAATGATGTACTGTTGAGAATTGTGCTTTTCTCCTAATGTATAAACCTAGAAGCATGTTTCACAGTGCTTCTTGTAAAGTGCTTATGCTGTAAACAAAGCTAAAGAGTATCATCCGCAAATTATACTTGAAGCTGTTCCACATTGGTATTCCACACGGATGCCATTCAATGAGCAAAGCTTGACCCTTTGGTAATCAGCCTCTGCTGAAGTACAGGCAGGTTGACTTCATTAGGAACAACTCCAAACCCTTTGTTTAGAATCACACATTCTCTTCTTTTGCTGGATAGTTCTTTGTTCCCTTTGGATAGTAGAGATACCTAGGGGGAAAAAAATTGGTAGGTAGTTGGACGTAAGAATTTCCCACTATTCACACTCATCAGGCATGGGATCAATCTTTGTGCTACCAGTAGAAAGCTGATGTTTGAGCATGATGTAGAAGCCAAGGAACCTCAAAAGTATATCAAACAAAATGGTTTTAGTTCATAGTTTACAACAGTTTGATGCAGAAATCTCTGGGTGAAATTCTATCATTTTTGCTACACACAGGAAATTACTTTGTCTAATGATCCTCTGACTCAAAATTTATGGACTAGTCTGCACAGCGCACAAATAGGATTAGAGCAGCATGACACAAAGGTCCCCCACAGATAATCAATGAAGCCTGAATGCAGCACAATGTGTTTGTGGGACAGCTTTAACTTATGTCGCTGATGTAACATGTTCAGAGACTTCAGCACTATGGAGAAGTAGTTGAAAGCAAATCTTTAATATCACTTCTTTCTCCTTTTCTAATTTCTCTTTAGCCTGCTACATAGAAAATTAGCACAGAAAGTGATGGAGCTGCATCTGTCAGCTTTATATTGGTGAAACTTGTCACATAATCAAGATGTATTATATTGTTATAATTATTCTATGAAAATACGATGTAAAGATTTCTCATAATCAATGCTGTGAGAAAGTAAAACTGGTTGTTTCCGTTTTATCTCAAAATTCCACCAGTCTCCAATGCAAGTGTAAGACCTCTTCTGAAATTTTCCCTGACTACTTGTATACAATTTGTGTAACTCAGATACATAAAGGCCTTGCAAACATTCTTCTATACATGTGGTCTCTCAGGAAGCAATGTTATTTTGATTACTGAAGTACTGAAGGATATGGAAGTATTCCAGGAGTGAGGAATGGAAAAATATGAAAAATAGTTTATAGCTTTGCACACACACTTCAGCAAGTATAGATAGAAATTCCTAAGCTGAAAGATTCTTATTAAAGTTGTAAAGTCAAATGCATTTAAGGAAAGAAAAATCATACAGAATAAAGGCTGACAGCAAACTTCCACTCAGCCTGCTATGTGGATAACATAATCCTTGATGGGGCACCGTATCTGTGCAAAAATTAAAATCACAGAATGGTTGTGACTGGAAAAGGCCTTTAAAAATCATGTAGGCCAATGTTCCTGCCATGGGCAGGGAAGACTATCATTAGATCCCGTTCTCAAAACCCCATCCAACCTGACCTCGAACACTGCCAGGGACAGGGCATCCACAACTTCTCTGGGCAATCTGTTCCAATGTCTCACCACTGTCACCACAGAAAACTTCTTCCTTATGTCCAATCTAAATCTACCACTTTAAGTTAAAACTGTTGCCTCTTATGTGATTGCTACAGGCCCTGGTAAAAAATTTTCTCTTTTAAGTCCCTTTCAAGTATTGAAAGGCTGCAATAATTTCTCCCTGGATCCCCCTTTGTCTGAGCTTTTGAGCCTGACTCCTGGTTTTTGTGTCTATCCTTGCTACCACCTGCCCTTACTGCAAACCATTCTCTCTTCTCTTGGTCAGTCCCAGCTACAGGTGGTTCTTCCTTCTGCCCATACCAATCGTCTTCTCAGAATTCCCACATTCCATGTCCTGTTGTTCTTGGCTCTGCATTAGATGTATGCTCATTTCCTAGCTTCTATCTCATGAGTTTTTCCTTATCAGTTCTTTGCCCAGGCATTATCTTAAGGTGATAAGACAGACTCACTTTCTGTTCTCATGTCTAGACTTGACCTGACAATATTTCAGATATTTCAGTACTCTATTAAGGCTACTGTTAAGCATATACCTACTACTGTGGGTTTTTTAAAATTATGACACTGGAACAAATTTGTTAAGTGAAGGATGAAATTTATAACTGTGAGGGGAAAAAAAAGAAAAAAAAAAAAAAGAAGGTACTTTCCTGGCTAATCCTTGCTATAACAGACAAGTTAATAAAGAAAACAACATTAGAATGTTTTTAATATGGGCAAGCAAGGTAGGCCAAAGTTTCTTATCTTCGATTCCTTCATTCAGTGTTGTAAAAGCTAAAATCTTACAGTTCCTTCCATGGCACAGATTTCTAGAATTTTAGGACTCCACGTAAACATGGAAAGCTCAGGAGATTGAGAGGGTTTACAGATACAATGTCACACTAAGATAAACAGTTATTCCTTCTTTTTATATAATTTTCCTGTGATTTCTCTTAGTAAAAGCTTTCAAATTAACTTTCAAAACTAGAGTTGATACTATGATGAGGCCTAAAAATTATCTTTATGGAGTTCCATGTCAGAAACAGGAAAATTTGACTTTGCCTCATCAGTAAATGGAGGTTCTGCTAGTAGAAAGAGAGTATTCAACAACAAAGGACACAGCTACAATTCTCAGAGGAACACTGTGTCTATTAGCACTATTCTGACATCCTGGAATAGCTTTTTGTTCTATCTTGCACCACTATATCAAAACACCCACCTATGTAACTCTGTGCAATTCCTCCTCTAACCATAGTAATTAAGGAGCTCTTGAAACAGGTAAAAAAGAATTTATCTTTGTATGGCCCTTATTTCTGCACACTGAGGTCAATTTCATCTTCCATTGCTTCCCAAACTTTCAGATTGTCTTTTATTTAGTCTAAGAGTTCCCAAAATGACTTTAAACACCATCTTGCTATGACATGGAAGGATATTACGTTCTTATCAGCTAAACTGACCAGCTGGACCAAACCATTAAAGCCTAAAAATACCCCAAACAAACAAACCAAACCGAACCAACAACAAAAAAATCCATACCTCCCACCAAAAAACCCAAACCAACAACAAAAAAAAAGCAATACCAAAAAACTTCCCCTTTACTTCAGCTGAAAGTGTTAAGTTCACAGTAGCTGTATAAGAATGCTTGCACAAGAATGATTTTAGACTACATGGAGCTTTCTGAATCAGCTGAAGTAGGAAGGTGCCTTCTTATTTGATGTTCTTTGACAGAGTTTATCTATGCCCTATGCACGATTTCCACCGTGCAGACATCTCCAATGCACAGAAGTTGTTCTCAGATCTTTTCATCAAACTGGTAGAAAGACCTGCTTCAGAACTGCAAGAGCAAATCCATCTTATCTTGGCCAAACAAGTCTGTGATGACAGATGCTTCTACTCAAAGCTGGAGAGCTCATAGAAGAATGTCTGAGAACTCAGGGCGTGTGATCTCTGCAAGGGATCAGAGCCATCTGCCTGCTGTTGAAAACAGTCATTCCCACAGTCCAAATGCTGACAGACAGCTTCATAAATGTGCACTTTTTCTACAGGCAGTGTGGACTTCAAGTGTTTCTAGAGTCAGGAGACCACTTAATTTTGTGTATACATCTGTATATACAACTGTATCAATGACTTGGTACCTACGTGTCAGCCTAAATTCAGGCCAGATGCTCTTTCATTTTTTCCAACAAGAGGTGAAATGCACCTTGCCACATATCTCATTGCTAAAGACAATCTTCAGCTGTAGTGAAGGAAGAGATTTTGCATCAATGACAACCCTACCACATGATCAGATTATTCTGGTACTTGCACCAGATGGATCCCTTGATCACTTCTCTCTTCTACACCACACAATGTCATGAATAACAGCCAGGTTATCCATCTTTTATACCTAGCACTACTAATACAAGCCAAGTCTAGCAGTCTTGATGCTAACTGGTTGCTAAAGAGCAATAAACAGTTTCTTCTACAGTCCTTATCATTCTGACTCACTGGAAAAAGAAGCCTAAAATAAAAACAAAAAAAATTAAAAGACTGACTTACTAACCAAAGTGAGAAAAATGTCTTGTTATGGCACTGTAATACCAGGAAAAAAATTCGAATTCTCTTTGTTATTAGCTTATTGCTCACCCATGAAATAACCAAAACATTTCTGCAATTCTCTAAAAATAGAGTTAGTAATAAGCTTTTTGCACCTGACAATTTGATTTTGACATGAAGACCTGTAATACCCTAGAATCCAAAGCATACATTTTTCCTAGTTTGTAAGTCATCATTTCTGTAGATTTCTACCATTACCATGAAGCCTGGACACATATCTCCTAAATGCAGCCTATATCTGTGCAGCTGTAACAACTTGGTTAAAATTATCTCTGCAGCAAGTGTGAAAAGGCGCACTGTGACAATCGCCATGTGCAGCAGTGAACCCGGTCCAGCAAGTGTCTTTTGATCCATCTCATGGCCAAATGTTTGTCATTGGAACTCTCTGTATTCATCAATGTGACAAATACTAGTCACTGTCTGACCCCAGGAGCTGGATGAAATTAAAGCTAGGAGCAATTGCTACACCAGGTTTTCATGTTACTTTAATTTCTGTAGGAGCTGTGACTTAAGAAAGATAGGCCAATACTGCCTCTTAGTGGAAGGACAGCTGACTGAAAAGGTGAAGTGGATGCTGGTCTGTGGAAACAGACTGCAAACTTACAGTGCCACACAGACCCTCAGCTGGCAGCCATCAGAACTGCAGGGGGGTAAATGGAAGTGGGTTGCAGCCATGAATGTTTAGTAGTGATGATGATGATGATGATGATGATGATAGTAATAATAGTAAAAAGTACTTCTGAGCTTTGGCAAACTTTTTTTTACTTCCTTGGGGGGAAGTACAACTCAACAGAATGCTGGCATGACTTGCTGGCCAAAACAATCTTTTGCATGTGTGAGAACTAGGAATCTTCATGGACATCCATTTGGAAAAAGAAAACGATTAACAGATACCTGGCAACATTAGTGGAAATGGTTCCAGTCAAGAATAAAAAGGAGCAGAATGTCTTAAATCACCTAGATATCACCAAGTCAAAAGATCTACTTTAGATTCCAAGAGTGTTGGAGCTGCGTACTGTCATCTATTGCCTAGTTTGGTACGTTCTAGAACATTAAAAAAACATTAACTAAATGAAGTAGAAATTTGAATCTGTTAGCCATCTAACAGAATTAAAGAGGTACATTATGTTGAAGAACACTTAATTAACATGATAAAAATTTGCAGGCAGAAAAAGCTCCACTAATGTATTTCTATTTTCAAATTATGGACCATAGACCAAATACAAATGAGGGCTTCCTCAAACAGACACATTTCAGAATTTGCTGACATTCCTGAGCTATATAATCCTTATGGGGATAATACCTTGAGATATTCTTTGAGTAGTTAAAAATGTATAGCTATCATTGGAGTCAGACTTGACAGTTATGCTCTTCATGAAATAGCTCTTTCTAACTACAAAATTAGTTGCTCCTCTATTTCTAAAATTTCAATAACAATGGAATAAATTTCACTGAAGAAAGTTAAGAAATTATATTGATATGACAACATATCAATATACACATTTGATTATGAAGCCTGTTTCCTTCTAGTCTTATGTGCACCACAACCATTTTTCTTCCTACAAAACAAATGTTGAAGCATTCCTCACAAACAGAAGTGGTCATCTGAGATTGTATGTTTTTGGCTGGGATAGAGTTAAATTTCTTCATAGTAATTTGCATGCTGCTTTGTTTTGGATTTCTGCTGAAAATGGTGTTGACAACACACCAGTGTTTTAGTTATTGCTGACAACACTTACACAGCCCAAGGGCCTTTTCTGCATCTCTCACCATCCCACCAGTGCTTAGGCTGGGAGTGCACAAGAAGCTGGGAGGGGACACAGCCGGGACAGCTGACCCCAACTGACCAAAGAGATGTTCCACACCATATGGCATCATGCTCTGCAATAAAAGCTGGAGGAAAGAAGACAGAAGGGCAGGGGGAACATTCAGAGTTATGGCACTTGTCTACCCAAGTAATCGTGAGACATGATGGAGTCCTGCTTTCCTGGAAATGCCTAAGCACCTGCCTGCTGTTGGGAAGAAAATAATGAATTCCTTCTTTTGCATTGCTTGCAGGTGCAGATTCTGCTTTACCTATTAAATTGTCTTTATCTCAAGTCAAGAGCTTTTTCACTTTTATTCTTCCAAGTCTCTCACCTGTCCTACTGCAGGGGAGTGAGCGAGTGGTTGTGTGGTATTGAGGCTGCCCATGGGAGTGAAACCACGACAAAGCTCCAGCACGCAGCTGAACACAACTCCTGTCTCTGGTCACTGCTTTTCTTCTTATAATGGAGTTTCTGCTTGGATTAGGTCTCTTCAAGCAATTTACTAAAAATAGATTTCTGCATGAATTTGGGTATTACATGTGTACTTTAATATAAAAAAGCAGGATGAAATTTTGAAACTGGTATTCATGCCTTATTCATAGATAGCCTCACAAACAAGGAGCTTGCCTCTTGTGCAGTATAATATTAAATCAGAAGGCAGAAAAGAGAAAGAGTGACACAATGGATGTGAACAGAATAATTTTGAAACATTACTGGGGTTTTTCTATGCATGTTTACCAAATTTCTGTATAAATAAGTAATACAATTGGAGTGCTGAGTAATTTCAGGAGATTAGTGATAAATGGGCACAAGTTGATTATTCAAGATAAAGCTGAGGGTCATTATCCTTAGCTGGTCATTAATCCCCATGAAATGACTGGTACTGAGACAGTAATTACTACTATAATGAAAATGGGGGAAAAAAAGCAGCATGACATTATTCTTATGAAGCTGTCAGTTTCTAAAGAATTCATGTTTCTCTCATCACCTGATCAAGTTGCTTAAATCATTTTTAGCTCTTTATACAGTTTATTTGTCCTACTACAATTTTCATGTCATCACCTCACTTAAGGTTTGGCTTCCCATCTTATATTTGTGGAATTTCAGAAGGGCACAAATGATGACAGAGAAAGACAATGCATATAAATTCCTCCAAACCAGAAAAAAAATACAATGTATTTTCAGAACTTTCTCTATAAAGCCTGCTCCACAACAAGGTAGAAGATTGCATTATTATGTTATCTAGCTGTTTATTCTGCATTTAATAGTGCTTTTAGCCATAGCACACAACCCAACTCTTTATTCTAAACCAGGATTCACCTGGCAGCCTTACAATATATGGAACTGATAATGTCAATGTCAACTTGGTCAGAAAACTTGAAGAAATTTGGCCCTAAAATGAAAATTATCTTTAAACATTTTTGATTTTGCAAATCAAGTTTGAGGTGTTTTGATGTGCCTTCTAAGGACTTTTGAGCCCTTAAAGTTCTTTTCGTTCTCATTTCTAGTAGATAAGCTAGAAACATATTATGAACAAAAGGCAATTTGTTTCCTGCTAGAAGCACTGTCATTCTGTCTCCACTGTGAAAGACCCACACGTGCTGCATCATTACAACTTAGAAAATGAAAAACTCAGTCTAAACTAAAAGCTTTTAATGTAACATAGTTTTAAACATAAGTTTTAAAATAGTATTGCCCTATATGTTGCTAAAGCAAACAAGATATAGATATTCATTACTCTTAGTACTTTTTTCTAAAGCTCTTCTGCGAACACTTTTCTAAGAAGGGGACCCCAGGAAAGCCATAGGATGGATTGAGGCTCTGCTGGAAAATTTGCAGTTGCTTCTGAAATGTCTCACTCTAAGTAAAAGAGAGGAAGTAGAACCACGCTCAAAACAGCTTTAGGCAATAATGGCTGATAGGATGTTGCTGTGAGGGCTGCAAACCAATTACTGTGTGATGGAATAAAACCAGGTAATGGTGGACACTGATAAGCGACTTGCAGTGCGGCTCAGGAAACTGATTTGTTCTTCTAGCTTGCTTATGTTGTTTGGAGAGTTTAAGGTGAAACCTAATGATTTGTATCTGCTAGCCAAATGAATCATTCAGTACTGGACAGCTATCAAAATTGGACTCTGGCTATTGGGAGAGAGTGTGAGCAGCAAAAAAAAAAAAATTAAAAAATTAAAAAATAGAAAAAAAAGCTAAAGTTCTAAAAGCTCTGAATGGCACCAAGCAGAATATACTTCAGAAAACATGGCAAGTTCTCTAGAAATATACACATGTTTTTGACAGCCAAGGCTAAATCATGGTCTGTCAGTTTTCTGGAGATAAAAATAAAAGTTATTTGGGAGTAGAACCTTGTGTGGGAAACAATTATTGTAATAGTGACAGGAGAACCAAACATAATTATGCATCACAGCAAATAATAGGATTCAAACTGAGTTTGCATGGACAGGTTTTGGTAGTAGAGGGCTACAGGAGTGGCCTCCGTGAGAAGCTGCCGGAAGCTTTCCCCGTGTCTGACACAGCCAATGCCCACTGGCTCCAGGACTGCTGCTGGCCAAGACTGAGCCAATCAGACATGGTGATAAATGCTTCTGTGATAACAGACTTAAAAGGAAAAAAAGTTACTGTTCAGATTTAGTTGTGCTCAGAGAACAGCAGGGTGAGAGGAATATATCAGAACAACAACTCTGCAGACACCAAGGTCAGTGGAGAAGGAGGGGCAGGAGGTGCTCCAGGCACTGGAGCTGAGCTTCCCCTGTAGCCCCTGGTGCAGCCCATGGTGCAGCAGCTGTGCCTCTGCAGCCCCTGGAGGTCCATGAGAACACAGAGATCTACCTGCAGCCCATGAGAGAGACCCACACTGGAGAGGTGAATGCCTGAGAGGAAGCTGTGAACCCATGGGAGGTCTATGCTGTAAGAGGTTCCTGGCAGGGGCCTGAAGACCCATGGAGAGAGGAACCCACACTGGAGCAGGTTTCCTGGAAGGACTTGTGACCCTGTGGAGGACTCACACTGGAGCAGGCTGTTCTTGAAGGAGTGCACCCCATGGAAAAGTGACCCACACTGGGGCAGTTTGTGAAGAACTGTATCCCATGGGAAGCACTCAGGCTGGAGAAGTTTGTGGAGAACTGTCTCCTGTGGGAGCAACCCCACACTGGAGCAGGGGAAGGACCACACTCCCTGAACAGCAGCAGCAACAACAGAACTGACTGTAACTTCCATTCCCTGTCTCTCTGCACCACTTTGGGGGAGAAGATAGAGCCCAGGTAGGAGAGAAGGGCATGGGGGAGGTATTTTTAAGATTTGTTTTCCTTCTTATTCTCCTGCTCTGATTCTGATCGGTAATAAATTCAGCTAATATCCCCAAGTCGAGTCTGTTCTGCCTGTGACAGGAATTGGTGAGTGATGTCTCCCTGTCCTTATCTCAATTCATGAACCTTTTGTTATATTTTCTCTCCCTCGCCCAGCTGTGGAGGGGAGTGACAGGGCAGCTGCGGTGGATACCTGGCATCCAGCCAGGGTCAATCCACCACAAAGAGCATAGTGAAAAAACAAGTGGCTGGTGACAGACCAACAACAGGGTTGCACTATGACTGTCTTGTATCTGCCAGCTAAAGCCAGGACATGCTGTAGTGACACACATGCAGTGGAGTCGGGCAAAATCTGCAATAGCTGTTAACAAATTTGCAAATTTGTTGACAAATCTAAGCAACTAAACTTTGTTAACAAATCTAAGCAATTTAAAAAACTCAAACAATCAAATCTAGACAACCTACATCTTAGCTTAGATTCACATCTATGAGGAGATTTCACTCCTTTCCTCCGAAATTCACTCCGAAATCAATTTTGTCTTTGCTAAAAATCCCATGAAGAAAACACAGATCAGCACTGATTGTGGATAACATACTACAAGTGCTGCTAAAGAAGTTGCATGACTCAGGGGAAACACATTGTGCTTTCCAATTTTCATGTACTCCTGTGTAAATCTAAGACATAGCACATCCTCCAATGTGATTAAGGATGAATATCCCTGGCCTTTTCCAGACCTTACATACGTGTTGAAATGTACTGCTTGCTCTTTCAACTGTCTCCTTCTGCAGGATCAAGAAGAATTCCTTATACTACACTGTCATCCCATGTAGCTATGAAGGATAATTTTTTATGCCTCCTTTAAAATAACATTTTTAAAGATTTATAATCTTAAGTTAGTTTTCTGCAGAACAGCTACTCTCTAAGGAATTCCAGCACAGCAGAAAAAAAGTAGTCCTGAATAAATCAGGAAAAACAGACTGTTAATTATTTGGCTGCTGTTAGTCCCATGTGCATTTGTGTGGCACTCAAATGTTGATAGTACCAGCATATGTGCCTGCAATCTTGAAGCATGCTCTACATTTACAGCAATAGGACACAAGGGAATGAAATGAAGGTGCACTAAGGGAAGATTGGCCATGAGGAAAAGGTTCCTCACTGGAACTGGCTCCTCAGGTAAGTGATCACAGCACCAAGCCTGTCCGAGTTCAAGGAGTGTCTGGATGATGCTCTTGGTCATATGGTTTAGTTTTAGTCCTGTGAGGAGCAGGGAATTGGACTCAATCCTTATGTGTCCTTTCAAAATGAGATATACTATGATTCTGATTTCCTTTAATAGATACCTTTTCTCTGTAGTAGTTCTTGTAAAAAAACCCACTGAATTACATATTCAGCATATTCACCTCCTTCATTACAGTTAATTAAAGTACGACACTTTTTACTAGTCTGTTTGTGAGATAAATGCCTATAAAACTACAACACACTTGTACATTTATAATAGGACTTGGTAGACATTGATGTGTTTTGGTTTTTTTTGGTTTTTTTTTTTTCATAAGTTAAGCAATATTTTTATACAGCATCAACTCCTGGAAGCTTGTCATTAGGGCAAAAATTTTTAAATACTTGAAAACGTTTATAAAGAAGTTTGTTAGACCTCATATCTGAAAAACTAATCTGTAAACATAATTCAAGTACACCCTGAACGTTTAAAGATTGAACCATTATTTTATTTTGGGAGTGTTGAATCATGATTTTCAATACTTTGAGCTGGCAGCTGCAAGGCACTTGGAAGCTGAAATACCAATTTAATGAGTAGCCTATAGAAATATTCAGACTACTATTAGAAATTTTTAAAGCTTGAATCGTAAAAACTTTGCAGAGATAAAAAATAACTGGAAAATACTGCTGAAGCACCAGGAACTATAAATTCTTAAAACCTCATAATACTTATATTAGGAAGGGCAAGGGGTGGGGAGAGTTTGTTTGTTTCTTTGTTTTAGAAAACCTAACTGTAGTCTCCCAGACTTTAAAATGGTGATTAATGTAAAGACAAGAGTAGACTTACTTGATTAAAGTAGTTAATTTTTTTTGCATTAAAGAATATTTGAGATGATAAATAATAGGATAGTAGATGAAAAATATGAGAAATGCTAGGCTTACAATGATATATTTCATATATTTTCTTTCTTGTGTCAAAATTTTCCTGCAGGAAAGATATACCATCTTGAGGACAAAGCATTTGCCTAGTTTCAAAGACCACCACATTTCTTTTCATCTCCTGCACTTTTGTGCTAGTACACATTCATACTGGTTTTTGTGCTGTACTCAAATATTTTGCTAAATATATTAGCTTTATCCTTTAAACCATGTAATGGTAGAGTGTTAAAACAAAATATACTTCTATGTAACGAACCTTTTGTTCAAATGTGAGTTTATGTGGGAAAAAGATGTGAGGGAATTGCTGCCATACTTGTACAACTCTTTCATCCAAATGAAGAAAACAGATGTGGGCAAAAAAAGCTCCTTAGATCAGTTAATATGTCCCACATACATTTCTTCCAGTCCGTGCATCCCTGTATTATAATAAACCACATACTGCACTAAGTTTAAAGTGAATTGCAGTCACGTAAACAGGAAGATTATACATTTGGGTTTAGCACATCATAATTAACTTTTTCTTTTTAAATTGACTAAACTCACCTGTTAGAAGATAAACTGTAATAACCACTTTCCTCTAGAACCTCTTCAATTAGAGTCTACAACACAAAAGGACTTAATTTCAGTGAATTATCTTCATTAAAAGTGATAAATATATTACTACATATATGTAGATACACAGCTTACCTGCAACTGCTCATATGTCATCCCTTCTGCCATGCCAGAAGTGCCAAGAATGCCTTAAAGTAAAAGGCAAGTAATGTTGTACTACTGAATTTGGGATTTATGGTCCCTTATCAGTTTCTTAGGAATTACCCTACAAACATAATAACAAGAGAGATGCTTCATGATCAGTAACTCCCACTGAGCACCTCAAAGAGGTGGGGTCATTTTATGGCATGATATGAATGTTTGATGCACAAAAAGGAAGTATTCTAACCAATGAAAAATAATTTAAAGACTTAATGTAACAGAACACAGAAATACAACTTTCTTATTTTTTCCCCATTTACAGTGGAAATTTACAGTGGAAAGGGCACACAGCCAGCAGCAATTTGTGAGGACAAAAGTATTGTCTGCAGGTTAAGAGATTCAAAAATTACAGATAATGAGCATCTCCACAAATTGCATTATCATCTCCAGGAACAAAATAATGCTCATATTTAAAGTGATTGTTAGGGACTCATTTCCTACTCAAATATCACCCTTGACACCTAGTATTAGTTTTGGCTTTTGCAAGAAGCTGTGGAACACATGTGCTATTTTCATCACAAAGGTCATCAAAACTAAAGTTTCTCACTCTTCTTTCTGGCACCACAGATTTTAATGTTACTGTATCCTCTCATCCATGGATTGCAACATAGTTTTTTCTGTATTTAGAAGAATGTAAATGGCACAATTACCAAAATACAGGCTGTTTCCCTTATGTTCATTGCACAAAAAAACCACATGATGAAACAAGTCTCTGAACCAGGAATTGTAGTTCCCCACCCTGGATGATGCCACAGCTGGTAGGTGTGATTATACATGGTGTTTATGATTTGTCTCGCTGATGGTCACTAGTCCAAAGTATAATTGACATATATAATGATAAATTTCTAAAGATATATACATATATATGTGTGTGCATTTTTTCCTCCTCAAGTTTGTATGGCTCGATCTAGCTACGTAATTAAATCAACTCATTACAACTGTTTCAAACATGACAAAAGAACAACGTAAGTTTTAAATAGAGTTTGTTTGAAGATCATGTGCAAGAACATTTTCAGTTACAAACATTTCTATTAATATTCATGGATGAACCGTGAATTATTTGCATGTTTGATATTTCTTTATCATTCCAAAGTATACTCTCTTCAATTAGTAGAAAGTTCCAGCAGTGGTACACTGCATTTCTTACCACAAATTAAACAAAACAGAACAAAAACCAACCAACCAACGACCCAAAAACCCCAAACCAAAAACAAACAAACAAAAACCAAACCAGAAAATCAGTATAGTCAACTTAACTTTATTGTCTTTAAAGATGGATCTTGGAGTAGCAATTCCTTCTGCTTTGATAGCGTACACTTTATTAGCAATACATATGCCACTATAGAATTTTATGATGCTTTGTTTACCTTTTCTATAATCCGAAAGCAACATATTTCCACCTGAAGAAAGATACACCCCAGCCAATCTGCTGTTAAGATACTGGGTTCAATCAGTACAGGAGAACCTTGCAGCAGCTAGGAGAGAAAAAAAAAAAAAAAGAGAGAAAAAGGAAAAGAGATACCTGAAATGTCCATCCTTCCCATTTGCCAAAACTTCAGACTTCTAGGAGGCAACTTACCCTTTCCTATGTTTCCCAGTGCAATCAGAAGTCAAAAGAAATTTCAGTACTTTTTAGATTAATGAAAAAGTGGTGAACACAATTATGAGCATCCTACAGTCTTCTCTCCAGAAACACTGAACATTGCAAGCTACACTTAATATAAAGCACTGAATTCTTCAGATGATCTGAATAAAATGTCACAAACTACATTTGTGTGAAGATAAACAGGAAAGTGTATTCTCTTGAACCTCTGAGAGAAGCAGCTGATGACTCTGGTTTTTAAAACTGTGACTTCAAGTGAAATTGTTAGCCGATATTCAAGTGTTATAATTCCCATTAGAGGGAACCCAGCACTTCTGAAACCTGAAAGTCAGTCTAGCTACTTGATTGTATGAACAATGATACTGACATTAAACTTAAAAACATCTGGTTTTGAAAATATCCATTGGTAACAACTCTGACAGAACCACCTTTGTGTACAGGAGAGAAATTCCAGTTATGCATTTCTGCAGCATGATAACACTTTTACAGTTACAGAAACAGAAAAATCTCTGTTGTTGAAAGACTTTTACCTCACCACTGATCAGTGGAGGAATCTTCTCTATAGTTCTTGTTAGGTTTTCTAATTTGGTGTAGTTAAAAACCCATTATTTTTCGATTTTATTTCCAGAAATTGTACAACCTCATAACAACATTTTCTCTAAGAGTTCAACCTAATTCTTTTATCTATTTAAGTTTCTCGCATTATCTCCGAATGATATTCATGTCACCCAGTACATTTAGAGAGTTGGTTTTGGTAAATTATGTAACATTTATGCTTATAAATTCTCTATCCTTCTAACTGCACTTTCTTGTTGCTTTCCATTAATAGAATATAACTATTCCCTTCAAGGTAGAATGCCCAGAATTGCATTCAATATTTCAAACATTTTCAGTTTACTACCATTTACTTTTTAAATAGAGTATTTCTTCTCTTTTCTACAGGTTTAAATCCAATAGTTTTGAAGCTAACACAATTCTACAGTTGATAACATTTATAAATAACTTCCTTTATTTCTGAACACCTGAAAATTAGGTTAATTTTATAATAAATGCTTCCTTTTTCTTACCATATTTTTGGGCGTCCTTTTCTGAAAATATCAAATCAATACACAATGAGCAGGTATTTCTTAGATTTAATGTTATGGCTGAAATACAGGAATTCTTTAATGTAAATCCCAACTTGATTTACAGGACAGCACGAAACTGATACCTCAGGAAGAAGCATCTTTAACTACCTTTCTAAGGTACTACCAATGTGCCACCTTCAAGGAGGTTTTAGCACCTCAGATTAATTATTACAGAAGTAAAGGAAGGATCCAGCATTTGGAGTCAGTCTGTTTTGCAGCAAACAATGACATAGAAGATTCCATAACTCAGTGGAACTAGGTGATAATCAAATTAAGTTACAGGGAAGAATTATGTGAATGAGTCACCTTAGTCATCAAATTTTAGGTACAATAATATATCTAATAACTGCTTTGTCATCAATTCATAAATTAAATATCTTAGCTTCAGTCTCCCACAGTACACAGAAGCCAAGGAAGTAAATTTCAATTCCTTTGCTGATTACAGTCCTCTCAGGAGATTTTGAAGGAACATTTAGAAATTCTGATATTAGTCATTAGATCTTCCTCTGCTGGAGAGCATCCAGCATGTCACTGGAAAATATGCAAGCATGCTTCTTCAGTCAGGCCATTCTTACAAACCTGCAGTAGTTTTAAACTGATGACACTAAAATGTTGCTGACACACTGTGCAACAACAGCACAGGGCGTGTTATATTCAAGGTACTCTGGGACACCGCTCTCTTAGGATTAATGATTTGAGTAGGAACACAGTCCAAAACATGAAAAATATTAAGGAACTATTAACATATCAACAAGACCTTGCATAAATTAGGAGCTTACATAATCTCTAGTTACATTGCCCTTCCTCTTGTCTTTTTAAGCTCTGATGAGATGAAGTCTGGTTTTGTGTCTTAGAAGCTGGCAGGTCCTTTCCATTTACAGAAAGAGTTCAAATGACAAGATACAAACTTGAAACCAACCTGCAGAAACTTCTTACTTAAGGAGACTCCACGTTTGCCAAATACAGGATAGCTAGAGAATATTCTAAATATTTCTTTTTGAAAATGGACTCTTGCACTTATATTTTTGTGATACTAATATCAATAGCATGATTGAATAGAAAGGAAGACAAACTTGACCATGAGTAGTATATGGTGTGCCATACCTTTTTGATTTCTGACTTCAGATTACAAGGATTGCTCTGCTGATTGAAGAGGGACTTCTTGAATCTCTCAATGATTCTCTTTTTCAAGCTTCATTGAAAAGCCGAAGGAAGCTACATGAATCATAGGAATATGTTTTCACCATTCAGTTACACAGGCCACAAAAATGACCCATTCAGAAATGCCATTATTGAAAAATGTAGCTACACTGCAAAAGGCAACATTGATCTCTAATAGCATGGTGATAAACAACAGTATAAAATTTGATTTAATGACATATTATAATAAGGCTCCTTTGTTTGCCCATTCTGTTAGGCTTGGCTTACCATATAACTCAGTTCCTCTAGTCTTGAAGGTAAATATCATTATAAGCCTAACACTGGTAATACCAGATTTGCCTCCCTGATCAAAGAGCTAATATTTGAGACATTTTTCTACAAGTGAAGCACACAGAACATTAGACTAGATTTCATGTTGGCGATAATGAATGGCTCCATCTGAAATTAATGGAATTTCAAGAAGCTTAGCCCTTCATTCAATGTCCATAGAATGGCTTCAATGGCCTCTTTTAAGGTCCTTATGGGTCTTAATACAATTCAAAGCATCCCTTTTGCTCAAAACTTCCTGAGGGACGTAATTTACCTTTCACTTGTCTATAAAGCATAACTGATTTTGTATACTTTTTCCTCCTGTATCTTTTTGGTTGAAAAAGAACACACCTTTCATCTATATTTACAAAAAACAAAACAAAACAAAACAACCCAAACAAAACCTCCACAAATCATACTCTACTGTGCTAAAAGTCTTCAACAGAGAGTCTAAAGGATGTCTTTTCCTTCAAAATAATTTTTATGCTCCAACAATAAATGTACAGTTTCAGCTGTTGGTCACTGCAATGACACCAACCCCGTGTGACAACCATTCTATGGTATGTTACTACCCTTTTGAAACTATCTTCTATGCTGTTTCTGTATAGTTGCTTATATCTACAGACACTGAAAAACGATGATTTTCTGCCATTTAGTATACACATTATAATCATTCCATTGACGTAAAGTCATGAAGTGCCACTCCACTGAATTCAGGAAGCTTTTTGACTACTTAGGGAGGGGTTGACCACTAATGATTCATTTTCAAACACTGACATAGTATGGATTATAAAGACATTTATCCCACTGGAACAAATTAGACAGCTATAAATCCAGAATATTTTTATTGGCCTTACGGGAGTCCTGATTTGCTCTGACAAACCAGGGATTAAAGTCACATGCTAAGCACAAAAGACTTCACCAGACAGCTGCTGGCATGCAGATTATTTTTAACAGACAGATACTACTGTTTTTCCATGCAGATAAGGCCTTACACACATGCTTTAAGTCAGAAGTTGAATGTTCCTTAGCCCACAACCGAGTAAAAAAAAAAGATGCCTTAGGAAAGGCCAACAACATATTCTATGGATTACATACCACTGCAATCAACTATGTGCCGTTGATGTACCATGGGGATATTCTGAAGCAGAAGTGGTAAACAACAAGTCCAGTGCTTGAGAAACTTGAAGTTGCCTCGGGCACTAGTGTTCAATTTTAGCTTTTGTTTTAATGAAATCAGTTGTCAGATCAGTTAAAAAAAAAAAAGCCAAGGATTTACATAATGCTTTTTAAAAAGCTTTCTCTTACATTGTTTTCCATAGATCACTCTGATTCTTGTTCCCATGGAAACAGAGAAGGCTGCTAGCAGCCAAGAACTAACGGGCAAGAACTCTCCCTTGCAAACTTTGGTTTAGAACTGTCAGCTGGAATATGTAACAGTTTGGGAAAACAGCTATGTATTATAAAAATTACTCGACCTTAGATTTGTAAGAACATAAACAAGTGCAAGGGAGGCATATGGAAGATAGTAAACAAGTACAGGTATGGATTCTGGTTTCTCTGAAATCAGAGAAAAGCTGTTGCTACTGCTTCGGTGGTCAATTCTGAGCCAGTTTTTGAGTTCCTGTTAATTCTCAGTTCTTGAGCATCCACATTACAATAACATATTAATTAGCAGACCACTTGAGAAAACCTTCTTCAACAGAGAGAATAGGCTCACTAATGAGCACCTTGGACATACTCCTAATACACCATGTAAAAATCAGACTGCCTCATTTCTGCTGACTGGACAAGGATATAATTTCCAATTATATTAAATAATGTTTGTTTCCTTTGTCTCTGATAATTTAATTCTTGTATTACCTGTTTTGATAAGCTTGACAATTAAAAAGAAAAAAACCCCAAAAGACATGTAAAGCACATCCAAGTTCAGTTATGCTATTCTGTTCTAAACAAAACCAAACAGGTTTGGCTGATCAATCTCAAAAGCCCTGAGGTGATAAACATCACATCCCAAATGTAAACACTTCAGTTTGGAAAATAAAAAGCTGCTTATTTAATAAGAGCATTTTTTTCAAATAGCTGCATGGTAGCCATCTTTCTGCAGAATAAAGAGTTTCCAATCACATTTTTAGGTGAGAGTTCAAGGCAGATTTTGTATCAGCTCAGCACCATTTTTGCTTTGGAATCAGCATGAAATAACTTCAACTCTCTCTCACTATGGAACAGTTGAACTTAATTTTAAAATAAGTCTTAAATTTGAAAAATATCTGACATTTCAAAATAGTTAACATATTGAGGACTTCATCTATTGCACTAAAACTCCCAAGAAAGTATTAATATGTATTGATAATTAAAATATAACTTTGAAGTTATTTAGAAACTTACTACAGAGAAAGCATTTTATGTACTCTCCATGTCAGTATATGATACTGTCACCTTAAGCAGTCATATTGCTGGTATGACAGAATGTTGTAAAAATACTTTACTGTACAATCCATTTTTCTGAGGTGAGCCACAGATCTTTTTTTTATATGACTCAATTATTGCCATCCTCCACATACTAATATTCAAAGTTAGTCTTTATTTAAATGATATATTTTTAAAGCATCCTGCCATCTGCAAAAATGTCAAGTTCTGTTGTTTTTAAAGAACAGTAACTAAATTAGCAGCATTTTGCAGTAACATCATTTTGACAACAGCAAATGACTAAAAAGTACAGAATGTCAGAAGCAACAGTAATGCATACTTGAGTGATGAAGATAATTTTGTGCAGCTGAATAAGAATCTGCTGAACAGGGTCACTGATCTGACGCACCTTTCTCTGTGATACAGCCATTCCTGCTGACACTGTAGATGACGAGAGTAAAATCAGGAGGGCAGCTCATATTGCTGCCCTAGTACATTAATAGCATATAATGTTTAAAACCTGTAGATGTAAATACCAAGTTGAAATGCATGACTTGTTTTCCCAATAATGCTGGGAACAAAAAAAGTATAATCTAAAACATTAAAAATTTAATGTAAGTGATAATGTGTTTCAAAAGAAAATCCCTTTCTCTGAATCACTAAATTACTCCATGAGAAAAGGAGTATTAATGTACCTCAACAATTGTTAAAATTTTGCCACATTTATTCAAAAGCATAAATATATGATAAACAGAATTTTCTTAACTGATTTTTTTTACACAGACTAACACAGTATTTTTTTTAATATATTTTGATGTTATGAAATTTATTTTCATTCCACCTTAAGCATTATAATAACATGTCTGATGTGGACCATTTCTGTGAGGTACATCTACTGTTGTTTAGGATTTTCAATCTTGTGTATTACAGTCATACACATTGTCAGGCCCAGAGATTAAATAAAAGCTTATCAGCAAACTTACACTATAAAACACTTAGTGTATCACTAAAGAACATTAGCTCACGAAATTATCTTTCCAAGTTGAGTATTAGACCTGTAAGCTAAGCAAAGAGCTTTGGCCCAAGTACTGAACTTCAGCCAGCAACCCTGTACCTCTCCTAAATACAATTATCTGTAAACTACACTTCAGAGGCTAATTTAGATCTATATTCTAACATTTACTCTCACAGAAACACCCTGAGGAGCATCAAGAATTATGTACAAATTTACAACCACAGAAACTTTTCTTTTTTTTTTTTTTTCCAAAGTGATCTTGTGTCAAGATTAAAAATTCTACTGAGAGGGTGATGAAATCCAAATACCAACATTAACTAGTCCACAGCAGAACTAATATCACTTTTTTGCTGGTGAATTTCTGTGCTGGCTACTTCAATAAGAAGACAGACATTCACAAATAATAGTGTCTAAAGATCATCCAGATCTGAACTGTGGTCTCACAGAAATAAAGGGATACAGAAAATGTCCTTCTCTACCACAGGGAGACATATTTCTAGTAGGATGAGGAAGACATTGATGTTGCTGGGGTTTTTTGTTGCACTGCCTTTTGGCAGATGTCTTGAGAAAGTCAAGTGAAATTCAGTTTGACATCTTTTCCCTAGGTCTTCTCTTAATAATCAGTAAGAGGAAAAGAAGCTTTGCATTTCCTCTGAGTCACTTAAAGAAGAATGTAAGTTGGTTCTTCTACTCCAGGTGACAGTGGAAGCCATGCTATAATAATCTAAAATGTATGCCACCAGAAGAACAATTTGGATTTAGCTCTTTTTGCTTCATTTTCACCTCTCTACCAACTGTTTCAATACTTCTGTATTCAAGGCCCAAAAAACCCCCAGTGTGGTCTTGCCATTATAACCTAAAAATCTTCAGTTATGTTAGGACACTCATAAAACCTTTACTTCTTTGACATGTTACCTTTTTCACTGCTCCCTGTTCTGTGGTATTTGTCTCCTCCTTTCCTGTCAATGGCTTGTTAAACAAACCAAAAGTAAATAAATCAGGGCCTTTTCTTTTGTAGGTCCTCGATTTTTTTTTTTCTGAATACAAATATGTTTAGAATGATAACAGAAAATAGCAATGACCAAGTAGAACAAAATTTGGATTTCCTTGTTATTCATCATATGGAGCTTTTTCTCTTTTCTGGTATGACAGCAACAATATGACTTAAAAGTCTAGGAGGACCAGATTTAATGTCTACTTGTAGTGTCTTTGTGCTTCAAAGACTTTAGGAATTCCCATTAAGTCCATAGACTCCAGACCACTCCAAGTTCCTTGTTTGGGTTTTTTTTTAAATACAGAAGTATAGCCCTATTTCGAGGATGAGGGCACACTTCTGTTAATAGGCTCCTGAAGACTTGACCAAAGGTATTAAGAGTTTTATCCAAAAGGAAAACATCACTGACAAAAGATTACGGATTTACTCAAATTACTCACAGAACTGAAAATATCAACAAAGGCTAAAGTATGTGTCTGTAGATCATTATAGCTCACAGATATTATGTTTAAACTGTGTTGTTATTATGATGGCACTCTTTAGTAAGCAGCACTGAAACTACAGAAGATTGACATCAAATTTGGATTCATACTGCATAATTAAAATTCTTAATACAGTTTTTATATTAAAAGCTGTAAAATAGAACTTAGTACAGACAATAAGCACCTTTTTTGTGAAAATCAATATCTTGAATGATCAAAATAATTTTATTTTGAATATTATTTAATTCAGACAACAGTCATTCTGAAATCACAGCTTAGCAACTTACGGCATATGAAGTTTCTCAGTAAAAGGAAAAGTACTTCAATTCAAATGGAAAACTTGCTTCCTCAGTCATGATGTATAAATACATGATAATTTGCAAGGGCTGTATGAAATATTCATTTCACAGGAGAAATTCCCATTGCATTCAGCAGAAGTTTAGCTGGGATAATGAAAATTAACATGAGATCTTACTGATTTGCTACAGGACTTCATACTTTTAAGAAATACTCTAATGATATTTCAGATAACACATTTGTATGTGAAATGTAATTATCTCTTTTTCTAAAATTTCAAAATACAATTATAAATAAAACCATGATATTTCATATTGCAAAGAGCTACAACTGGTAGACTATGAAACTGCCACATCATCATGAATAAACACTTGATTTTCTTAGTGTGGAACCTGTGGGTGAGTGAAGGTACTCTCAAAAGCAGATCAATAGGCATTAAAGATGAAGAAATGGAAGAGGAAACAGTCTATACGCAACAGGAGAATAATGTAGTAATGTTCAAAAACTTGAAAATCATTAGGTTTAATTTAAGTTAAAGTTTGAATTTCTTGCAAGCACGAAATTACCTGGTCTCAATCTTGATCCAGAGCCATCAACATAATCTCTACCATTACTAAAAAAAACAAAAAAGTTTTAATTGTGTTTGGCATCAACGACTGTAGAGAAAATAGCAGTATTCTCTGACTCCTTCTCATTTTTCCTCTAAAGGAAATATCTCCAAATTCACTAGTTTACAACTGTGCATTTGTAAGTCACATAAAGGCTGGTTTAAATGTCCAGAATAGAATGACTTCTACCAAATAAAAGTTTCTTTACTTGCTCAGTATTAGTAAAGTGGGAAAAAAATTGGTAATACATCACCAGGATAGCAATATCTCAATGTCAGAAATACAGGTCTACATGTTCCAATGCAGATCCTTCTCTAAACTCTAGAGAAATACTTTCCCAGCCTGCAGATTCCACCAGCTGAGACAAGCAATAACAAATGGGTACAGGCACCAGGGAACTGAAAGAACCAACATGATGTCCTGATGGATGGCAGCCATGATAGCCCAAGTATGGCAAGAATTTGTATCTATTTTTGTGGCAGTAGGGAAAACTACATTTTCAAGGAGTAGTTACACATTAAGACAAGGAAATAGTTTTGCTAATGATTATGTGAGGGGCAGAGATTTGTATAACAGTGAATTTCTACAAAGAGAAAGAAAATGTGCTTTCTCCAATGCTTAAGCATGACGAGGCTGCCATTATTGACTGCAACAGGACTAAAGATGTAAGGCTAGGAAGTGATAAATGGGAGACTGGATGGTGTTATGCTAAGAACCATTCTGAAAGCAAAAATAAAATACTGCATTTGAATCAAACAGCGTCTATGGAAAAACACAGGAAAAGAACCAATGCTATCATTAAAAACACTTACCTAGCTAAGTTACAGGTAGAATGAAAAAATTGTTCAGGAGGCAGATGCAGCCAAGATTGATTTTAAGAGTTTTTTCCAGATATTAAAGAAAAGCAGAAATGAAAAACAATTAACAGGATTTGTGAATAAGGGTGGTGCCAAAGGGATCAGAAAAAATAATGGTCAAGAATGTGTTTCATGCATTACTGAAGAAACAGAAGAAAAAGGAAGACTTTTAGAAGATGGACGGTGTGGCATATTCAGCTTCTGTTTGTTTCCTTCCTGAAGGAAATGAGGCCTCCAAAATGCAAGAAATGGGTGTCTGTGTTTATACAGAAGATCTAGAGGAGCTCAAAGGGACAAGACTGTACACTACTGCACTACTACACTACCACAGTATACACTATCAAGTACACAAGCACATTTTTCTATGGAAAAACACCTGCTTAAAAACCCAAAACCAGAATTTGGCTAACCAACTAATGTCAGCTTAAACTTAAGTAGCAAGCATGTAAACCTGTTGTGTGCAAGTACTCTCTAACAAAATCCTCAAGCAGACTGAGTGTCATAGGCTGAGATAGAATGAAGCTGTAAAAGTAACCAAGGACATGTTTCATGACGGCAATTGCAGAACTGTTCCACTGTGAAACAACCAACTGGAATTGATTGTAACAGTGATCAATTATATAATTGATATTAAAATCATAAATCAAACCTACCTTATCTGAGGTTGTCTTTCAGAAGCACTAAAACTTCGTTTAATTATACCTGAAACAAATACACAAATATTATCTTCTGTTAAAAAAAAAAAAAAAAAACCAAAACATGCATGTTAATACCTTCTATTCCCAGACATGGTATTAAAAAAACTTTTAGAAAACAGCATTAAACAAACTCCAAACCCCCACTTGACTATCAAGTTGCTGTTTGATGTATCAACGATTTGCTTGCATCATAACTAAAATCTCAGCCCCACACAGTATTTTAATAAATAATTTCAGAATGTCACGGAAAGTAACAACACATGCTGACTAGATGTCCACAGAATATATACCTGGATTTGCATTAAATTGTTACAGTTACTGCTAACACTATAGCCAAAACATTGTCTCTAGTATGGATAAAGAGAATATTTTTCCACTTTCTTAGAGGACCTTTGATGGTCCACCAGAACTTTACTGCCACCATTCCATTAGCTACCTGTCTATATGCAATAACATATGCAATACCTTACTTCTTAAATAATCCTACTGAAGTCAAGACCTTGAAGACAGCAGTATGACCAGTTATTGGTCCAACATCTAATCAGCAATAAAAAAAAATGCAAACATTGAAATAATTTATTGTATACTGTCAAAAAATGTGTAGAAGGAAAGGTAATGTTTGATGATATCTATTATTTATGCACTTGGAAAGCACTGCCTTAAAGCAAATATTAGTCTTAAGCATTTGTCTTAAATCATTCCTGTAAAACTATTCTTTTGATGGTAATTTGTATGCTAATTTGAGACCACTCTGGTAGCTCATTTTAATTGAGTGTATGTTTAATGAAAAGATAATTCTGCTAATTGAAAGTCTGAGTAGCAAGATTAGGATATTCTTACAATTGTCCCATATAGTTAATGCATTTTAATAAAAGGCCTGCATCTTTGTCTACATGAGATTTTTTTTCCACACTAGTAACATGGCAAACATTATCACTAAATAAGAACAGAGGCATCCAATCACTCAAACAGCAGAAAAGAAAAAAAAGATTTTATGTCAAACTAGTTTTCCCATTGTTGGTCTTGTTACAGCAGTTATATTAGTTCTAGAGCAACTGTAGAGCAAACTTATTTCTGAGAGTCTTAAATCTTTTTGTGTTCAAGCACACATTTGTGTTGGACTATGAAATATTTTTCCTACTTTTCTGAGATCCTCTGAATTTAAAAAAAAATCCTGAAGGAGGCTTTCATTTGTCAAACTGAATTCACTTTAAAACCAAAAGAAATTATATATCTTTATACCAAATCTGTCTCCCTAAAAAGGAGACACACAGAGATAGAGGGAATGAAAGAAAAAGAAACAATATTTTAATCTTTGCTGATGCTTTGCTTAGCAAAACAGGTATCAAAACCACAAAAGGCTATTTGATAAGAGCAACTGAATTACATAATAGCAAATAAACTAGGCACTCATAGAAGCAAAAGTTCTTCAATTAACTTTGTTAATGAGATAGAAAAATAGAAAAAGAGAGTGCCCACTGCCTAGAAAGTGAAGGAAATGAAAAATATTGTGCCCATTCAAGGAACACATATTTTACCTGCTTAGGACACAGACATAATAACACAAATACAAAAGCAGAAGCTCTGAGTGAACATGAGTCGTGTTTCTTGGGGGTAAGGATTTTGAGTTACAACCTCAGACACATTGTCACAACAAATACCATAACATATTATGTGAATATATGCAAGAAAATCTGTAACAAAAGCTACTTGGCTAGAAAGCTAAGTGTGAACACAGATGTTTGCTAGAATTTTATAAAAAACGACCCCTCTTTTCAAGTATTCATATACAAAATTGGGTTTCAAATACCATACCCTTTAGGTGTTTCAAATAAATGGTCTCTTATGAGTAAAGGGCTCATATCCAAATTTGCGTGATCAGTTTGATGACTCACCACATTTGACTTGCTAATCTGCCACCTTATGAGTGTATTTACAAGCGCATGTTATTTCACACCAAAGAGTCTGTCTCACCACTCACTGTACACAGCAGAGATGCAATATTTTCTTATTCATACGCTAAAGTTAGGAAAATACTTATTAACACTAAAAAACAAAACCCCAAAGAAAACATGATGCAGGTCATCACTAAACAATAGCAAACATCCTTCAGGCCTATTTTTATTGCTTATTATTATGCTAGAGACCCACTGAGCAGCTAGATCTGAGAGAGAAGTCTCATTATCTTACTCACTATGAAAACACAGGAAAATAATTTACTGAATAACTAAACACGAAGAGACTCAAACATGTAAAAATCATTGTAACAAACACACTCACATGTGTATCCACACACTCAAGGAACATTAATGACTTTATTCATAATCCCTAGTCTTCTGTGTGTGAGTTATGCTAATCATACAAAGCCAGACAGGGAGTAAGAAACAGCACAGATGTGTAGGCAAGTTAACTCACATAAGTCATGGAGCACACAGTGTATCCTGATGTTCAGCTCAGGGTTACCTGGACCATATATCCTTTCCATATATACCATGGCTACCCCTTTGACACGGATAGGAAGAGCAAGGCAATATGTCTTGTTCAAATGCCTTGCAAGAGGGCATTTTTCAGTTCAAGATGATCTCAAGGAAAATGAAATACAAACCCTCTATCTCTTTTCTGTTTTGTGCCCACTCTTGTTAGAATGTGAAAGGCACGCAAAAGCCAAAGTTTTTAATTCTCATCAGCCTCCCTACTCTGAAAAGCTCTATGAAGATTCCTTGAGGACATAAAAAAAAATACCAAACAGGGCATAAAGAATTTCTCTGACTGCTACTTTGGTCTTTAACAGCTGATGTAATTAGAGCAGCTTCTGAGACTTTAACTTCTTAACATGCATTGACATCAGTAAAAATCATACAAACACATTTTAATATGAAGTTTAGTGTCCTGCTCTTTCAGGCACCTAACCAGACAATTCCAAGGAAAGAGCTCATAACACGACATGAGATCTGAAAAACCTGAGAAGATAGTAACTTTTGCTTTTGCTTTAACATTCACTTCAATGGTTTCTAAAAAAAAAAAAAACCTCTGAAAACCTTTCCAAGTTTGATCAGACTGGCAGGAAAATTGAATCAAGATTTTGTATTAGCAGAAAACTTCAGTACATCTCCTTGAATGAAATGGAAGAAAAGAGAGTGGTTTTTTGAGTGACAACTCAACGATCTTTTGAGGAGAAAGGTTAAATTACCTTTATTTATTCAAAATACTCTTAGTAAGCTGCCCTTCAAATCACTTTACTCTGGAATGGACAATTCTGACCAGGTTAATTAAGCTGTTTTGCAGAGCAAACAACTAAGTTTTTTTCTTGCTAGCAGTGATTCCATGTACAGCAACAGAAGTTGACATAAACATACTTCAAACTTAACTCAGGCATCATACAGGAAAACCAGGTCTTGACTGATGTCTTCAAAAAAATCCCAAGGTCTCAAGAGAAATCTGAATCTTAGACAAATCAGTAAAAGCAAGCCTACAAAACACTACTGTCTCCAAAGTTCTTCACAGACAGCCCATTATGCAAATGATAGGTTTCTTGGTGCAAGAATAATTTTCAAGAAATACCCTAAACTTTCTCCTCACATTTTAAAACCAGAAAACCATATATAGTAGATATCAGACAATCTCATTGCAAAAACTTACCAAACTATCTAATCATCTTATCTAAAGAAGAAATGTCTTCTCAAATCACCAAATCCATCAAATATAACTGGCCTGAATATTAAAAAAAAAAAAAGGCTCAGCTCTGTGACCACAGAACTTTCAAGACATAAGGTAGCTGCCTGCAATGTAGCCAAAATTACGGGCTCCAGAGAACAAGTGACATTTCTGAACAGGGGTTTATTTCATACTGTGTTTGTTGCTATGCTCAAAAGTAGTTAAATTTGGAGCTAAGTGATGACCTGAACTCATGACCTAAGTGAATCACTCGCTGCATATAACACGCAGAGTTCCTATTTTTGAGAGCATCCTAGTTCTAGAAATCCCCAATTATTCAACTGGATACAAGTATTACCTGCACAAGACTCAAGTCCTGGCACTGTGTAAACAAGCTGCATTTCTCAAAAAAAGATATAGGAGACCTTTTTAGAGTTGCACCACTAGAATGTTGTTCAGGCAGATCAGTGGTGTCTTCATTACATGGTAACTTTGAATACTATTGAGTTGCAGAAATTCAGGAAAGGAATCCTGAATATCAATATCTTTGCTCATTGGTCACAAGATAAAAGTGCACAGATTCCTCCAAATAGTGGAAACATAAATTAAACCATGAGGTTAGAGAAAAACTTTTCAGCAAGATACAGCAGCACAACAGGATTATGTTTTGAGACTTCTTAATCTCTTGAAAAGGCTGAGCAATTCTGAAAAGAGTCTATTGCATGCTACCGCTATACTGGGAGGAAGGTTATAGGACAAGTACATAAAGCCCTTGGACCAGGGTTTTCTAATAGCATGTTTTACATAGAACTGTCTTTCAAGGTATTTAGGACACTGTCCTGATTGTGGTGTAAATGAACATGATTAAGGGAAACAAAAAATATTGTCAAAAGAGCATCCGAGACAAAGAGTAAATATTTTAACTCTCACCCAACTGACACATCAGCTCTACTGGACTACTATGCATTAAGACATATTTTCCTGCAATTTGGTTTTACCGACAGAAGGGAAGGTATAGTTACACTGTAAACCAAGTGCAAGTAAAAACCCTTTAATATGACTAAGCTAAGGTAAGGTTGGGAATCTTGTCATTTTAAACTAAGAAAAAAAGTGCAACTAATAAACTGTTACCATCCCATCACTCTTCACAGCTTTTTGACTCAGTATGTCCCTATCCTCTGTCGATCATTATAATTTGAAATTATAATGACTTCAGGAAAAGAGAAATGCATCTGTCACTGGTGCCTCTACGCTTCTGAAATGTGCAGAATCTTGTTCCTGTAGGATTAATCATTTCAAGTACCAGGAACAACTATTCCATAATCTACACACCCTGCACTTGGCAATCTTGGGAGTTGTTAAGGGAGCTGGTCTTGCACAAATACATTGTCTATACATTCTATACTAATAAGAATAATCCTTTTCATAAAGCATAATAGAAAAACACTGACTATGTAAAATCATTAAAAATATTATGACAATATTGGACTATTAAAAAAGCTTACCCCTATTACACTGACAAATCCATACCAGCTTCTGTGCTACTGAACAGCTCAGCATATCACACCTTTTTACAAAATATCACCCTAGTTTTAAATTAGAATGATCACGTTTTCTCTGAGAATGATGTGATGACAGCATGATTAGACAAATCCTTTCACGATCTTCATCAATATACCTCAAACTAAAACTCTCAGCTTCATATTAGCAGTTTCCAAGTTAACTAGATCGAAGTTGGTCACATTTTCTCCTGTAATGCTGACATGCTTGACAAAATCATGGCTGATAATTCAAACTCTGTTAGCCACTTATTATTAATGAAAGGAGCACATCTCAAGCAATACCCAGTTATCCTGAATTTATAATTTTTTTTAAAGCTATCTTTTCTTTACCCCTGAAAAGTAGAAACATTTGCCAGCATTAATTACAACTGATCTATAACACTGACTTCAACATTAAGTAGAAACGACAGGTGATTTAAGAATGTAAGTCTGCAGTGTTATTTTTCTTAAAAAGCAATCCTGAAGTATCTATATAATAATTAGACTCTATGCTAGGAGAAAAATTGATAATGACTTCTAGAAATGCTGATTAAAGTTACTGGGACTGATTGGAACTGACTGGTTCTTTCCACTTAAAGTATATAATTAAAACCATGGCAATATGGCACGGTAATATTCAAATATTAGGAAAAGTTGATATTTGGTTAATGTCTAAATCGTAGCAAATAAAAATTAACTGCAAGGAAATCATTACCAGTAATGCTTTGGGTGTGGCAAGTTACAAACTACACAATGGCTTCAAATCTGTGTGCAATGCTGAACTAGCCCACAAAGAATTACATTCCTGTGAGACACACAATGTGTTATTCTTCTATATAAACAGAAAATAGAACTTTGCCTCTGCAAGCTGCTTTTCTCACAGGCTTCATTCTACGCAGCCCCTTCCCATAGTTATTCAAGGCTTTCCTGCATCCCGCAGCCTTCTCCTGTCTTAGCACAAGAAAGTAACCACAAAAAAGTGCTTTTAAAAATTATTCTAAGAAAACTTTGACAATAATCTCAGAGCCGGCTAGCCACAGGTCCTCCAGCCTTCAGAATGGCAGGCTATCCAGTTACAATTAGCAAATCATTTTAATGGATTTTAAGTAGAATTACCAAATCATTTATTTGCCCTGCACTAATGGCTAGACATTTCAGTAAAAAGAGGTCATATTTCGTCAGTATCTGGGCCAAAATATGAAAGAAAATCCAGCTATCAAATAGGATTACAAACAAATAAAGTAATGTTATTCTAGGTTTTTTGAAGCCTGGGACATTTTCAGCAATAATGTTTGCTAATCTTCAGACAACTACATTCCCTTCATCTTTTAAAAGTACATTTAAATCACCCACATATTTTATGAATAGAAATCTTAAATTTTGCTTAACTCTAACATCCATCTCTTTTTTTTCTAGTATAAAATGCACTTGGATTTTCTCTAATCAGAATCCCATTGCATTTAATAAATAGGTCATGGTAGCTCACAATCTAGCAAGTAAATCATAGTTGTTAGAGCTAGGTTTTTTGAGTTGGGTTTTTTTTTTAAATTTTCAAATTGGAAATATAATCCCAAAAAACTGTTACTTGAGATAACACTCAGCACAGCTGGTGCTTTCCAATTTGATTACCATAAATAGCTGCAAGCAGGATTAATGCTGCATTTTGTCACATAATTCTGTCCTAATGAAAATCTACACATTCCTTCAATTCCATTCAGTCAATTCTTCCAGACAGCTAAAGCTTGCCTTTTTCAACTTTCTTTTTCACACTCTTCCATCTGTTTCTTATCAATATTAGTCATCTTATGCTTAAATTTAAAACCACCTTCTTTCTCAAGGAGCCAAATAATATTCCAGTTTTCATAGCTGCTACTGCAAAATATGGGGACAAGTTACACAAAGTCTTGGTGATACCAAGTGTATTAAACTGGACATGGCTGTCACAGAAGCACAGTTATTTTCTTTATTTAGGTAAGAACAGATTGTGAACTTGTGACAAATAATGAAGTACTCTCATATATTGGACTAAACAACTACTTTACTGTTAGAAAGTAGTGTACACTTTATTCTTGAAGAATCTTACCAATAGCAGACTCTTTCAAATTACTTGAACTGGAGCTGCTTGAGTTGTCCACTATGTCTCATTGCCTAATTCAGAGAAAACATCTGCACATAAAAATGAAAACAAAGAAGCTTTTAACCCATCTCTGACCAGCAAGACAGCACCCCAATGCTTCTTTTGCTAATGCCTACCTTTCTCCATAGTCCTGTGATCGTCTACCGGGATTGCTTCATATGTTCTTTCCTCATCTTTTGCATGTGCAGACTGACAACTGTCAACTGGAAGGTTGGTATTTTCTGAAAATTTACTTTTGCAACTGGCTGTTCCACTGCTGCTACTATGCAGACTCAACTTCTCATAATTTTTTCTCACAAGAAAGAACAAAAAGGCAATATTATTGTCCTTTTCCAGTACTCACTAGAAAATCCAAAAATTGAAGTCTCACTTGTGCATACATACATAAAACTAGACTTAGCTGTTAGTCCAGGACTGCACACTACCTGGTTCAGTTACTGAGTCTAAATTTAGAGCAAGACTTCCAAACTCTTAAACTAAACAAATTATTTCTATCCTTTACATGTAAGGCTTTGTTCTTGATGACAGTCTTTTCACAACAAGCACTGAAAGTGAGAAAAATGAAATAAATGACAGAGGAGAAGCAAATACTGAACAAAGGAAAAACAGACTAGATAAAGGTACTAGGTTCCCAGGGACAAGCATTGGTAGATTTGCTCTCTTCCATCTTAGATAACAAACAGCAGTCCAGTTCTGGACAATGCAAAACCTGCATAACAGTCAAGATAGTAGTAAAATATGAAGTCAATTTGATATGATGTGATGCCAGAGAGACATCAAGGTTGAAATGACCAAATGCTGAATGGCATTATCAAAGCAGAGCTAAGAAAATCAAAACACAAAATATAAATTACTTGCTTGTAACATTTAAGTGTCACATCTTGTTTGTAGCACAGGATTCTTTAATGCATATAAAATTCTGCCTCTGCTGCTGTCGATGCTTATAGTTTTTCTGGAAAGAATAGAAATCCCCAATCCCTGTTATTGCTTCTATTTTAATGCAATATATTTTTGAAGGAAGACTTTTTATGATCTCCTATTGTTCCAAATTGTCACATAATATTTCTGTTATTTCTGTTGTGTTATTTATTTATAAATTCATGTTTCTTTTTATTCTATCTTGTCAAAGTAAAGCATGATAAAGTAGGACAGGAAATAAATTATATAAATAGATCAGATTAAACAAATTAGTATCTTTAATATTAATTTCAGGAGATAATACATTCCTAAACACTTATATTCTTACCAAGTCTATGTAAGACAATCTGTCCTGTATCTAAAACAACATCCTTTCAAAGTTTTTCCCATGAAGTATTTTGACTTTATCAGGACACAGCAGAGTGAATGCACTAGAAACTTTCTCCTCAGAAACTTCACTGCATCCCTGAGCACTGACTACACATACCACTCTCTGCATAATGGTCTGCTTCAACTACTTCCTCGTCCTTTGTTCTATTCCCAAATCTATAACAAGCCAAGAGATGGCTTGTCAAGGTTATCTCTTTAAATTCAGGTGGGAAAAGGTCATTTTATACTTCAGTACTGGACTGAGGTGATGTCCAAGATGCCACAATAGCAGTGACTGCAGTGTAGCATGGCATGAAAACCAATAATGATGACTCTCAAACTGACTTTAACAGAGCACTCCAGTCCTGGCATGCATGAACACACCTCTTGTGCCCTGAACAGTCAGTGCACAGTTACTGAAGAGTACCAGTTCACCTGCTCCACATCAAAGGAATCAAAGTAAAGAGAGAGAAAGGTCAAACTGCATGGACATTTCAAACTTAAATCTCCTTTCAACATTTTCAATATTGAACCTCACACTCAAAATTGTTACTAATTGTTAACAATAACTTGTAAATCAGGTGGTGCTGAGGGGAGAAAAAAAAGATCAAGAGGACAGCTGATATCAGCTGGTGCCAGATCTCACTGTCCACCAAGAAAGGAAACCTGTTTGAAATGTCTGAACTGAATTCCATAGACCTCAAGCTAAAAATAATCCTTAGACCTGCTACGGAAACTGTTCAAAGATCAGTGAAACATATCCTAAAGCATTCAAGCAGCTATATAAACTGTAAAGCTATAACCTGTCTATAAAAAATATCTGGTCCATTTACATAATAGCTGAACATAGAAAACTACAGTATTTCATTACTAATCTGAGAGTAATAAATAAATTTGCTGTGATATACTTTACTCCACCTAGAAAACAGCTAATAAATTTAAAAAGTGATATTATGTACTGCTTTTTCTCTTTTGAGTAGGACACTGGCTGATTTAGAAGAACAAAAGTACCCTGACTAGAAGAGGATGGGATACAAGTTCAATGGCACTTTTGCCCACCATAGGAGAGGTATCAAAAGGACCCACATAAGGACATGAGGATGTAAAGAACATAACTTTGTGAGAAGATCATGGAGAAAAGTGTTCTCCAACACATTGAAACAATCATTTTCACAGGCCTTGAAGTCTCAAAGAGACTTCTTTCAGATAAGGAAAAAGACAGATACTTACCTTTTGAAGAAATCTATGAAACTGAAAAATTCAAAATATCCCAAATATTGAAAAAGGAGTTCGGTTGATATTTATTCATTTGAACTGTGCTCATACCTACACTTGATTCTAGAGTCCAGTATTTTACAAATCTGTCCGGAGGCTCCATCAGTTCATCCAGTTTATTTTCACATTTTCCTTATAAACTAGAGCCTCAGCTTCCCCATTTATCAAATTGATTGTTGAAACAAATTCTGCTTTCTTATCTAAAAAACACGGTTGAAAGGGAAAGCTAAGGGGGAAAGTTCCTCTTCAAAAAAATGTTCAAATTATGAACCAATTAACATTTTTTTCCAGTGTTCATCTACCTGTATTACTGAGCAAATGCCTGTCTGGAAATTTGTGTTCCAGCTATGAAGAAAACTTCTGTCTTCATGCATATCCTGTATACTTGCAGTATCTATCTCTCCACTGGTAACCATCATTACTGTAAAATTGAGATATACTTTGTTTTTGGAAAAGTGAAACCTAAATTGTTGGTTTTGACTTCCAACAGGAATCTAAGTCTTTAGAAAAAAAAAAAGTTTAAATAAAAGAAAGATACTGATCTTTTGTTTAGCTCTGTTTTGTCATACTACTGTCCAGAAGAATTAACTTTTCTGTCTTCATGAAATATAGAGCTCTCTAGTGGCATTTGCAAGCAGCGTTTAATTAATCTTCTTTATTAGAGACATTTACAATTACAGCATTATGCTAGTCAATTGAATTTCTATTAAAAAAAAAAAAAAAGACAACCTATTTCCACTGGCAAACTATTCATAAAACCCTAGAAGTTAACAGTAAAATAAGTAATAACTAACATGAAATTGGCAGGGAAAAAAACAGGCTAAACCAATATATATTTTTCAGTAAAAGGGTAACAGCTCTCCTGCATTAGGAACAAGAAGTAGATGTTACATATGTGGGTTTTAGCAAGGCTTTTGACAATGTTTTTCATGACATCTTAGAAGAAAGCTAGGGAAGTGTGACCTAGACAAAATCACGATCAGTTGGCTGAATAATTGACCATAAAAATTGTGCTCAACTTGGCAACTGCTTTGAGTGTTTGTTAAACTGAAAATGGGTAGTGAGCACAATTTATCAGGCTCCTTTCTGACCTTGTTCCAAAACCACTCAATGTTGTCACTGAATTCCAATGATAATCTGCATAATGGATAGATAGAGTGCCTATTAAAGGTGCCTGGCCTGCGATACATTCACATCATATATCACATTGCAGCATATACATCATACACTGAGTCGTGTCAATGAAAGTGACAGCTGGTGTCAAAGAAAGTTTGAGAAACTGGACAAACTGAAAGAACTGATGAAGTTTAAACAGAGAAAAGGCAAAGTTCCATGAGCCAGAGGAAAAAACCATACAAATGCACTGACTAGGGAAGGACTGGTTAGACAGAAGCTCTGTAGCAAAAGATATGGGGATTTTGCTGGATCAGAAACAGAAGATGACACTACAATACCATGCTGTTATGAAAAGGTAGACATCATACTGTGATATATAAAGAAGAGAATAATTCTGAAGATTTGTGTATTCTTTCTACTTCATACCAAGAAGATTCTCAGTTGGAGTAATTAGGTCCAATTTTGAACACTACACTTAAAATCATGTCAATCTTACTTTTTAAGTCATGTTCTGTAGACCTCTGATTATACTCATTTTTTCCTTCTCTGTCTCTACATTTTTTATTATTCAGCTCAAGTTAAATTTAAAAAGAAAAGAAAAAAAAAACACAGAGGGGAGGATACAACATATAAGAGAAAAAACATAACTTTTAGATATTTCTGCTGTGGACAGGAAATTTTCAGTAATTAAGTGTTTAACTATTGCATCTATGTGGGATCCTGCAGAGAGAAGTATGTGTTCATACAATATGTAACAGGTCTGAATGTGCTCAGTAAACAGTTTTTGGGGATATTCTGGACTCAGTGCTATCAGAGCCCTTATATGACATTTAAAATTGGGTCTGAAAATTTCAGGTATCATCTATATCTTCCACATGTGCACAGGCATATGTCCATCTAATATCTCCTGGAAACTAGACATAAATAAAGTATATACTCTTTCAAGTAAAGACCAAAATTTTCTGCAAGCATCAGACTAACTGCAGATGTTATCTTCATATGGAAAAAAAAAAGACTCAATCAGAGATATGATTGCTGACTGTAAAGACGGTTTTTGCATTTCTGCTGTTTTCAAACTGTTTCTATAACATGACACTTTTAAGACTGACTGGTAAAATATCTTTCAGGAGTGACAGGTAACTCTAAGGTGTGGAAATGGACAAGATAATCTTTGACAACTCTTCCTCCCTTACATTCTGCAATTCTATTAAAAAGCTTTGATGCACTAAAAAATTTAACATTCAGCAACTCTTAAAAAAATTATACCTGCAAAACAGTTTTTGCATTACCACTTTATTCTCCAAACTTAAATAGTATACATGTAAAAAGGTTCCTTTCTTTTTATCACTCCAGCATTTTTAACATTTAGACAAAAATTCTAGTAACTGCTACATAAACAGCAGAACAGAATGGTGTCACAATGGAGTGAAAGATGGAAGAATAAGAAAACAATTTGTGGAATGGTAAGTCTTCATGACATTCCTGAGTCCTCACTCATTTCCAAAGGGGTATCTATGCAACCGTGCACAGTCTTGCTCATCCATATTTTTATAAAAAAATTTAACGAATTTTAGTGATAATTTTAATAAAAATATTTTAATATTCTAGCCTAACATAATTACTGGACTACATTTCTGAAATATTAATAACCTGTTGCATGCTAAGTGTTTTAAAGTCAAGCATACTCATTGCTTTAGCCAACACGAAAATAACAGCTGCACACACACACAGTTGTTTTAAGAAAGAGAATCTTTTATGCACTGAATGGCACAAAATCTATTTCTAAACACAAAGGAGAAGGAAATTAAAATGAACATTAATCCAATCTTTATGTCTTTTTCTGAGTTAACAAAAAAACTTGATTAATTCAAATCAAATTGCTAATTAAGTACTACTTTGTAATGCATGTGGTGATGCTTAGACACTAACATGATTATTAGCACAACAATTGCCAGCAGAGCAGAACTGAATTTGGACATGGGGGGAAATGGCTGGGTGAAAAACCAGTTAAATTATGTTGTGTTACTTTGTCTTTCATATAGCTGTGATCCTCATTTCTTCTAAAAATTGGAGGAAATTAACAGCTGCTTTGAATTACAAGAACTGCCAGTACCCTGCAGGGTTACAAATGTATGGATTCATCAGCCATGATCTTTAACCCTTCCCCTTTTGGCCACACATTCCTGTGAATGAAGAAAACAGCTGCGATAAAGATAATCCCTTCCTGTGGATGAAGAAGAGTGAGAACAGTAACATGGTCTCTTTTTACAGATATTAGCACAAAGTGCTTCACAATTATTTACATTAAGGTCTTTGTGATAGAAGGGATATACAAAGAAATCCCAGTGTTCCTTGAGACTTTAGATATGTCACTTGTGTTTCTAAACCAATCTAGAAAAGACAAAATACAATCAACTCATAATCATCTAGAGGTGGAGTATGAAGGTTTATGCTGCAGATAAAATTCAGGAAACTGCATCAGCTCATTCAGGTTTGTCAGGTTCTTTAGTTTAAATGTAGTGATTTAGATATAGTCTGAAAACAGCTACACTGCTGCTTTTACTGTTTTCGGCAAACAAATAATTGAACAGCACCTGCAGAAGAGATAGGCAGACTTCCCAGCACAGACTGTAGCCAAGCTGCCTGCCAGAAGAATAATCAAAGTATGCTTTCTAGCAGCAGCAACCTAATCCAGCAGCACAATACCTTGATACCTACAGATCTAGCCTGGGAGAGCCAGTGCTGACCAGCAGCTAAAAATCTGATCCAGATGGAAGATGATTCATTGTGGTCTAAATGCCATGCTCTCCAGCATGCTGGATTAGGGAAAGACCAGTTCAAGTGTGAAAACAGGAAAATGCAGAGAGCAGCCTTGCTAATGAGCATTCTCATGCATTTGAACACTAGGACAAAGCACTCACCTAAAGGCAACCTAAATGAATCAGCTCAGACCAAGCACGGTTAATGACTTGTGAGTCCCTATTACCCCGACTAACATGGAACGAGGAATCACTCCGCAGATCAGACTACACTCAGAAAAAGAGCTGGACCTACTTTTCCCATTACCTGGGCATCGTCATCTCCCATTACCCTGTGTAACTGGGAACTTGATCTGAATACATGGATTTGCATATATGAATTTAAAAATGAAATGTGTATTCTAGTGACATTACTGATACAAAAATGAAAATAAGCTTAAATTCCCAAAGAACAGAGACAAGCATAGAGAAAAAATGTGACAGAATACATGTGCCTTATGCATAGATCAGAACCACAGAAACTGAGAAAAAGAAGTTGTTCAGACCATCCAGGTAGTCTACCATGTCTGCTCATTTTTAATATATTCTCTGAGAGTAGTAGAAGGTACAAATGGCTCATATTTTGTCATATATTTTTAGCTGCTGGACTCCAATTATAAAACTTACACTTTCCTCTACTACATTCAAAAGACAGGACTGAACTGAATATTCATCATTCTATATTGTTTTAGGTATATTTATATTTTACATTAAAAAATGTGGCAATGAGAGAAAAGTTGAAAACCTTTCAGGATATATGCAGTAAATGAAACAATAATGGATGATGCCCATGTAATGAAACACATTTCCAAAGTAATAAAAGTGACTTATTTTCACTGCTTTCTAAACAGACAAAATAATTTTTTCAAATCTATATACTTCAAAAAAGCAATCAAATTATTGTTAGGCTACATGCTCATCTCTTTAAAGGAAAATATTAGAAGGATAATTGATTAGTTAGACAAACTACTCTTTTGAGACTCATATTTGCCTTGGAATACAGAAAACTCAAAATTGCTACTGGTCTGTTTGATGACCTTACATAAACTTCCTTTTTCCTCTCCACCTCTTCCTACTTAGAGCATGAAACCTAATATTGATCACCTTGAAATGAAACATACAACATGAGAGAGAATTATTGCCATTATTATTACTTGTTTGTGTCCTCTGTACCATGTCAGCAACCTTAACCTTTCAGAACTGAACAAACTATCAAACACCTGCCACTCCCACGGCTTCTATTCCAACACAAACAACAATTTCTATGGAAAACTAGGAAAGATAAGAATTTTTGTGGGGAGCTGATGATGATTCCTTTTACTGTGATTATTTTCAAGCATGGATTTTATGCTATACTTACCACACAAGGTAACTGCATTTCATCATCTACTGACTTGCCTTTCAATTGCCTATTTACCAGCTTCAAAACTAGTCTTAAACTACTTATAAAACAAATTCCACTCTGGCTCCAAAAGATCTCTGTTCATTAGTTCCATATAAAAGGACAGAGAGTACAGTCCTTATTTTAGAAACATTCACAATATGACACAACTGGGATGAAAAAGGAGGCCCTAAGTACATTTTAGTAGAGAAAGCAAAGTATAAGCTAGCTGGCTTCAACAAAACATTGAACTACATGGCAGAAACACCGAATTCTCTGACACCATGGAAAAATGACAAATTACTTGGGTATGGAATTGCTGGGGCCTTGACTAAGATGAATTAGGCTGTCTATATCTCACAGAGCTTTTATTTCAGGAGCAGTTGCTTGAAATTCTTCCAAGCACTTTAGTCAGAACATTGCCTTTTTTTTTCAAAAGGCAAACTTTTCAGGAATAATTATTCTCTTTATTAGATATCCTTCAACTTTATAAAGTTTTCCTAAATACCAGGAAGAAAAAAACAACATGGCTCTTTCTCTTTCTAAGCCCTGTAACATACCTCTGAAATTTGAAAGCTCCTAGCTTGATTTATTCTTATTTACAACGATTTGCAAGATTAGGTCTCCCTCTTCCCATTACTAAGCCATATTCCCCTCCATTTCTTCAGTGGTCTGGATCTTTGTCAGGACCTCTTGTACTTTTAATACGCATAATGAAATATCTGTTGGAGTGGAACTAGAACTGCAGTATTTCTTCCTTGAGAAAACTAGCCATTATCACCCAAAATACACAGGCAGTTTTGTAGATAGATGTATTTTCCAAATATTTATACAAAACACATGTATTCTAATTTCTATGTAAAACTACCAGTTCTATCATACCTCACAAATACCTGGGTAGGGCATTTTTCCCTCAAAGACACAATAACTGCATCAAAATCCCAACTCTAGCATCTTTCCATCTATAGCACTTTTTTTGCAAATTTCATCACAGTTATGCAAGAGAATGACTATATCAAGATACAAAAAAATAATGACATACAACAAGCTTCCAAATCTGTAGGTTAAGAAAATTTAAATGAAAAAAACATGGGAAAAGTTGTTTATAGTGTTTTAAGTTACAAATCCTACTCTATCTTTTTTTCATCCCAACATCTCTTACATTTTAGAAGGCAGTGGTTTGTTACAGTTTGTTGGTAGGTTTTGGCATTCTTTTTATTGAAAAAATTGTGTAATATACATAATGATCTTAGACTGATAGGTCAAAAAACTACTGAAAAAAATATTAACTACCTATACAAGTGTTATGTTTGGAAGGTGAAGACTAGGATGTTTGGGACCAGGTGTTCTAGAAAACCTGTTTCCTACACAGAAGTTCTTCATTTATCCTTTCCTGATAAAAGGAATCTAAGAGATGCAATATCTGAACAGACAAGAATAGCGATGTAAATTATAACTTTATTTTGCAATTATCTTAACAATTTTCAAAGGATGCTTTTGCTACACAAAAACATTGTCCTTGTATTTTTAAAATAAATTCTCTGAGATCATATATGAGTTTGGTTTACTATGTAAAATACTGATGTCCTTCATGAAGGATGCTTAAAACACAGCCTGAAGCAAATGGAAGAACTGTAAGAAGTATTTCTGCAAAACTGTATCAGAGAGTTAGAAAACAGGAGCGAATACTTTATCAGCATCATTGGTCTGTATTTTGCAATCTGTAATTAAAAATTTTATTCATGTAGGTTCCATTTTCTAGGTGTCATTGTTTATGAATCATACACAAGATTATCAATTTGTTCCAGCCTAATCAAGTGTATATTCTCCTATTCACAAACCACTCACAACCATGCAGTAATAATTAAATGTTATCAGATATTATCAAAACTGTAAGAACCTCCATAACAATGCCATTTTCCAACACAGAATGACACTTTTAAGATACTGTCATTTTTCCTGCATAAGAATGTCAAAAAAAAAAAATTAATACTTTGTTAAAAATAAATTAAAGAGCCTGCACAGAAAAATGTTACAGGAGGATGGGTCTTTTCATTTTGATTTATTTTCTGCTTTGTTGCACCTTATTTTCTCAGATATGGCAAATAATGCTAACAAAAAAATAAAGCCTAATACACGTACTTACTTGTGATAAAATGGAAAGTTGATGGTGACAGGTTACTGCATTTCGATTAGCCTCCATGAAGTACAGCTGCGTTCATCTCCTCTCCCAATCCAGTTTCTTCTCCAACAAGAGATGAGAGGTGGATAAAACATCCAGGTATTTCATCATCACATCAGACAGCAGTGAGCTGACCTCCACTATGTCTGGATGTGCCTCTGCATCAGGAGTCAAGCAGTTACAGAGAGAACATTCTCTATGTACTCGTTTCTAAAAAGCCTTTTCCACCATTGCATTCCTGCCCTGGTATTTATGGAGTTAGGCTGGCCAGCACTGCTCACTCACCCTGCCTGGAACAGTTTGATTCTGGGCAGCCTTGATGTTTCCACACCACAGCACAGCCTCCAGCATCAGCTGGAACAACGATCCTTGACATCCAGACAGAACTGCTACTGGAGGCTGGGGCTGTGCACTCCCAGACACACTAAGGAGTGCCTGAGGCCTTTTCCTGGGATGGGGAAGATGTGGTCTCCCTTGTGGGGACTGTGCTCTGGTCAAGGCACTGCACCACCGGACAAAGCATCTGTGAAGGCGAGGAGTGTGCTGTCAGGAGGATTTACAGGAGAAGGTCAAGATCTTCACAGAGACAACACTGTCAAAACAATGCAAGGAAAAAGGAATATCTAGAGCTTGCCCTCAAAGGAGCAGTGGAGGAAGGCTCCCAGGAGGAGGTAGGTTGAAGACTTTGTGACTTCTGTCAAGAGAAGGAAGGCTTTTCCTCTGACTACAGAGGAATAATTGCAGAACAGGCATAGTGTCCTAGGAACAGGTGAGGAAGAACAAGGCCTAATGGAGGACACATCAAAGCCAGATGAGTCTGAATCAAGCGTTCACATCACAAATAAGATGCAGTAGCTGACAGTCCTTTGAGGCTAAGGGAACAGAAACATCCATCTACTTGATCAATTTAATGAATGTGATGTCTGTTGCTTGGATTCAGGAGATTGTGGAAGTACAACCAAGACTCATCCTGACCCTTGGGCTATTACTTCTTGTTGGTTATTTGTGTGGACACAAATAACATTATTATGGCCAACTCCGAACACACTGAAAGTGACCACAAAGTACTGGGGTCAAGTGTGAAGGGCAGAGGACAGAGGTTCTAGATTCTATCACTGAGCAGGAAAGGCTAAAGCCAGGCTGCAGTCCAACACCTGACCATGCGTAGTCAAAAGCTTATCAGTGAGGATCAGATGAGCAGACCAACATGGGTGACATTGTGGTACATGCCTGCTATAAACCACACAAAACAAGAAAGTCAATGAAGCCTTTGTTGGACAGATGGAGGAAGCTTCACGATTCCAGACACTTACACTCATTGGGGTCTATTAACTATCCTGATATGTGCTGATGGGGTAATATGTCTGAGTGCAGCAATCAGGAGATTTCTGGAATCCGCTGATGACAATTTCTTGACAGAGCTGAAAGGCACTCTGCCAGACCTGTTGCTCTCAGACAAGGAAGAAAGAGGCAGGGATGTGAAGATCAACAGCAGCCTCCTGATCTTACAGGAACCATCAGACTGTGGAGTTCAAAACCCTGCGAGAAGTGAGAAAGTGAGATTGTATGGTTACAACAAAGGACTTCAGGAGAGCAGAATTCAGTATTTACAGGGATCTTCCTGGTAGAATCTTATGGAAGACTGCTGTAAAAGGTAAAGAGAAAGCTTGAGAGAGCAAGCTAATATTCAGGGACATCTCAAAGCACTAGAACAGCCCAATCTTGCATGTAGGAAACAGGGTTGGGCTACCCAGGAAGAATACAGATATTGCCCAAAGGGTAGAGTTAGGAAAGCAAAACCTCAGCTGAAGCTGAAAAAGTTGAAACTAGCAATGGATGTGGAAGGCAGAAGAAAGGCCAACAGGAGAAAAACTACAGAAAATCTGGACCCACAAAGCAACCTAGTGACAAACGACATGGAAAAGTTTGGGACACTTGGTTCCTCTTTTGCTTCCATTTCTATTGAGAAACTTAGGCCATAAGTGTTTCAGATCTCTTAGCCTACCTATAGACTCTACAAGCATGAAGTACTTCCATATAGCAGAAAACACAGTGAAAAAGCATTTAAGCCAATTGGACCTACACGAGCCAATGGGACCAAATGAGAAGGGTCTGAAGGTGCTGATTCAATTGGTCAATGCCACTATCTGTCATGTCTAAAAGGATCAAAAGGAAGTTCCTGTAAATTGATAAAAGCTGTATATCACACATATCCAAGAAAAGCAAGAGGGAAGATTCAGGGAGCTGATAGCCAGTCAGCTTCACTTCAGTCTCTGGGAAAATAATGGAGCAATTTCTTCTGGAAGTAATTTTCAAGCACAAAAATGACAAGAAGGTGACTGGGAACAGTGAGGATGGATTAACCAAACAGCTGTTATACTTGACTAGGCTGATTGGTGTCTATGATGAGATTACTGTCTGAGGACAAGGAAAGAGCAATATATGCTGGGGGTAGCCTTATTTTAGCAAGGCTTTTGTTTGACACAATATTCCACAGTATCCAAAGGACTATAAGGTAGGAATATAATTGGCTGAACCTCCAAGGTCAAAGAGATATCATCAGTAGCACAAAGTCCAGCTGGTGGCTGAAGTATCATCCTCCAAGGACTGATACTGGGTCAGTACTATTTAATGTCTTTATTAACAACCTGGATCATGGGAGGGAGTACATTCTCCAAAGGTCTTTGAACAATGAATTGCAGGGATACATGGGAAGGGCAGCTGTCAGAGGGACCTGGACCACCTATTCTGAGATCTGATTGCTACCTGCATAATGGGAAGGCATGACCAGATGCTTCTCAGGGGTGCACAGTGTTAGAGCAAGAGGCAAGAGACATAAGTTAAACCACAGGGAAGTCTGGACAGAAGCAACTATTATTATTATTATTATTATTATTGTTATTATTATTATTATTACTACTATTACTTTTAATCACAAACGCAGACAAGCACTAGAGAGGGCCCAGAGAAGTTGTGGGATCTCCATCCTTCGATACTCAAAACCAACTTAGACAAAACCCTGAGCAGTGAGCAACCAGATCTAATTGTATCTGCATCAAGCAGGATGGACTAGACACTTCCATGGGTCCCTTCCAATCTAAAATACTTTAACAGGTCTATAGTTCTTGTTTCAGGCATCCATGCTAGCTGTTTAGTAACAGCAAAAATATATTATTAGGTCTATTTTTAAATCATATTTTGTATGCAGTGTAAGAAAGCTGCAAGGGACAGTCCTGCATGTACTAAAAAGTGTCTTAAATTTCGGTAACTCCAGTGAACCCGATAATTTACTACGATTTCCTTGCACAGTACTATTGACCTGCTAACACAAACATATAACCCAACACTCCTCTTCAAAGAAAATATCATAGAATGACTTATTATTCCTAAAGCAATTTTTTCTAAGTAAAACAAGTGCCATGCAAAGTAGCACTTTTGAAAATGTTTTACAATGCTTGAACTTCTTGATTTTAATATTTTTGTTTAAATTTGTTTAAATGTATTGATTGATTCACTAATTTTCATAACTTTAAAAATCTTTTTTACTTTAAATTTTGTATTCTTTTAAAGAGGTACAAGTTTTCACCCTTAAACACTGTGAGTTGGTGTTTTCATTTAATTTTTTATTTTAATTCACTGAAATTGGGCTAAAGTACCAAGAACAATGGGAGCTAGAAGAGGTTTTTATTAAGTCCTATATCCATTCCTCATGCATCTAGAAATTATTTATGACTAAACACCAAGTAGGCTGATGTTCAACTCTGAAGGAATTTGATGGCTATGATTCCAGAACTTTCATTAGTAGCTTAAAGCAATAAAACTGTATCTTAATAACAATATTAAAGAATAGTAATAATAACACTAAATGAAAACTTACAGTTGCATCAAGCTTTCAATATTTCTTCAAATCATTATCAAGAAATTATTATATTTACAACATTCATCATTTGAAAATAACTACATCTTTTCTGTTAATGTTTCCTCATCTGTATTATAACTAAAATCTCATTATTACTGCTTTTCTTTAATTTTTTTTATTCTTTCTAAATATCTCACAAAACATAAGCAAAAACCTAAACATCATTTAAGATTTAACCTGTAGTAAGAGATAATATTAAAACAATAACCCCCCCAAAAATAACAATAACAAAAATACTCACTTTATGCTTCCCACTGTTAGTAAAATATGTAGAAAAATTCTTGTGTAATGCAAAGATCTTAATATTTTCATTAAAATTCATTTCAGAACCTCTTAAACATAAATGTTAGTTCTATTAGCTCCTGTACTCTCCATTGTTGTCCTTTATCCACAAGGTCTTTAAGTAACAGAAACCTTTCTGTACAATAAAACATACTATAAAAACCTTAGTCTTTGTATAGGAATGTGCTTTTTAGAGACAGAATTGAATAGCTGAGTGAGAAAGCATAAGCATTTTTGTGCTAAGTGGTTTTTTTCTCTAAAATGGAAAAATCAAGGGAGCTAATTAAATCTCTAATTCACTCTATGCTTTGCCTTACACCTTATATTATCTCCAGGAAGACATAAACACAGCTAATAAATATGTGATGAGTGTGTGTAGCAAGTACAGGCTCATCTTTTCCTCCATTACTTTGTTATCTCTGCTGCTGACAGAATTATAAGGTAGTGAAAAACATATTTCCATCAGTCAAGTAAACAGAAAAAACTATGAACATCATCATACAGTGATCTATAAATAACATATTATAATAGGGTTATTTCCTTGACCACAACCTGCATTTGAAGATTACTCAAAATGCTGGATTTTTATGGGGGCGTCGGGAAATTATGTGTAGGGAATCAAGTACAGCACTGATATTTTTAAATGTAAATATCAGTACTGAATATAAAGTCTATACTGGCTAAATGAATGCCCTGACTATACTGGTATGAGTTTTCCAGTTGCATGTGTGCAGCTATATCGTAAAAGTTATTATTGGTGTAAGGAGATAGCTCTGTTTTTCCTTAAATCCAAAGATATTTCCTATTCAGAGACAAATACTGGCAGTTGCTAAAGTCTGCAAACTGTCACATTATCTCTGCTGGAAGCATACAAAACAAAAACATCTTTTCCGCTGGATGTCGAAATAAAATTAGTAATTACCTCTTAATGGTAAATGACACTTTTTCAGAGTACAGTCCTTCTGGCACTGGTTCACACACAGCCCCTACTATCTGAAAAATAAAAAAATCTATAGTTTGTTGAAGAAAAACACTCCATTATTTATTTGAGGATCTAATATGATAAGTGTTATCCCTTGAAACTACCTGATGAGCATTACATCATCAGCTCTAACTTGCAGAACAACTTAGAACACATCTTCTAACGCAGAATGTCTCTTCCAATCAGGTATCCAGATTAGTCTACATACTTACTGTAGATTAAAGTGCTACAGTATTGAACATTTACAAGCAATTTTTGCAATTAGAATGGTAAGATAGCAATTCACACGATGATAAACACCTGTGCTCGTTCACAAGACACACACATTAGAGCTGAGAGCAGTTTATGTGTCAATAAACTTAAATATAAATTCTCTTGGCTCATGAGAACACATGCAGAAATAACTGGGAGGTTGATCTGGCAAATGTGAACACCTTAGCTGCCAAGGAGAGCATATTGGTGCTGTAAAAGGGCGGGTTCAGAGTGGCCATCTGATAAAGGATGCATCCTGCAGCCCAGACATCAGCCTTCTCTCCATATGGCTTACTCTTTACCACTTCAGGACTAGGTAGAAAGCAATGCAAGCCACAAGTGTTTTATTAATTCACCTAGAAATAGGCTTATTTTCTTAAAAAAAAAAAAAAAAAAAAAATCCACCCAATATTTAGCTACTCACTACAACATAATTTCAGAGCACCCACAATTACATTCAACAGGTTGCATTTGTTTCCTTTACCAGCCAAATTCTTTAAGGGGAAGTACAATTAATAGATTTTTAATTTCTACTGCACTTCTTCTCACAACACTAGGGGTTTATATTTTGTTCACTTGTCCTTTCCACTCACATTGTCTTTGGACTCAGTGGACACAAATGAACAACGGCATCTAGAACCAGTTTACAATGATGACATTTCAATAAAACAGACTAGAGAACAGATGACTATGGCACTTTATCTTATAATTCAGATATCAGAAAGATTTGAATACAACTCCTGTATTTAGAATGATAATGGATATAGTTTTGCTATTAATGTAAGTAAACAAATTTAAATCACTGTATCATTTTCATCCTCTTAAAACTACTGTAATGCATTCCTTGTGAGGATGCAACATGGACACTCAGCAGGCAGCCAAATGACAATACAAAAAGCCTTTGTAAAGATACATTTAAAGAAAATGGAAGAAGGCAGTAACTTCAGCTTTGATGCCGTACAAAACAGTATTTACTTCCTTTGTTTAATTTATTCAGTGCTTTTCATTAACCTGGATGATAACAATTTACACTGGTAGGTGTATTCTGATGTTGGAATTCAAGTCTTAGCAGTAAGTAAGGATCATATCACAGAATGTGTTTGGGTTTTTTTCATTCAGAGATACAAAAACATACTTGACTTCCTTCATCTGTCAAATCAACTTGAAAACTGACTTGATTACTTTTTTCTTTCAGCCTAGAATTTGGAACCACTATATCTTCATAATTATAGTACTGATATCTTTGATAAAATGCCTTATTTTCGTGCTCAGATTTACTGTGTAAATTCAATTAATGATGCTAGAGAATATCTGGCTGCTACGTACAAAACACAGGACACAGATTTTTAAAATATATGGGATGAGGTCCCTAGAAAAACTATAAGATAAATTAAGTGACCTTAACAGAACAGAAAGTTAGAACAGAAGTCACAGTGCAGGGAAGTGAGAGAGACTGACAGGTCACACTCTTTGATAAAATTGATCAAGCAAGATACAGATTCCTGGTTCAAATGTAATAAGCAATTTTCTTTGAATCTTACTGCTACTGTTACATAACCACAGAGTGAGTATTGAATATTGTGTTAGAACATAACAGTATTTCTGTAATCACATTGTCTGCGACACTAATTCATTACATGTCTTTGTGGAAATTTCCTTTTTTTGTATTAAATTGTCTATTAGAGCAAACATTAGTATTGCAACTTATCATGCAATGATGGTGAGCTCAATAAGGCAAAGCCCCTATCATAGTAAAGTTCTAAGCATGCTCCTATTCAGAAAAAAAAAATCTGAATTGAACTTTAGTCCTTTGTTCTAGTGATAATTTTCAGGCATAGAGAGATCAAGTTAAAAATTATTATTTTTAAATGACGAAATTATATTAAAATACCAAACTGAGATTTTTCAAGCCAAATTTATGTAACTATGCAAAAAGCTGCATAGCCACAGAAAGAATAAGCTGAATACAACTGAGAGAGAAACAGAGGTAACCATGACTTGGTGTACAGCATCTTGATTCCTGAACAGTAGGGAAAAATCTTGCTTGATGTCCAGAGCAAACAGCAGGTGACTTGGAAAAATCATACTATGATTTGGAAATCATAGAAAGAATACAGTGCTGAGAGGGTTATAGTTTTAGAATGTTTTCACACAAATGCACGGTAGCTGAAAGTTAATGAAGTCATTTGTTCTGTTTATTCATGCTGAAAGATTTCTTGTTCTAAATGCTTATCTAATCCCTTTTTTTTAATCAAAAGGACTTGTAGCAGAATACTATTTGATCTTTTCTTCCAGAACAAATGTCTTAGTCAGAAATCTCTGATATTGAGAATATTAGGATGACCAATACCTTAAAACAATACTGTCTCATGTTTAAGAAGTACTTTAAATTACTGAAGTAATATTTATTTAATGTGACCATGGAAGTTTCACAGAGAATATAAAATCCCATACTTACATGATGCTATGCTTTCATGGCTAATTGGTTCTGTAATTTAGATTTTTAAATAGGATTTTCAAATATTATTTATTTACTTTTCAAGGGATGTAGTAAAATCCCTCACCATGTTCTACAGGCTTGCCTCACCATCTGCTAGTTAGAAATGTGGGTGGGGTACAGTACTTGTTGACTAGCAAAACAGTTCTGCAGTCGAGTTGCATGTTTTGGATCCACACTGCTGAGGGATGCCAAGCAGAAAAAGTACCCAGTTCTTGTTCCTGTACACTGCCACCCACAAACAGGAGGGTAGTGGGAGTACATATGGTTTGCCTAATTCAGATGACAACTGTGTATAAACTGTCACTGTCTGGTCAAGACCAGAAAGAATGAGTGGAACCAGTCTTACTCACAAACATTGAAAATTTAAGGGTGTAGCATTAGTATGACTTTTTTTTATTTGTAAAGGCGGTACTCGTCCTTTAACTTTTAGCTTAAGATAACTCAATCGGCTGAAACCAGACAATGGTACTAATCAAATTTTTAGCAAACAGATGTCTACATCATAAAATGCATTCAAAACAGAATACAGAAGGGGGGAGACCCTAACAGATTATAAAGATTTTAATTTTTGTTGCTCCAAAGGCTGAGCTTACTGCCACTAAGCAGCAGTACTGATGCTATTAGCCACAGCTACTAGAAGTGGCAGCATTTAATTTTTGCAGCTAACGTATTCAAGATAATAACTACACTTTTCATCTAAGTTTGCAAATCACTGGTGATTTCCAATTCACATATTCAAGCTGAAAACGCTTACTCCAGCATCATTATGTTAACTGTAAGAGAGTCCTTCACTAAACAAATGTCCATAGCAAATGCAAGACTAAATTCTTTTAAATGAAAGACATAGAATTATAACCACAGAATAACCGCCAAATTCTCCACATCCTTTAACAGAAAATTTTATCATTGTTTCTCAGAAAGGTCACTCTTGCTCAACATACTAGCACTGCTTTTATTCAAAATACCAGAATCTTCTATGCCTACGGGCTCAAAATGAGCCATTGCTTAATCCAGATAGTTGTTTTTCCTTCTGAACTCCATTTTAGAAAATTAAGCAGCTATTTTAAATACAGAAGAGGCTTCCCATACTACCCCACATTTATAATTAGGATTTTTTAAAAAAAACAATAACCAAATCTTGTCAGTACAGCACTACTTGTAAAACATCAAACACATTTAACCAAATCACCTCTACATAGCCTTGGAGATACTTTTGCAATCAAGTTTTCATTTATAATTTTGCATACTGATGTTATTTTACCATTGTTTTTAAGAACACTTTTAACAGAGATTTAAACAGACTGTGTCTGCATCTGCTACATTTTCACTACCACATAGCTATATAAAAGATGACTATCTTCACTAGATTAGCTCATGTTCACATTAGTTATTAGTGGACTGAAGTTCCAAAATGAAGAAGGCAGTCCTAAATTTGGAGAGGGAGGAAAAGAGGAGATGAGGAAATGATGTTTTCAAAACAGCATTAATTTTTTTAGCGCCTCTGAAGTTTCTAAAGAAGGTTACCAATACTATCAGGCTGACTTTACATGAGACACAACCAGTGAAGATTTCCCAAGCTACACAGATTGTCAATAAGCCACTCATGACTTTATCTTGGTACAGTGTCCACTGGTGCTTCCAACAGGTGTAAGAACACGCTGGCATATGGCATCCTGCAGCAGGAGGAGTATTTTCAAATGAGACTTGGCTTCAACTAGACAGTTAGGAATTAAAGAAAAAAGCAGGGATTCTTCAAGACTGACTCCCAGAGAAGGTGATGGTTACAATGAAAGGCTAAATAAAGAATCGTCCGCCACTGTCGAAGATTTTAACAATGACAGGTATTGCTTTAAGTCTTTAACATATCTTCAATTACTTACTTAAACTTTCATGTAGATTCCAGCCGTAGGTATTAGCTATACAAACACTCATGCCTAGAAACCATACCTATTTCAGGAAGCAATCCAAGCTGAAAATAGCTGGAAACTAGAGAAGTATCCAATATGCTTTTTCCATTCTTCCTTGCCTATGGATATTGATTTTTTCCCACTGTTAGAGATAGGACAGTAGGAGAGATAGTAGACAAGCTTGCCATACATTAATCAATGGGAGTTTTTTTTGTTTCCTTTGGTCCCAAATGCTAAAAGAGTCTCTGCAGCTTCTATTAACTTCAGGTAAGTTGAAATCTTTGTTAAAATACCTATATAATAATACTCGCTTGCAATGAATAGTCTTACAACTTGCTGTCAGGACTCACCAAAGCAAAGCAGAGAAAGGGATTTTCACAATCTTTGTACCTATGACTGCCACAATTCACTATAAAAATGAGACTGCTATTCCCTGGCCCAGATAAACAGGGATTTATCCAGTAGTGTCTTGAAAATCTTCAGAGGTAAAGACTACACAGCCTCTCACTTCCATATTTACATTACAATGATGAAAAAAAATTCTACATATACCAAGTTACAATCTCTTCTGTTTCAATTCATGTCTGTTTTCTCAGAAAAGTGCCAAGACCATGAGTTTCAGTGCAAAGAATGAGAAAATGCTTGTATTTGGACACCGTTTCTAGGTTTCTACGTACTCATCTTCATTTTACCAAATTACTGCAGGGTAATTTGTGAATGTTTGGAGACCAGTGCGAAAAATCCCCTATATTTACTCTATAATCAGTTCTCTGAGTCACAGAAAGAGGGGGAAAAATATAAGTGGGGGGAAAAAGCAGAAGAAAAAAGCACCAGCATCATCTCAAAATATAAAATAGAAAAGCAGTTGCTGCATGTCACAATTTTTCTCTGGATAGTTTGCTGCAAGCTACAGATACACATTCATCATCATAGCTTCATAATTACCACTAAAACCAATGGAAGAAGAAACAGGAGCCACAAAACTGACAGTTTGAATAAAGAGGTCCTGTGAATATTGCTGAAAGCTATTTGCATTTCTCACCCACATAAAGAATTCAATACAAGCCTTTTGGGGATATTCTGTCTATCCCTTGAGTGATGAAGCAGGAACAGGATTTTCAATCACTAGTTAAAATTTTACCTTCACAGTTTTCTATTTTGAAATGGAAAATGTATGGCCAAGTAAGTCTATAATAATTTATTATGTTGTCGTCTAACTTGCTACCATTTTTCTCCTTACAAATTATGTTAAATATTTTTGGGAAAAAAAAAATACATATAATTTCTTATTCACAAAAGACATCTTTTCAGACATCCTAAACTTCTACTGACACTTAAAGAAAAATTCATCACTTATTCATCAGTTCCACCAAGTTTTAAAATGTACAGAGGTAGGGAAGAAATTTGCCGCCTTCAGATGGCAATTTTACAGTGTGATAAATCCTCATGCCACTAGGTGGGGAATGCAATTTTAAAATGGGTAAAGTCAGCTAAGACAGGCCACTTTCATGTGTATAATTGCTCTCTCATCAGTGTAATCTCAACAGTTTCATTTTCTAGTCCAAGCATTGCCTGCCTCTGCCCAGAAAGCTCTTCTATACTCATATAATTTCATCTATAGAGAGGCAAAACCAATCCACGGTCAGTGACGGGCCACTAAAAACTGTGGGATACAGCAGACTGTATAATGCCTGCCTTATGTTTTTACTAATATCTTCCAAAAAAACTCCTGTTTTGATGTGGAACGACACTTTTCACTGCAAATAGTTGTAAACTTGTGTAGTCTGTCTCAGTCTCAAATGTTAATGAGCACTGAGAAATGTGTAAAAACAAGATCCCAGTAATAAACCAGTGTAAATTTCAGCTACACTGCTGTTGATCAACAACTTAGAGAACTCACTAACTTACTGCTTTCTTTCAACACAATTCAGTATCTCTCTGTTTGAAATAGTTGAGATGTTTTATAATTTACCTTCTTGGGTTTTTCATTTTACACTTTTGAAAATAAAGATATGGACATCCAGATAAGATTCAGCAATAGATTTGTGTTTCTTTGAATTTACAAACCTTCAAGCTTTTATGTGTGCCAACTTTATACACTATTGCTTAGTGATGCCAAACATATTCACTTGGAAAAACAACTTACTCTAGCATTGTAATAAGACATTGTTCTAGAACACATGAAAAACTGCCACCAACTCACGTCTAATTCACCCATGTCACATATGAATAGAAATCAAATGACATTTTTAAAAAGTTTATCCTATTGTTCTTTACTCCCATTGCTTTGTTAAACAAAAACAAGAAACAAATACGTTCTTCATACCTAAATCACTAAACACCCAAGGCAAAAGCATGTTCAGAGCACAAAGTCCTCTTTCCAATTTCTAAGTGCAAAGAGGCACTTGTAACTACTTTTTTCCCCCATTGAAAACTTAGAGCATGTATGAAACTGTGCAGACCACAACAGCCTCACAGGGGTAAGTTGTTTAAACTGTATATTCAAAACATGTTGAAAGCCAAGATGGTGTCTTGCTTCTGCTGTTCCCAGTCACTCTTTTCCACCAGCTCTCCTGTGCCAGCACAAGTACTTCTATAGCTGCATTACACATCAGAGCAAAGACCTAAAATATTTTTAAGCCAGCTCAGTTCTCTAATCTAGCTCATCACTATGTTTACATAAATGCTTGTGTTTGCCCTAGAGTATGGCTGGTTTAGGTTGGGGGTTTTTTTCACAACTGGATTTTTTTGCCTTGAATCATTTCATTGAAACAGTTTATATCACAGCCTCAGAAACAACTGGTGCTGGCAGAAGTTTGGGAGGCTTTTACTATGGAAGAGAGATACTAAATAGAACTGCCAAGAAGTCAGTTTTAGAAATATAAAATCAGTTTTCACTGAAAGACAACTTTCAGTTTTACCCTTAGCTCATAACGCTCAACTGAAACTCTCTTTTACCTTTACTAAGAAAAACAAAGTCAATGAAAATATAACTATACAAGAAAATGCATACAAAACTTCAGCGTATCTATTACCAGTTGCTCTTCCTGGGAATAAAGCCTATATAAAAAGATGCTGAACAGAGCAGAAGAGTATTATTGTCAGGACTTGTTTTCATACTCAGAAGACCAGCAAGTTATATTCAACTACTACATGTTCTCTCATCTTTGAACTCTGTACTTTTCCTGCAAGAGTGTACATCTCTGGCAGACAGACCTGTTTTTTGTGGCAACTTTATACTTTCACTGCTTTTACACATATGATTCTTTAGAGCTAGAGCAAATAAATTCTAAATCTCAGCCCTTTCTGAATTTCATAGAGCAATGCAGTTCATTGCACAAGTATCTTCTTTAAAACTATCTTTAAAACTAAGGATCTATTTTACAGATATTCACTGACTATGCTTCCCAAGAGACATCCATACCTAAATGTTCCCATGTTTGAATACACAGAAAACAACATCTTCCAAGAATTCTCAGGTGGTAATTGCATACTTGCTAGGACACCACTTGCTAGGACACATTAGCTTAACTATCAATAGCAGGTAGAACAAAAAAGGAATTCTCATAATGTAAAATTTCATAGGTATTTGAAAGCATGGGAGACATGAAGATGGCAACTTCCTGCATTTGTGTTTATGCCAGAAACAGTGTTGCTAATCCAATCTATGCTTAATTTGGCAACGTGGAACAACAAATTAAAACAGAAAAACCCAAAACAAATAAACAAAACAACAATACACAAAAAACCACACACACAAAAAAACAAAGAAGAAAACCCCACAAAACCAACCCCAAACACGACAGAATCCGTTTTACGCTATCTAAACTGAACTACATTCTCTACAACTACGAACATTCTCATTGATTTTTACATATACGTGTGTGTGCATGTCGTTGTGTGTCTCAGTATACATGTACATATACATACATATATATATGTGTGTATACATATATACACAGTACTGCTGCTCAAAGATGCATTTTGCATCTCTAGAACTTTCCAGCCAGAATGTTTTGTTTCAGAAACAAAGCTATTTGGGAGCACTTACAGGGTACAGTACTATTGAGAAATATTGGCTATAAAAATAGGGAGAACTCTCAATATAATGCAAGTGCCCAGGTATCAACATCTATCTGTTACAAGCAGACCACAAATATTAGAGTTTCATGGCCTTTCATATGCATTTACCCCCAAGTGAAGCATTTCTATACTCTTTTTAAAAAGTTACACATTGTGTTGGTTTGGGCTGGTGCAGATTTAACTTTCTTCTCAGTGGCTGGAATGCGGCTGTGTTTTGGATTTGTGCTGAACACAGTCATGGTAAATATAGAGATGTGTTTGTTATTACTGAGCAGGGCTTACACAGAACCAAGGACTCCTCTGCTTTTCATACTGCCATGCTGGTGAAGAAATGGGGAGTGCATGGGAGATTTGAAAGAGACACAGCTGGGACAGGTGACCCAAACTCACATAAGGCATATTCCAGACCTTATGAGACCATGCTTAGTATACACAGAAGGAGAAAGGGGGGGACATTTGGAATGATGAGGTTTGTCTGCCCAAGTAACTTACACATGATGGGTCCTGAGCTCCTGGGAATGGCTGAACAGCTGCCTGCCCATGAGAAGAAGTGAATTGATTCCTTGCTTTGCTTGCATGCATGGCTTTTGCTTTCCCTATTAAACTGCCTTTATCTCACCCCTTAATTTTCTCAGTTCTCACTCTTCCGATTCTCTCCCCAGTTCCACTGCTGGCTGCACGGGGCTTGCTTGATGTCTGGGGTTAAACCATGACAGAGATCTATTGGCAATGGTTTTTTCCCCTCATCAGGACAGGGTGTATAGGCATATTGGGAAAATATCCCATAAAGATACAATTCAGTTTGAATTTGGCCTTCCCATCTACATGCCATATCTGTTGATTTGGAGAAAAAAACTTGCTGGGAGTCAGTGTGTACTATTCTCTCTAGACCTTCTTTTTAATTTTTTTAAAATGTTTCAAGGACAATTTAAAAAGCCTTGCAGGCTCTACTAGAAAAAGTGATCTTTATATCAAGCTGATTCTTGCTTCAGTTGTCTTACTATTACTGAAGAATGTCATGAAGTATCACCTTTCACACTGTAATAAAAATAGTTATCTAATTAAAATGTACACAGCTGTTTCAACTTTTTTACGCTACTGAATTGTCAAGATTATTATATGCATCTTTGAGTAAGTTATAGGGACAAATCAAAATACCATTAATTTGTAATTTAGTGTTCCAATATTACATACAGAACTTCTGGGAGGCTTAAAACAGAAAAACACATGAACGTTCTAATTTACATCTATTATTCCTTCACACACATCAAGAACAAAGTCTGAAACAACAAGAGGAAGCATAAGTTGCATTCCAAAACTTACAAAAAATTAAATTTCCCTTTGAGGTGATTTGTTATATATATTATCAAAACCAAGCATCACTGCAGGGTCCACACACATGACATTATACATTTATACAAAAATATCTAGCAAATTGTCAATCTGTCAGTTTTAAAATAAATGCTGTAGACAAATTGTATCTGTAAGTTTTGGCAAAGTGCTATCCATATACATAAAAACCTGAACCACTCATATTCTAAAAAGGTACTCCTAGCATGCATATGACAGATTCTTCTAAGAAGAGTTTCCTTCCAACTAGAGATGTTTTTCAGTGAATTAGTATTCCAATTTCCTGTAAAATACTTAAGGAACAGCCTTAAGTCTGTAACTGCATAAAGAGAAAATATTTTTTTTCCCTTTATCTGTGGAACAGAAATCTGAACATTTAAAAATGGTAAAAGATTTTGCTTACTGAGATAAATGTCTTTTGGAATGAACTTTATTCAATGCCTTTATCAGGCTTAAAAGCTGGATAACCAAGCTTATCAAGAAATTGCATGAATATTTACATTTTAGAGGGAGACATGGAAAAGTAAACATCAGCAAAAGGATGACACAAGCAGTAGCAAATCAAATTCTACAACAACTCTAAAATAAACCTGGATCTTTGATAACTGATTTCAAAGGTGTCAATTTCACCTAACTTTAAACTCCTCTAAGAGATTTATGCTAAGATCCCTCTGTAGTAAATGAAGAGAGACAGACACATCAGGTGGTTAATTCATCTCATCCTAATATAACTGTTTAAGGTACATGGGATGAAATTCATTATCGGAATGCCTATTTTTTTCCATTACTTTCAGTAATCATCTAGTTGCTTGACTTGAATAAGATGTCCAGCTTTTCAACTGCTACATATAAGCAAGATGAATCCCAGCCACACAGAGACTTGTTTCTGACAGTAACTTGTGTCTCACGGTAAGGTATGAATTAGATTACTTTGCAAGTATTTGGATTTGCTGGAAATTAATATACGAGATAATTAACTAATAATAATTTTTCTGTCTAGCAATGACATTCAGTATGGATTAAATGGAAAAGCAAAAACAACCAGAAAAAAAACAGACAGATGAAAATTTTACCTGAATAAGGTGGTGACTTCGTTGTTTTCTTTTGCATAGAATTTTAAATTCTCAAATCTAAATAAAGTCTGTTGATCCAGATGCCCCCAACAAGCATCACAAAAGTCAAGAGATGAAATAAGCACACAGGTTCCTAACATAATAATGTAGACATATTTTATTGTATTTTTTATTAAAATGTATTACTTCCTAGCTCACTTACAAATATCAGTTGAAAAAGTAAGGCTACGTGGGAAACTGAGCAAAAACTAAAGAGAAGGAAGGAAGAGATCTGGGACATTACCTCGTTCTATTCGGCTCACTACCAAACCACAGCAATGGGCACCCTTGAGAAATAGACTAGAAGCAAAATAGACAAGACACCTAAATTGAACTGTCACAAAATCCTCCGATGAGAAAAACATTTAATTCCAGTTTTCTTCTCCAAATTCTCTCTAAAAATCCTTTCAGGAATAAGCTAAAGCTTTTATCAACTCTTCTTAAGATAGGAAGTAGAAAGAGAATCAAGATACAGATTAATTTGTAAATAATAATCAATGAAACCTACCCACAAATTACATTTACATATCCTTCATCTTCCAATTTAATAACTTGGCACCTTGCTCTCCATAAAAATACACAGATTGCTTGTCTGCAAGTGAGATCACATAGTTATTAACACTGTACTACCTCTCTAGTCATAAAATCATTTACCCCTACTTGTGTAGATTAAATTGTGGAGAAACTAGATAGATACTGGGCAGTAACCCAGGCAAACAGCTTTCTTCAGCAGAATAGATAGCAAATGCAGACATATCAGTCTGTCTGAAATCAGGGGATATTCAAACTCAAACTCCTTTAGTTGGAATAGATAGAACAAACCAAGGAAAGACTAAGTTTGAACAATCCTTGTTAGAGCTTTGAAATCTGGCTTCTATGAAAAAGCAAGCAACTGAACAAAGGCCACATCAGAAACTAAATCCCAAGATCCAAATGAAAAGAGCAAACAGCTTAGACTGGCCATCAAAGAAATGGTAAAACAGCAAAGAGGTTATTTAGGAAACATCCAAGACAGCAAGATGATACATAATGGCACAAAAAATTCAAACAGCACACTATACATATATATATATACACACACATATATATACACATATATTTTTATATACACACACACATATATATACACATATACATATATACACACATATACATATATATACACACATATACATATACACACACACACATATATATACACACTGAGCAGCAAAAGTAAAACAGAACAAGAAATAGTAAGATTTAGAAATAATAAGGATTTGCCAAGATACTAATGCAGCTAACATCTAGAAGAGTATGGGAGAAATAAACCCACCAAATGTATTCTAAGTCCTGCAATTCAGATGTCATAAGCACATAGTTTATCTAAATGTAGCTCATTTAACATTACTTAAAATAAAAATGAAAGAAGAATTCTAGCAAACAAATGCCAGTAACATTGGACTAAAAGACATTTAAAAGATGATAAATTAGTTTGATGAAAAGACTAATCTAATTCTAATAAAAGTATTCATTCATTACCATTATCTCTTCCGAAGAGATAATTACATAATAATTATTATAGATTAAAATAATTGCTGTACAAGTTATATAAGTTCTACAGAAATAACTATTTCCAAGAAGTACATTGTTGATTTATAATGTATTATGGTAGTAGAACAGTACCTTTTTTTCCCTCAAGATAGCAGTCTAAAGTCAGCATGGAGTCTATAAAATTATTACATGCTACACTCCACCCCTCAGAATTAAAGTAACTCTTTAGAAGCTGGATCAGCACCACTCACTTGATAAAAAAGAAGTAAGAAAACTGTTTCTCATTCCCTTTCACATAAACAATCTGTGCTATGACTTTAAGATACTTACAAGCCATTTTGAGTACAACTCTCCTCTACTCAAGGTAGGAAAGATACAACTGTATAGACTAGTCCATGTTACTTCCAAAGTGGCCTGCTTTCTTTTAGTCCAAGATTGTTAGATTGTTTTTCATTCTCTCCTGTATAGTATTAAGTTACCTCTTATGGTGGGACTTCTATAATTGCCACTGGAACATTTTTCCAGAGATAAATACAGATATCTTCATGCATTCTTACTTTGTTTCACATAATTTCCAGTTTTACTCCCAAGTATAATGCTATGTCACACTGGACATGGTATTAAGTACATTTCAAATGTCAGGTGACAGTAAACCAGACAAACTACTTACTCCAAAAAAAAAAAAACTATACAAAATTAAATCATTTGAACATATTTTTGTAAGGCAGTCTCTGTCAAGTACTTATAATGTTTTTCCTTGAGGTTCATCCAGGTGTCTTTTTAGTCACGGGGTACCCATAATGAAACATAATGTTCTACACAGAGCTGTCCTGTGGGTTACACATGGGGACAGTACTGCCTGCCTGTCCAACTGCACCAACCTATATTGTCCCTGTGGATTCCATCTCCAATTGCACTGGACTTTTTGCTGACACACATTATTATAAATCCATACAATAATCTACACCACAGCCAAATTTTCACAATTGTATTTCATTGCTATTTTTCATTCTCAGAGTGAACACTTGTATTAATCAACTTTCAGAAGATCCTCTGGTAAAAAATCAGTATTAATATACTAAAAGGATTATTTAACTTTTGTTACCTTTCTATTCAAATCAGCAAATCCTCTCCAGGAGTCATCTGTTCCATGAATGGCAAAACTACCACAAGACCAGTTTTCCACTAGTTTTCTGTTCTCCCTCATCATTCCACAGTACCTTCAGTTTCCTATTCTCTTGGTTATCTAAAAACACCAAACTGCTGTCACATGACAGCATGTACTGCAGCTTATTTGGAAGGTAACATTTCAGCTGAGTTAGAAATTTTTTCTCACCAGGATTGAATTGTTTCACTACTTCCTGTCTATCACCAAATTTTCACAAACATTGAAAGAACCTAAATTCTCAAACTTGGTTGAAATCGGTGAAATGTTTCAGATACTATTTTTGGAGGAAGAAAGTACTGCTGGGAAATGTGCTAATCAGTTTAACCATATAGCATCCTAAAGGCTAAAAATAAAGTATGTATGAAAATACAACACACTCTCTCATTTTAAATTACCTTTCCCAATACAAAAATGCTTTAAATAAGTGAAAATATTATGTCACCACAATAAGCAATGTGGCTACTACAGGTCTCTACGTGAAATCATACCAGAATATTGATTTATGCAGTGCTCTCACAAGATATGATTATAAACAGAAGCAGTGACCACTACTAGAAAAGAAACCTGGTTAACATAACACAGTATACAGAGTGTGTAGTCCATAAACAGAAATGAAGATCAAGGAATATTTTCTCCTCCACAGCAGAGAAGATGAGGGACACAAGTAAAACAGTACATCCAATTACCATTGAAATGGGCATTTCCTCAAAACACAACAGCAAGAAAACTCCTGAACTTTCGCACAAAAAGTTTAATAAATAACATTATTCTGTGCATCAGTTTTCTAACATTTGAAAATAATTTTGTTTCAGAAAGATTGAGTTAGCTTGCCAACTAATGTGGAACTTTCCTGCCTGCTTCATAATGACACCTGAGGGATCTACTCATAGTTTCTCAACAGTGTTTAAAGATTGGTCAAGTTCTCAAGGAATTATGATGGGATCCTCTATTCCATCCAATCTCAAAATTTACTTCATTTCCCAGAGTTTATCTAAGTTGTCTCTATACATATACAATTATATGCATCTTTTGATCTGCTGTCAATATATCTCCTCTTCCTAAATCACAATCCTTTTTTTTGAAACAAAGAAATGGAAGGCATAAATGAAAGGAAACATCATTCTATATAAGCATGGACAATTTCTCTGTCTCTTCTGGGAAGGCCTTTGAGACAGCACGATAATAAAGACTGTCACCACCAACTTGGAGCAGATTGTTTCTAGTGACTTATGAGCTGGGAAAAGACTTCGGGATTCATTACCAATTCCCTAAAGCAGTCTTTTCCTCAACTTTTAATGTATTAAATGCAAACACATCCATGTAATACATTTGGTATTCTAAACATACACATTGCTGGGTTTTTTTAGTTCAGGGACATAACCAATTAAAAGGGATTTAATTAGTGTGATAGTAGAATACCACCTAGTATAAAGTAAAATTAAAAACCATCACAATTACAAAGCATAATTATATAAGCCGCTCTCTAAACATAAAACAGTGTCTGCAGTTATTTTATGATGACACAAGGTTCAAAAAATTGCATTAGCAAATTTATTCGATCAAGCCCAAATACAAACACGTTTGGTACATATAGTGATGTGTTTTTATCTGAACCATTCTGCATAACACTGCTTAGTCAGATTTAAACAATAAGCATCAAATGCTACTTTTGACATTTATTGTTTTGTTTCTGTACTATATTGTCTGCTCCAAGAAGGGTGGGTTGCATCTCAAGCAACCCAAAACTATTACCTGTCAATTCAGAAGAAGGCAATTTCTGCCATTCTAAGAAGAAAACGCTCTCTCACATCTCTTTCTCTTTTCAGTTTGGTTTTTTTTTTTGTGCATTGGTAGGTAGGCAGTCCTAATTTTTTGATTTCTTAATAGCTTTAACATCTACTTAAATCATACCAAAAAATTCCACTAAAAAAATCTAGTCCAAGGACTGCTTAAGTCTATAGGCTCTGATTTCTCCTTTAAGATTGTGCTAAAATACTCTATCGGCTCACTTTATTCCTTGTGAGCAGGCTTCCATTTCAAAAAGCGCACTGTCACACACAGTACTAACCAAGGATCTTGAAGATGGCGTCCAGTGCATGCTGCTGTTTGTGAAGCCTTTTTAGCATTCTTAAACTATTATGACATTGGAAAGACTAATATTTAAGCCTGTGGCTTTAAATATTATTCTAGCATATATTTTAAATAAAAAGACATCTGTACTGTATCCTTGTTCTCTTTTCCGACTGCAGACAGACAAGGATCACTGCTTCCATGATTTTGACTGTGGAGTAGAACTGACAAGTAATGTCCCAAAAGACCACTTACTTGAGAGACTGCAACATGTAAGGGACATTTTATCCTCAATCCTGCATCCAAATAACTGGATAAAGAGGTAGAAAGAGATCTGCCAAAGTTCTAGCTCTGATGTGAACTTCCATGTACAAAGATAGGGTATGAGAACAATAATAAATATAGGATAAGCAAAAATTATATTAAAAAAAAGTATTTAAATCTAGAGAACACTACTCTCAAACAAACATTTCCTACAGCATATTAAAAACCCTAAAGATATCAGTGAAAAGAAAACAGGCATCTAACAGAGGAAAAAGAAGAAATAAATGTAGATGGGATAAGAAAATTTACAATTCAGTGAGCCTGAGAGACACTGCGGCACGGTTTTGACACCTCTACTTTTAAACTAGTGTTTAAAACAGCACAATAAGTTCTCATCAACAGCTTCTCTTCCCAGTTATAAGTGAACAAAACAAATGGATTATTTCAGAGAAGCTGAAAAAGATGGCATATAATTAGTTGCACCAAACTCTTACTAGACTTTAAATACCCAAACTATCACTCACAGATCCAGTGTCACTCAGAGATTGTGCTATGCTACAGGAATATTTGGAGAACCAATTAAGGCAGCCTTGCAATCACCTTACCTTTGCTCACTAAGAAGTATAAGCATTAGCCTTCCAAGGTATGTGACTTGAATATTTAACATATTACAAGGTTTCACTCCTGAAGCCATTTTAGGATTTAGGGATTTCAAGGGATTAAATGTCAATCATTATCATTCTGGCACTAGGAATTCACAAGCAACAACTTCAAAAATGGCAAAATGAATTACGTTCAACTGCCAAATGTCTGAGTTCTTGACTCACTCTTAATTCAGAGGAGCAACCAGTAGCTCCCCTGATAGCTTGGAACCTTTAATTACTTATCACAGCCTATAGGCCAAGCATTCTCACAGGTTTAAGGCCATCACATGTATCGGTGGTAAATGATACTGCTTACATACACCTTTTTATAATTTAAACACACATTTCTTTATCTATAAGGATATTCTATATATAGACAAGTTACTACACTATTGCAGTTCATTTTTGCCCCAACTTAACCCACAGTAACCACCATGTGTTAAGAACAGGCAACATCAAAATAGGCAGGCAACCAACTATTGCAGAGTAGCTTGTGACTTGCACGACAACGGAGCTCCAGGAAGGACCAGAACGGACAATGGAGCTCCAGCACAGACAACGGAGCTCCAGGAAGGACCCAGATGGACAATGGAGCTCCAGGGTGCACAGTGGAGCTCCAGGAAGAATCTTTACTCCATTGCAACTTCCCCATCTGCTCCAAGAGTAACCATGAGGATGGAAGTCACTGGACTAAAAGATATACGCAGGAGTACTTACCATGAGTACAGGATGGTTCCCACTACTGATGCAAGTTTGCAGTTTTCTTGCTTTTGCTTTGCAAGCTCAAAGTTAGCTACAATAATAAAAAAAAAAGACAAAAATATTCACATCTCAATAGCCACCTTTTCTGCATGACAATCACTGCTCAGTCACAAGACCTGAAAAGCTGGGGGAGGGTGGAAGGGAGGTTTGGTATATTTTTTTCATCTTTTACATTTCACAGAACTGGACCATATTATCTTTTTATCTCCACATTCATCAGTAACTTACATTTGAATCAGGCCTTTCAGCTTTAAAAATACCATAAGCACACCTCTAATGGTTTCAATCTAAACTATATTACCAGTTTCAGGTTTCCATTAATATATTTCAATAAACTGTATGACAGTGGTACGTATCTAAATTTATGATAATTATTTTGCTTTCCTTTAAATTATGATAGTTAGGATGAGTGGACTGTCCAAGAAATTTAATTTCAAAGGAGCACGGGGTAGGGGGGCATCTAATAACTTGATAGTTCATGTTCAAAGATGGAATTTGGTAAGAAATAATGGTGAAACTTAGCCTTACCTTATGACAAAAGCTGTAGATTTAGATGATCATGTTAAAATAAGTGCCTTTTGTGTAATTAGCAGGTAGTCTTTCATGAAATGTCACACACAGTCTTTAGAGATTATATTTTTAATCAAAGCTCCATGCAAACAGTTCAAGTTTGTTTTTTCCAATTCAATACCCTACTGCTGCCTCTACACAACGATGCAGCTGAGATATATCACGCTTCACTAAGTCCAAGCACAAAGAGCAAGAAAACATTACTGTACTTGAATAATTTTTGTATTGCAATACTACTTCAGAAGCGGGAAGATTTGTGTAGTAAATAATATTGTTTAAAATATTCTAAGACTTCTGTTCTACTCGGGCAGAGCCCATAGCATGCCTATTCCAACTGCTTTCACTGCGACACAGTTCATAAAAATTTTATTTCAAAATGTTACTACTCATCAAAAGAAGCTGGGGATCAGAAGAAATACAGGTAAGAAAAATTAGTTTCTGTTGGCTCTTGCTCAGTGCAAGCCTTCAGGGTCTGAAAAGGAGCAGTTCTTGAATTCAGAAAAGGCCTTTGATAAGAAAGCCAAATCTAGACACTCAAGCCACAGATAATTTTTCTTTGAACAAAATATCCAAAGAAAAACTAGCTCTGCAGTGCTTGGAAAATGTAAGTGGAAAGAATGCTAAATTAACAGGATAACCAAGAAGCCTCCCTTTTCCCTTGAGTTAAGGCAGTCCTCAGGCAGTTCAGTCCAAGAAATTGTAATCCCCAAAGGACCAGAGGTTTTTGCAGTGTTGATACCTCCCTGAATTAATTGGGGTGAATCATTCTAAATTCCTTCCTTTGAAATTCTTCAAACAATATTTGATGAAGGAAGAGTATTGAGACATTACAACAATCAATATATTCAGTTCCTGTTGCTTGAAAGATTTAGTAAAGGAAAGAAAAGAGCTGAACATCTCAGTTCTGGAAGAAGTAATTTATTTTAATACAACAGTGATTATCTGGAGACAAAAAAGAAAGCAAGGGAAAAATCAGCCAGATGGAGTAAATATATTCTCCTCCTCTTAAGCTCAGGTCCTCAGAAATGGAGGGATAAAATCCTTATACTGGCAATTAGTTTTTCCAAATTCAACTAAACTTTTTTGACAGCAGCAAGAAGCTCTTACATACAACCGGTGCTGCCAGAGCTAAGTAATGTAAAGCCCAGGACAATCAGCTTTACATTAAGCATAAATATTTTTTCTTAGCTTTTACTGATGCCTTAGGATTTTAGCTTTTATATTTTCATATATTTGTAATCCTGCAATTCTTTAGTGTATAACTCTGAGCTCCATATAGATTTTTAGCAACTGCTTTTCCCATTTTTCTTAGACACAGCAATTCCTCTCTAGGCCTGAGAATCAAGGACACCTCACTGTCTCAGGCCCCAGGAAATGTAAACAAAAGCGAGTGGGGGGAGCAAACTGGGAGAATGGGACTCCACTGCCTGAAGCTGTAATTAGACAATTAACTTCTGATACGCAAATGGATAAAACTTATATCTGTCCCAAAAACGTGTGACTGTGTCCATCCTGGGTGTAGTCTCTGCGAGACTCCTGCACTGCCCAAGGTGTACCCTGTGCAGGCCTTTCAATAAATACCTACCCTTTATCCTTTCACTCTGTCCAGCCTCTGTTCCAGGTCAGCCTCTACAAGGCATCATTACAAGATATACAGATTTGAATGAAAAAGAACTGCCAGCTGTTGAACGGCATCAAACTAGTGACATGACTTCTTTTAATTTATTTAAGCATCTGTCTTAAAAAATTAATAAATTGGTCTACAACTTTTAATACTCCACGATTATTCAGTACATGATGCTAAAAGTTGCTACAATAACTATCAAACAACTGAAGTAACTTCTGAGAACTGTGACAGGCCTGCCTCATGTATCATTAAATGAAGATATGACCAAATAGGAAGATGAACGCTATTAATTAGTGTTATTTTAATTTTTTTTTAATGTGCTAAAAAATAGCCAAACAGCCATACAAGACAATCCTCAGACAGGAAGAAAAATTAATATAATATAGTCATAATCCTTTAGATTCTGATCATCCTCCTTCACTTTTTTCACTTGTTTACACTGTGTTTAGAGTTGCAGAATAAGTGATAATGAAGCAAGGTGGTTTCAAAAAAGATTAACAACCTGTGGAAAAGGGCATGAAGGAAAGACAGAACTATGAAAATAGGAGTCAGTTGACTTGGCTAGTATCTTAACCTCCTACAGAATGGTCTCTGCAGCTTTCATGATAGCCAAACTACAGAAACTTTCTAAATCTTAGCAGTCTCTTCAAATGAGCATTTTAGATACCTGCAATGGTTTTTTCTCTTTTGATTAAGAGAATCTGGATTTTCATTTGCTGTTTTATTTCCCAAAATTCTCACCTAAATTTATCTTCTGCAGTATAAACAAAACAAAAATTATCCAGATACATCGTAACAACACTGACTTCATATTTGCAAGTTTGTTGCCTTAATTTATATTTGAACCCTATTTGAAAATGCCATTAATTTCTCCTAAAATCAAATACACACACAAAGACCAAAAGCACAGCAAAAAAGAATATTAAAAGAGTATCAAATTCACCCCACAGATGAACTTCAGACCTGCTCACATCAGATTTTCACTGTGTACCCACTGAACGGTTCCTTCTTCTACCCTGAAGGGTTCAGGATGAGAGAAAAACCCTTTGCTTCTCTTCAGTAAGTTTGCAATTGTAATCAAGAAGGCTTGTTAGCAACTTACTGAGTTACAGTGATTTGGATTATAAAACTAGAACTTTAATTTTATTTTCTACAAAAACATACGATAAAATCAAGATAATTTGCAATTTAATCAACAATAGTACATACTTATTCTACTTTTCCCTATCAATAGAATGGGAACAGAATTAACTTCCCCTCATTCCCATTTAAACCTTTTAGCTATTCTATCATTCTCCTTTCTGTCTGCTATTATTAATGCTTTGTAAACAATCTACTGCTAGTTTTATGAAGCTTTTAACTTCTGCACTAGGAACCTAAGCACCGATCCACATCTAGAACTGAGATTTGTGGAGAGATGTGATCACGCTATTAATCCACCAATGATTTCCAGAATGTTTGATTTACAATGTGAATATAAAATGTAGAAGATTTCACTCAGCCTATTATGAAAATAACTTCAAAAATAAAGTACTACAAGAACTTCCTTGAACCTCAGGGTGAAGGGTAGCAATTCTGATAATAAATATTAGTTAAATGAGCCGTGTAATCTGCTAAAAAACCAGCACTGATTCAAGCAAATCTGAGCAGTGACTAACACACAACAGACATTGGTTATATCCACTTTGTCTCATGGCCATTGCTTCTCTGGGCATGGAACAGAATCCAGAGACAACAGATATTTTAAATAACCCACTCAACAAGCAAATATTCTGAATTACAAAACTAACGGGTAGCTTTCTTCCAGCACCCAACTCTTCAAACTTTCCAAGTCTCATTCAGTTCACCATTCTGACACTCCATGGCTGCCTTCTATGATTAGAAGTTTATCCAATAGGTGAGTTGTCTCAAAACTAGCATTCTGCTGCTATACAATCCTAGGTTCAGACCCATACAGATTCTTTCAGCTGCTATTTTATCTGTGTATTAAACATTAAACAGAACATGCTGTCCAAAAGAGATGATGGTACCCTTCACTATTCTCCTTGATATCAGCTCTGAAAGGTGTCCAAGTGATTCCATGCAGCCCTCTGATCATCAAGGTCTAAACCTTGCTGCAACTAAATGACAGTAAGGAAAAGTGATGATCTACAGAGTCGTCTGTTTTGTCCTACAAACAGATGCAGCTATGGAGCTCTAGACAGAAATACACTGTGCTAGAAACAAAATACAGCTGCAGTAAAACATAGCTGCGATAAAAGCAGATACACATTTTCAATTTAGAACTGTAACTTCTCAATATCTTATATAAAAAGGCTTTGGAGATTAAAAGGAAAGCCACAGATAATATTGGTTCAATGAATCTCTAAAACCCTATAACAAAACAACTTTCATTCAGGCTGTGCCTAAAATGCCACCTTTTTGTGTGTGTGTCTGAAACAACACATCAGACTTTCAATCTGATCAGAAATGTACAGTTTCGGTAACACTTTTCTTTCACTTTAGAATGAGATGTTTTATGAAATTGCAGGTTGGCATGATTTAGTATTTATATTTTCATAGCATTGGTAGCTCAATCAATTATGATTAAATGCTGTACCAGTGTAAGAGGTGGTAGTTATGGACCCCTTCCTATGAAATTTATGTCAGAAATTAAACAGAAAATGAGTAGGGTGGGCAGTTCTAGAGACCACAAAACAACAACATGCTTAAAGTTCTCTACAGGCAGAAACAGCCTGGCTAGGACCAGATTGTAAATGTCTGTTCACATTTGCAACAACACACAGCTTAAAAGAGCCTGAAAAATATTAGGATAATTCAAGTTTAATTGACATGTGTAAAAGATGTCCTGGGAAATATAGAACAAGTTATACAATGTTCACATTAGAATGAAGCACCTTCTGGGCTTGGGACTTTCATTTGTGCCTTGCAGAAGTTTAAGAACAAAACAGTAAAGAAAGATCTGAATAAAGAAAGTACCTAACCACACACATTACTTAAGAAAAAGAAAACACAGTGTGACAATAAACATTCAAAAATTCTTCATACTATTATCATAGAATAGTGCGGGTAGGAAGGGACCTTAAGATTATCAAGTTCCAAACCCTCTGCCATGGGCAGGGACACCTTTCACTATACCAGGTTGCTCAGAGCCCCATCTAACATGACCTTGAATACTTCTAGGAATGAGGCATCCAAAACTTCTCTGGGCTTCCTGTTCCAGCGCTTCACCACCCCTCCCAAGCAAAGAATTTCTTCCTCGTATTTAATATAAGTCTACTCTTTTTCAGTTTGAAGCCATTCCCCCTTGCCCTGCCACGACATGCTCTTGTAAAAAGTCCCACTCCAACTCTCTTATAGTCCTCTTTAGGTACAGAAAGGTGCTCTAAGGTCTCCCTGGAGCTTTTTCTTCTCCAGACTGAACAATCCCAACTGTCTCAGCCTTTCCTTATAGGAGAGGTGCTCCACCCCTCTAACCCTCTTCACAGTCCTCCTCTGGACAGACTCCAACAGATCCATGCCCTTCTTGTGCTGAGGACCCAAGACAGTACTTCAAGTAAGGTCTCACCAGAGCGTGAGGAATTACCTCAGGTACTCCTTTTCCGTAAGACGTATAGACATGATATTCAGAGACCATCCGTAGAAGAGGTCTCCCATAACTTAATCTTGCATTCTGCCAAGCCAGCTGCAGATTTCTCTGTATGAATTCTTGTTTTCTTTCCCCATAGGTCCCTGCCTACCAAATCCTGCTGGAACTGTTCTACAAGGATCACCTGTAGAACGGTTCTCCATGAATTCAGGACAAACAAGCATAATTCTTTAGCAGGTTTATTGTTTTCTGCTCTGACAGCAAGCTGGGAGTGTCTACCACAGTATGCACGCGTATCCTTTGCAACCAATATAAAAGCAGAAACTGTATAAAAGACCTTCAAGGGATCTGGGATGCGACTGGTCCCATTCTCACATACATGGTATGAAATGCCTATCTGTGGGTCGGAGAATTTTCTTAAAGCAGTTCCTTGGTGTGGCTGCTGCAGAATTAAAGTCTGAGTCTCTAGAAGTCCTTTCTCCAGCGTATTGATCACTTCACTATTTTTTTTAATCAAATATACCGTAAGAGTCTGAAATTAAGGCACCTCTTGAAAGACAATATTTTTAAAGAACATTAGTTATAGACAAATGATCTGCCTTTGTTATACTGTCAGCCTGCAGATCCTCATAGCAAGAGATTAACAAGAGTTACTATTTCCAGAAGGACTGATTGAGGAAAAGAAAATAGAGCATTATGATAAGATTCTTTTATAAAGCAAAATACTTTCAGCCATATCCCACTTACATAGTCGCACAACACTGCTTCACAGGTAGTCCCCTGGAACATTACTCTAGTGAGATCAAGGCAAGTTTGGGTCAGTTTTCAGATTTGAAAGACTCCAGAAAACTGAATTCTTCCTATTTAGGATGAGTGTGCAGCTTGTAAACACAGAAGTACAGTTTTTAGTAGATCTTAGCAGACCTTCTCTTTTTATAAAAACTGACAGGATAAATTCAATGTAGAGATTTCTCAGCATATGCTTCACATTCATCTGACATTTTGTAGTAACTTTGTCATGGTTTAACCCCAGCCAGCAACTAAGCACCACATACTCAATTTCTCACCTTCCCCCCTGAGAAGGAGAATCAGAAAAAAAGAAAATAAAACTCATGAGTCAATGTAAGAACAGTTTGATGACTGAAACAAAATAAAATATTATAATATTTTAATATTACAGTATGTAATTAAAAGAAGGGGGGGTAGAATAAAACCCAAAAAACCAAATGATGCTCACTGCAGTTGCTCACCACCTGCTGAAAGATGGCTCAGCCATCGGCAACTCCTGGCCAACTTGCCCCAGTTTATATACTGGGGATGGCATTCCATGGTATGCAATATCCTTTGGCCTAGGTCAGGTCAGCTATTCTGGAGGCACTCCCCGCCCCCAGCTTGTTGTGCAGCTCCTTGCTGGCAGAGCATGGAAAACTGAAAAGTCCTTGATTTATAGTATATAATCCTCAGCAACAACTAAAACCTCAGTGTGTTATCAACATTATTGTTACACTAAATTCAAAACACGGCACTGTCTGTACCTACGAGAAAGAAAATTAACTCTGTCCCAACTGAAATCAGGCCAAACTTTCACTAAGAACACTTGAAATGTACTAAATGGACAGTACATTTATCCTCAAATATTGTGAGATATAATCATCAAAACCACAAATGCTCCAGTCTTTGGCATACATGGACCGTATGAGTTAGGAACAATACCACGTCATGCATCCATACAGTACATACTAACTATCATCAGAGAGAAAGTAAATCAGTCTTAATTTCATTAAGGTTGTAAAACAATAAGGCTCAATAAAATTCAGAAACAAGAGATAAAAGGTCTTCAGCTCTCCCCAAAAATTCAATGGGTACTACACTTGTACTAGTTGTAGGACTAAATAAAGTGAGTGTTTGTTTAAATACTGCAATAGTTTTGAATTGCTGTAGAAATGATCCAAATAAGTATCTGTTCTTCCAGTTTTCCTGAACTCCTGTAAATCTTTGATGGAAATATAAATGTTTTTCAAGGGCAATTTTGAGCTTACACTTGAAAGTACATTTAGGCGTCTCCCTATTTAGAATGGACTAAAGATAAGGAAAGTTAGTTGAAACAAGAGTGCCCCTCAGTGGCAGTATGTTGATACTTTAAAATCATATTCTGAATATTTATTTTGATCAATCAAGGACAAATGCACCATTAAATCACATTATTTCAAAACTACATCATTACTAAGAATCCGAGGGGGTTCAGCACATATAATTTAATAATTAATGAATTTAAGTATGTATGTCATGAGGTAAAAATACTTACTATGAAACCACAGTTCCTAAATATTTCTAGTTGAGTGTTTTGTGGATGGGTGTGTGCATGCGCCTACACTTTCCTGTTATATTTAATGAAGAGAGATTGAATTTTGCATAAAGACTTCTCACAACAATTCTGCAGCATTCAAATTGTTTATTTTCTTCTGTGTCATGAGCAGCAAGAAAAAATGCAGTAGTTCTTTGAGAACTTCAAAAACTACAGGATCTGAATTGCCTGGAAGGCTTGCTGTGTGTACCCGGTTGTATTAATTCGCTCGAAGACCAAAACTATGCCATGCTTTGTACTGTTCACACACATACTGCTTTCAAAGCCTGTCCTGGAACCTGCCTGGGTTCCTTGCTGCACACCGTAGTGATTATAGAAGCTTACATCAAGAATATTCACTACTACAGACTTACACAAACAGCACTTCGCTGCAGCTGATCTGGGAACAACTGAAGGATACTAAACAACTTCATAGCAGAATTAGAATAGAATAGACAGCTGTTATACTTTTTATGTTCATTAGCACTTGTTCTATAATCTGGTTGTTTCAATATTCTTGCTAATTTAAATAAAAACAGGCCTTGAAGCATATCTATAGTTTAAATATTTTAAGGCTAAATCATCTCCTCCATCATATTTGACATCCATAGCTGCAAAACATATAGCCATGGCTGATGACACAAGACTTGCATTAGCAATTATTTTACTTCTGTACCTGGGAAGGTCATGGAACAGATCCTCCTAGAAGCTATTCTAAGGCTCATGTAGGACAGGGAGGTGATTTGAGACGGTCAGCACATCTTCACCAAGGGCAAGTCCTTCCTGACCAGCCTAGTGACCTCCTAGGATGGAGTGACTACATCAGTAGACAATGGAAGGGCTACAGATGTCATTTATCGGGATTTCTGTAAAGCCTTTGACATCCTTCCCCACAACAGGAATTGATGAGTGGACTGCTAGATGGATAACAAATTGGTTGGGTGGTTGCATCCAGAGGGTAGTGGGCAATGGCTCAAAGTCCCAATGGACATCAATGACAAGTAGTGTCTCTCAGGGGTCCATAATGGGATCAGTATTATTTAATATATAAATTAATGACATAGATGGAGAGATCAAGTGCACTCTCAGCAAATTTGCAGGTGACACCAAGTTGAGTGGTGCAGTCGGCACACCTGAAGGATGGGATGCCATCCAGAGAGACCTGGACAAGCCCAAGAAATGGGCCCATGGGAAACTCATGCAGTTTAACACGACCACGAGCAAGGCGCTGCACCTGGGTCAGGGCAACCCCTGGTATCAACACAGGTTGATCTCGAACAGATCGAAAGCAGCCCTGGAAAAAAGGACTTGAGGGTGCTGGTGGATGAAAGGACATGACCCAGGAATGTGAACTCATAGCCCAGAAAGCCAAGTGTCTCCTGGGCTGCATCCAAAGCAGCGTGGCCAGCTGGGCAAGGGAGGGGATTCTGTCCCTCTGCTACCCTCTGGTGAGACTCCACCTGGAGTATCACATCCAGCTCTGGGGTCCCCAGCAGAGGAAGGTCATCAACCTGTTGGAGTGAGCTCAGAGGAAGACCAACAAGATGATCAGAGGGATGGAGCACCTCTCCTGTGAGGAGAGGCTGAGAGAATTTGGTTTATTCAGCCTGGAAAAGAGAACGCCCCAGGGTGACCTAATAGTGGCTTTCCAGTACCTGAAGGGAGCCTCTGAGAAAGATGGAAAGGGACTTTTAACAAGACTACATAGTGACGAGAGAAGGGGGAATGGTTTCAAGCTGAAAAAGAGTAGGTTTAGCATAGATTTTAGGAAATAAATTCTTTATTGTGAGGATGGTGAGGTACTGGAACAGGTCGTCCATCCCTGGAAGTGTTTAAGGTCAAGAAGGATGGAGCTCTGAGCAATCTGATCTAGAGAAAGGCCTGTCCACAGGAGGGGAGTTGACAATAGATTATATTTAAGGTCCCTTTCAATACAGTCCATTCTATGATTCAACAATTTCACACAATAGTATAATAATGCAATAATTTACTAGCTTCCAAGTATGACAACCAACACCCAGGAATCTGAAACCTTCTTAGGGTTTTAGTAAAGAAAGGCTCCTCAGGTACATCTTGAGAAATTGTCTTCAAGCAAAGCAGTTCTACTTACTAATTGTAACTTCGTGTTTATCTTCCAACATGACATTGTTTGGAGTGAGATCTCAATGAACAATCATTTTCTCTTTATGCAAGTAATGAAGAGCTAGACAAAGCTTAAAAACAAACAGAAAGAGCCTTACAAAGATTCTTAACTACAGCCTAAAGAAAGGCACATTAAATTCACAGCTATGTATTAGTGACATATAATAAGCATTACTTTGTCATTTATTAGCCTAAAAACATTGTGCTCCTAATTACATGTAGGAAAATCCTGGCAAAGAGAATGGAGGCCCTTACTTGGATAAATATATGCCATATTCTGTCTTCTGTAAACTGTTGTTGCTTTTCCTTCAAAAAGTGAAAGTGTTCTCCCAACGGCATCCCCTCTATAAACTCCATGACTATGCACAATCTGTCATCTTATAAAAGAAATTAATAGAACATCATATTTATACAGAAACCATTTTAAAATAGAATATTTATGGTAAAAATGTACTTTAAAAGCTGTTATTTTTTACTTTTTAAAAATTTTATTTGTACAGATACACTTCAATTGAGTTCTAGTGTTTTTTCTTCAATTTTTTCCACAATTTATAACACAGAACTATAAGGAAATCACTGCCTGATAATCACTCAGCAGGCAGGTGTATGTAGATAACTCTCTATTGAAAGAAAATTAAAACAATACGGCTGGCAATCTATATCATTCACTCTACTACTCATCATAGCTTTTCTCCCTATTTAGGATTTCAGTTGTAAACTTTGGATCTTTAGAGGAGAAGAATGATGCTTGCTACATGTTTACATTGCATCTAGTTTTACTGATAGATAAACAAATACAAATACTATTTTTCATCTTTTTTTTTCAATTTTAAAGGAATATAAGCCTGTTTGAACTTGTAGCAGTTCTTGAAGAAAGATTATTCCTCAAATTTGACACATTCCTGCCAACCTGTAAGTGGTTTTCTTATATATTTCTATTTCTTTATTATGTACAAGGTGGTAATTCTCTGCATTTATACTCACTTTCCAAGAAGATTCTGTAATACCATACAACATTTGGATGATAAAGCTACAATGAGGAAAGAAATGTAGATGCTTAGGACAGTTAAACTGATGGCACAGTATTTAAACTGTTTAGCTACACATAGGAAGGAAGGATATTACAAGGATTCCACGAACTTGTTTATGAACTCCAGCGCACTTTCACTGTTACGCCAAATGCAGAGAAATGTTGCACATTACTAGAGTAATCAGGAGGAAAATAGAGTACAATTCCTGGCTAAACATCCCCAGCTCCCTCAACGCTCCTCATAGGACTTGTGCTCCAGACCCTCCACCAGCTCCATTGCCTTCTCTGGACCAGCTCAAACAAGTGTCCCTCTTGTAGTGAGAGGCCCAAAACTAAACACAGGATTCAAGGTGCTGCCTCACCAGTGCTGGGCTCAGGGAGACAATAACTGCCCTCGTACTGCTGGCCACACTGATGCTGATATAGGCCAGGATGCCATTGGCCTTCCTGGGCACACTGCTCCTCACGTTCAGGCAGCTGCCAACCAGCATTCCCAGGTCCTTTTCCACCAGGCAGCTTTCCATATGAGAACTCACAGTTAATAATTCAGAATGTCAGCATATCAAACTAGAGTTCATGAGACATACCTGCTCTTTGATGATGGTCAATTCAGAGACAATGTTTTTTACACTGCTGTCTGTCTTTTTTGTCCTTTACAAATGCTGGATTGTGTAAATTGACTTCTTTCATTGCCAGGAGATGTTGTGCCTTATGTTTTCTAACCTGTAAACAAGATGAAACTTTTGTACAATAAATATAGGATGAGGATAGGAAGTATGGTATTATGGCTACCAGATTAGTTATCAGAGTCCAAACCTTTCTCACAGAATTTATAATCATAGCTTTTTTTGTGTATGATGTGAACAGTACAGGTTAGCAGTACTAACTACTGAAAACTTGCATGGTGTTTTAAGTAACATTATCTGTGCCTGGTGCTGCTTTTCAGATGAAACATGCTTGAATTTTTGTGGTTTTACACAGATTTATTAGCCTTTGCAATAGACATAAATGCTGTTATGGAAAGGAATGGAAAGGAATCAAGAGAAAGTAAGATAGGAAACCTAAAAGATACACTGGTCAATCCTATAAATACAACATAGAACAAATAAAATCACGGCAAACACTAACAACAAGCTCAGATCCACAAAGGCCTTTTGGAACCTGTTTCCCAAGGGAAATTCAAAGGCCAGTTGTGCCTAGAATGGGTATTAGACCCTCTTCATGAAGCTTCCCCTCAAATATGTAAAATAATAGAAAAAGAAAAGTTTACCTTATATAAACTTCCAAAAGCTCCACTGCCAAGGTGCTCTAAAATTGCATAATTTCCTATATGTTTTGTGGGTGCCTTATTCTGGTTCATGTTCATAATACTTTCAGTAATTTGCTTCAATACATCCTCCTAGTCATAAATTAAATGACAAATAAATAAATTTAAAATATTTTATCCCTTTCTTGTGCTAACAACGTGCAAGAATATGACCTCTTAAAACTATAAAGGTTTAAGGTTTTTCCTTACCTTTTATGAATTTAGCTTTGATACCAACTCTTCATAAGCTCTGATATCACGCACATTATGTCCAATAGCAATGAAGATTTCAAACAAGTCAGTAGTCAAAAGTCTAGAAAGGTGCAAATTTTTTAAAATCTTTTAGAAACAACGTACACAGTAGCTATTAATCTACAGCACAGACTTTCCAATGTTTATTATTAAAACTTACTTCAGAACCTTCTAAATAGTACACTTATTCACTAATCTATTTAGATACTAACCCTCTAACATAACATACATAGGAGTTAAAGCCCCTTTTAAAGTCAGACTTCAGCCCCCACTGGTTGAGTATTAATATAAATGCCAATTCTCCAAACAAGTGTAAGTCTTTAAAGTCAATACACCTCCTGAATTTCCAGTAATTTAACTTTTTTTTTTCTTATGCTACTTTTTTTATGCTTGTTATCACTGTATCTGAGTTTCTTCTTGTAATGATCTAAGTGATACGATCAACATTTGTCAGCATTTAAAGAATCATGACACACATCTTAGAATTTTTGGCCAAGAATCCTAGTCTAAAAGATGAAAAGGACTGAGAAATGCAAAAGCAAACAGTTAATAGGCAACAATTGATTAGTTAGATGCTTAACGGAAGTTTTGTTTCTTTTTAAAGTTCTGGAATAAGCAGAAATGCAGAAGATTAAGGCATTTGTAAAAATCAAAAGACAGTTAATTAGTCCAAATTCTTTAAAAATTTGTCACCAACCATGAAAATTCATTATAAATGGAGGCACTTTCAGTACAAAATCCACTTTCTAAAAATAACAACAAAGTCATATTTAGAATTTTAGTAATTTATGATACATAATAAAAAGATACAGAAACAGTACCGACAGGCAGATCTCCTAAACACCCTGATCACTATTCTAATCCCACAAATCACACTATAAGATTTCACATGGCCTTTGTAGCCAGCCCGGTGAAATGGTCATCTTACTAGTAAAAATGTGTAATTGATGGAAAACATTTTGTCCTTATAGATCCAAACCTTTCAGTAACACTCCTAAGTAAAACAAAGTCAGACCCATGCTGAAGGAGTAGAAGGCTCAGAGAAAAAATTTAACTGCTTTCAGTTAATTGCTACTATCCAGGGCTGCAACTTGCACCTGCTTATCTTCAGGGCAAAAGTATGTTTTATCACCAGCAGTGTTAAATCTGTCCTCAACATATACAAAAGGTTGATTCATGGGGGGAGAAGGCGCCCATACAGAGCTAGGTCGTCTGGCATGCATGCAGCAGAAGTCTCAACACTAAACACCTAATCTTGTAGACTGGCACTGATGCAATGCATGGATGACTATCTGTAGCTGTGGACAGGACAGAAATTGTCCATTACAAAATAAATGACATTTAGAAAATATTTCTTTCTGACTGGACTTTTGAAAGCTATCCTAAAAGAGTTCCACAAAACATATAGTTAAATACCTTTTGAAAATATGTCGATTTCTTTCCATACCGAAGAGAAATCTCAGGGCTCTGAAAGCATAACAGCAGGAAAAGCACTTCAATTAATGAGTGATTTATAATCCATATGGAAAAGCCACTGATAAACAACAAGGATTCCCCTTGATACCTTACACACTGTTAAACTTTGTATTTAAATGACAGATTATCTTATTAACCTGATAATAAAGAGAATAAAAATATATTAAGTTCCTCCTGTATTTTAAAAGGACATCCGCAGGGGGAAAACAAGCTAAAAAAAAAAGATGGTGATGATAGCTACAGCAGATGCTGTGGCACACCTAAATCTTGATCATCTCTTTTCATCTGCAGATAGCTCAAGACTTGAGACCTGCTTTCTTCTCTAGTGTTGAAAAAGGTAAATGTAATCAGTGGGTTTGTACTGCTGCAGTAAAAAAGCAATTTTCTGAAAAATATAATGTGGAACACTGTAATTTTTAACAGAGACAAAAAAGAAGAGTGAGAAAAGAGAGATTACTCAACTTTAGTGAGAAAAAGAGAGATTACTCAACATTTTGACTCTAAATTAGTCATATTTACAGAGAACTTTATGTACCTCAGCTTCTATCTTCATATATCTTAGTTCCAATACAAAGAAAGTTCTTTAAAACAGCTATCGGCAGGTGGTTAACATGTACGCTTTGATGCAACTCATCTTTAGTTCTATTTGTCAAAACTCAATGAAATGGCACATTTATAGCTGAGCAAACAAAGATAGCCATTAATTAAGATCACAAATGTAGCATGGCAGAAAGAAGCTGAAAATTTAATCATTGAAAACACACACAATGAAGCAGTAAAGAAATCACACCAGCATTGCTAGAATTCTAAGAAATTCTGTGAAACTCAGAGAGGATATTCCAATAGCTGCAACTGTATTTCACAGCAGTAACATTTTTAAAGACAATACAGGTAGCAGCGTGAGAACCTGAACAAGGTTTCATAAAAATATTCTTCTTGCCCAAAAAAGACTCAGTTTTCATATGTGACCATTAAGTCTATTATTAATTCACATGGCTTCATGTTTAAACAAACTACAGTTGCTTAGTCGCTCTTGTGAGTTATTTGCAATACATTCTGCTGAAATCTAAAAATCTCAGTGACATAAATTAAGCTACTTACAGTAGTGTGAGGCAACTGTACTGAGCATATGCTCCAGCTTTTGAGACTGCATGTTAGCTCCATATACGTACTATCCAGGAAGGTTTGCATTTATCATGACACTAGAATGATTTTTTTTTTTTTTTTTTTTTTTCCTTCTTGTGGCAATGCCTTTCCTCACTGTCCAAGCATGCCTACCTGATAAGATAGTGGAGTAGCTATATAGCCATGTTAGCGGCTCTGTCAGAACAAAGACCATGTGAGAGGCAGGATCATGAATGCATTCAGCTGTGCTAAGGACTTTGCCAACTAGAGCAGCAGCAGCTGTGCTCGTCCCTGAGCCCCCCCGGGGCACCACATTCCCATATCTTGCAGAGACATTCACTACTGCACAGAGCCTAAGAAAAGCTACCAGGTAATTAATTACTACTGATAACCTCAAGCCTAAGTTGACTCAAGCCAGTACAATTACAGGGATAATGACATGCAAAACCAAGAGCCATTCTATGCTTATTTGGCCTATTTTTATTCTACACTTCAATTTTCTCTATTTTATGTGCTGTCTTTATTTTATTTAACTTCCACAGTAAAATGCTCCAGAAATAAACAGGTATTAGCAGAGTGTCAAGTCTAGAGTTTCAATGAAGATCAAGGCTCTATAAAGAAGATATGATGCTATACAGCCTGAAAAAGTAGAGGAAAGATTAACACAAGAAAAATATTGACTTTCCTTTACACTACATGAGGTGCCAGAAACAAAGTAAATCAGAACAGAAATTGAGTCTCTACTTAACTTTTAGTTCCTGAGTCATTTTTTGTTTTAGGGGATGGGGGTTCCCCTTTAAATATGATTTTTCTACTGTACTTTAAAATAAACTTTATTTCTTAAAAAATTCTCAGGGACTGCTGGGGCTTTCATTGTGCAATGATAATAAAGGGAGTTACCTGTAATAAACTGGCTTTTTCAGCATTCCTTTCTCTGTTTGGTAAAATTAGCTTTGCTATTGTTTATATTCCATTTGCCTGGAAACAGAAAGAGGTCAGCATTAATAGTGCCTCTTTGCATACAAACCACAAATAAAAATCATTGTCAAGATAAATCAGAAGCTAAGACCAATGGCCAAGTTCTCAACATACTATTGCACACCTAAAATATAAGCTTAAATGTGTATAAGAATTAAATCATTGTTACATTTAAACTGATACCACAAAGAGAGCCTGTGAACAGATAAAGAAGCAATGCTTCTTTCTCTAGAGGTGAAGGAAATTGCAGCAATAAATCTCCTGTCACCATGTGGCACCATATTCTGAATTGTCAGGAACAAAATTCAAGTCTCAATAAAAATAAATTGGAGAAACACCAAAAGCAATAGCCTGAGAAGTCTGTCTGTGCCTTCAGTAGGATTTTTTGAAAACCATACTGATTTCAGCTTCCATGTTCATGCAACAACATGTTTTCCACTATTCTAGCCACTTTGTAGATCTGATAGATGGGCACTGATAGATTTAGTTGGAGTACTGCTCCCAGTTACTTGACAAGGTCCCTGATGGAGATTACTCTTCTCTCTAGCAGGTTTGAAAGGAATATGTTTCAGCTCTGCAGAGGCTCTTCTGCAGGTCCTGATGTTTTCTTCAGCTGTTCATGAAGGTAGACTTAAGCTTAGACCGTGGTTAAGCTTAGGTTTTGGACTGTGCAGTAGAGCCATTGAGCCAAACACATTCTGTCTGCTACCAGAAGTACTGCAGGCTGCTGCCAAGGATGTGACAAGGACAGAGGACACACAGGTAGAGGGCAGCTACAGCAGAAGCAAAAGTTCCCAACTGCCTGATCCTAGAGCCCTTTGACACCAAATGATATAAACCTTTACAGGTTACTCAGATTGACCTCCTTGGCACACAACTGAAAAAGTTGCACATCTTTTTCCTCTGTTTTTAACCCAAGTGAGTTGCTTCACCATGTTCACCATGCAACTCTCGAAGTTATATTAGCAAAAATAAAGAAGTAGGATTTAAAATTACTGGAGTGGTATTGTAGGGTGGAACTCCAATTCAGATGAACATGCTTGAGGCAAGGGGGACGTTGGCTGGTGTCTAAACAAATGGAGACACCAGTGTCTTTTAACAGAATGAGCAGAAGTTTGAAACACCTTTTCCAGGCCTGCACATTGTTCCATCAATTTTTAAGCAATTTACTGACACTACAGTTACCATGCACTGCTGGTGCAATGCAGAAAACGCCTCTGTTAAAACAATTTAATTTAAACTAGTGATATTTTATTTTACTGAAATCAGACTCAGCCTAAACAGTAAATTATATTGTTTAGAAAAAAAGTTGTCTAAATCAGTATAGTTTATTGACAATTTTAGTGCTTAAGAATCATAATTTTTTTTTTTATAGACTCACTTTCATTTCTTTTCTCTTAGCTGACAGTTTTGAAATATACATAAACTTCTTTCCTGTCCATATTTAAGGTTCTTGGTCTCAGTTCCTCCAAGAATACCTCTAGTTGGGTTTTAAGCTAACTTGAAGGCTTTGATTTAACATCTAGAGCTTAAGAGCTGGCTACAGCTTTTAGCTGATATTAATGTCCTTAATATTTATATCTTTGACTAGGTCTGGAATACAAGCAGGAATTTTAAGAATGGTTTATCCCTGGAGATGGAATGCCAGGAAGTTATCTCAGAAATACCATACTCTTAAGAAAAGAGAACTTGTTTGTGAAACAGCAACATGTCAATTTTAAGCTGCAGTTTTTTGTAATAAACATCATGAAATTCAGAATTTGCATTTCTCAGTTTATTCTGTGATTAGTTTTATTTACTATCCTATTTTGAATATGATAAAATCATGGCAAGAGATGCCAAAATGAACCTTGTCTGAATAAAGTTGTTTATTCTTCCAGAGACCTATGTTGTTAACCTTTGTGTCTATGTCTCTGTGTATAAAATTATGAAGAAACAGAAGTACTAAAGTTATAGAAAGGCATATTTCCAATCTCTTAAATTATGATAACAAAGAACTACAATTAAGTGAAATTATAAACTATAATGCCTTACTTAACTGAATAAAGTCTTCCTACCTGTACAACCTGATAAGCATTAGTCTCACTGAGCACCAGTTCAGTAATTGCAGCACAACAAGCTAGAATGAAAATTCAGATGTAACATTGAGGGCCATTTGACTCTACTGAGAAATCTCCTCTAGAAGGGATTTGCTCCACAACTACCAATGAATCCTCACCTGACCAGTAGTCTTTAGAATACCACTTTGAAATCATATGATTCATATTGACCTATCATAGAAAATTCAAGTAGTGAAGAAAAATATGATCAAATAAAAATAATCTTATGCTAAACATAAAACTAACTAACTAACTAACTAAATAACTTTTTTTGTCACTGTTTTTACAGGTGAAGAAATACATATGATTCCCAGATATTTTATGCTTTGCTTCTTTCTAACAAAAGCATACTTTTTGAAAATAAGTGCTGGTATCACACATTTGGAAATAAACAAATCTGATTTGGTGCTCCTACTCCCTAAAGCAGGTATAAAAATTTACAATTTTGTAATATTTTGAATCCTTTTGCACGAGTGTATGTAAGGACATAACAGTATTAGACCTTATAAACCTCCCTGCTTGAAGTGAGACAGTATTTTCTTGTATCTCATCAGGACTTGGATCATCTGACAAATGAAGATACTGGATTCTCCCTGCTGCATTTGCACTAGATAAACTTCCTGCTGAAGAGCGGTTAGATACAAGACTTCTTTCCCTGGAAGAAAAAACAAAACAAAACAGAAATCAAGTTGCAGTGTTAAAAATGGCTTAATATGTCTTTGTTAACCATCCCTGAAGTTCTGAAAATTTGTATGTTTTCACTAAATTAGCTAATACACTTTGAAAAAGCAAACAAGCCATTAAACAGAAAATTCCTTTACCATGTTCATGAATTATATTCACAGTTCTAGCTCACTAAATAGGTGTCTGATTAATAGGAAAACTAAACAGACAGTAATGCCACATTTATGACTTATTCATTATTTAGTTTATATACTGAAAATATGAAAATTGCCTTAGGGTAACAATGAAATACAACAGGCTGGAAAAAATACTGCTTATTCATTATGTTCTAAATAGCCTTTTAAATTCTGTTGGCATGACATATAGCTGAACAAGCCAAAGATGCTATTTGATAAAATAGGGCTTGGTCAAATATATCTTCAAAGATCAGTCTTGTACAATTGCCACAATGTTGAGGACTGAAAACCTACCCCTGTAATATATGAAGGAGCTGTTTGATTCCACCCCAGATCCAAATTTCCACACTAGTCTCAGGATCTTCACAAACCTGTACCAGAATCCAAACTATACTCCATAGAAGTTTGATGTGATCAGAATGGAGTAAACTGAGCAAGACTGGAACTCCTTCATACATTTTTATTTGCTCTTTGACTCATGACTCTGAACAAAGGAGTCGTAGCAACTCTGCTATGAGCCTAAAAAAATAATCAGCAAGAAATTTTAACAATAACTCCATCATTACTTTGTATTGTCAGTTAGCAAAGGGGAAAAAAACACAGGAAGTTTTAAAAAGAACAGAGATCTCCTATAAAAAAAAGAAGCTAAAGAAAATAAAGTCACTGCAACCTGGTTAAAGTCACTTTGAAAAAATAAAAGAAGACAATGGTCCAAACTTTCACAAGGAATGAAATTATATTTACATTGAGCTCAACTGTTAGCAGAGGCAACCAGGCATACCCAGCCAGGATGGGAGGTGCCCAGGCGGGCTGCAGTCATCGTGGTACCATCTTCTCATTAATAGCATTAGCACTACAAGTAGCACTGAGTGTACGAACTTGTAAAGTCCATTGGTGGAACTCGAATAGCCTAGTTCCACAGAAAACACAAGAACGCATGATTCTTCTCTAGGATAGTTTGAATATTATGTTTAGAAAGTGATTGGATATATCCCTTGAAAGGTTTATATAAGACTTTCATTAACTGCAATGAAGGTGGACTTCCCATAGAAAATATGGTTAAGGATATCCATTTCCACTTCAAGCAAAAAAGGTCCATGTGTGTTTAATGAAATTCAGATTCATATCTGAATTTATAGTTATCCTTAACTGACACTGAACTTCATCATCTTCCTGTCTACTTTCAAATTCTAGCTCTTCCATCTAACTTTTGATTCACATATAACCTAAATAATTTTCAAACCCAGAAACTAAATAAAACTTTTTCAAATATTAAATTTCTCTATCTTTAGTCACATATAAGGTCATTTATATGTGTGAAATAATTAAGCATGAAATTTTAAAAACCTCTTCAGAATTTTAAATGTGATAAGCGATGTCTTATCAAATTTGAAAGTCTTTCAGTTTCTCACTGAAATGCAGTGATGCTTTGCTAGCCGTCTTAGCTGAGATGATTAAACAATTGAAGGAACGTTGATTTTCTGATCAAGAGGATGTGGGATCAGCTTCTGGCATAAACTACAGCAGCTCTAGGTCTCGCAATTTTGCTAGTTTGTATTGGGCATCCCAGAAACTGTCAGGGCTCAGCATGCTTTCCATCTAACCACTCAGGTCTGCCAGGAGCAACGAAGAAATGCACCAAGAAAAGTGATTGCTATTACTTTATGGTAACATTGCAACTCATTTGCAATGCACTGGAGGCCGTCAGTGGAGAGAGAGGAGATGGATTACAACAAAACTGCTGGAAAAGATTTTGCTGTATCAGTATGTGACTGAAAATACACAGGTATCAGAATCTGACCTTGGGTATATTAAAGTGGCATATTTTCTAATTCCTCTAAATACATGCATCCCTAAATAGAAAAGTCAAAATTTCTTTTAACACAATTAATCCACAAATGAAGTCTCACCTTCTAGAGAGAAAATCGTATTCATGTAATATCAACAGCAAGTTCTCAACAAGGGTGAACTCATTTCTCTTCTCCCTACATTCTGGACTACAAATTGATTATTCCTGGCATTTATATCACATGAAATTATATGAAAAACACACATTGCACTTTAGCCTTCTTCTTTATACATTTGATTAATTATTTTCTTCTCAAGTCTTAAGTAATAATATTACATTGCGCACACAAACACTTAAAGCCACAAATATATTCTGGGTCAAGAGTAACAGTGCAGCAATTTTCCCAGTACAAAAAAAGTAAATGTGAATGCATGAGAATAAAGACACAAATATATTTTGTGTCTTATTGGTAATTAAACAAATGAGGTACATTTTTAAAAACAACCACAATTTCCATGAACATTTGTAATATACTCCAAACTCTTTCTTGCCCAGTCCAAATGTAAGACATAATCCTACATTTCATTCAGTGAAGAAGGTTAAAAGGAAGTTGAAAACATATATATAACATCATTTAAATTAACACGAACATTAAAAAAAAATTAAACTGAATCAGAATTTTGGGAAGTTTGGGAGACAGCAGACAATAACGTGGAAACAGCAGTTTTGCTTCTATAGCACCATCCTGGATGAAAGTTACTCTGTCCTCCTATTTTTGCTCTTTTTTTCCCTTTTTACCTTTATTTAAACACTAGTTAATGAGAAGAGGGTACACATATATGGATTTGAGAGTATCCATTTATTATTTACTTCACTGAACAATATTCTACCTGACTATTGTGAGGCACTGGTATATTAAGCTCAGGACATTTTTTGATGCAGGAAGTCAGTGGGAACTCCAGAATCCTGCATAAGGATTGCAAAGACAGATTCTGTGATTCCAGTTTTGCAGAGTTGTCCACATGAACAAGAAGTCTGCTGCAAGGACCAAAGTTTCTACTTAGTTTCAAATGCTTCAATACAAAATTATGAACATTTAAGTTTTCCTCATAAAGAGCAGTTTTAATATTGTGTCAAGAGAAAACATTAAAAGCTTTTGTTAACTATAGCACATTAAGTTGAACCTACCTTTCTGCTAAGCTAGTCAGAGCAAGGAGGGCACCACAAAACATGTGGCTGTCTCTGGCAGATAAAAAATTTACTAAGGTCTGGAAAACAAAATATGAAACAAGGTAAGTAAATATAAAGTATATAATTTTCTTTTATGACTCAAACACACATAGAAATATTTATTCAAAAGTAAAAATTAAGATACCAAATCATTACACAATATGTTAAAATTCTTAGGTACATCTAAAGTACACTTAAATATACACTTAAAACCTTAGATTACATCCAGTAGGACAAGCAAGGATGTTTCTTCCCAAACTACAATTAGTATCTCTTTGACTGCTAAAGCATCTCTCCAACTTATTACACCATTGTAAAAATTTGGTTTTGTGTAACGCTTCAGAACTCTAAATCAGGCCTCCTGAAGTAAAAAGTTAATATTCAGCTTATATTTAAACGGCACAGTAATTTAAGGCCCTGCATGTATTTCTGTTCATGATTTATATCTAAGTAAACTTCATATTTGTCTAGATTCCCTAAAATAGGTTGTCTGATACTATATGATCACAATTGCCATTGTTTTTCTGCAGTGTGATAGAATCATGAAAGTTATACCGATTTTGATCTCTACTGTATCTCAGTTTAGCCACAAACCAGCAGTAGTTAAGTACAGATTCTTAGACTGATGGTAATGTCTGGGTTGACACAGAATATTTAGACACAGAATACTTTACAAGTGAAAAACTACAATAGAAATTTGTGTAAAACAACTTTAAAATATATTTATATTTTAAAAGTATAAAAAACTATTTGAATCACAGTAATGTGTAGCTCAGGACAGTGTATACAGGAGCGCTACTTTTTATATGAACAAATGTTTAGATTAGTCCAAATGTTTACAATCTATTTATCTCAAACAACCAATAACTATACATCAGATCAATTAACTCATAGAGAAGAAATTATTTTATGACACTACTAATATATCTGTAAAATACAGAGATTATCTTACTTTACAAGCCTGACAAGGTAAAGAATTTTGTCCCACCTAGGTCAAATCTGAAAAGCATACATTATTCCATTAAGTAGCTAATTGAGCAAAATTAGAAATTTTATAAAGCACTTACTTTATGTGCTCCACTTGCTATAACCCATTCTCTTTGATTTTTAACAGCAGCAAGCTTTTGGAAAATGTCTATGGAACAAAGGAAGTCACATAAATTGACTCTTTCTGACTAACATTTTCATTTTACCAGTCAGATAACAGAGCAAAACACTGTATAAGTTCTTTGAACCATAACTAGCTCATTTTACTCTTTTATTTCAATGCATAAAAAGCTACTAATTTCTTAAAGAAATATTATTCATGTAGAAAAACAAGCTGTTCTTTTCCACAGGAATTTCAGCTTCTACTTGTGTGATGATGCCTACAATGAATCTAGTAATATCTTATTTAAAGACCACCTCAAGTATTTTAAAAATTTTAAGCTTCACACAAAAAGTTGTGACTAGCGTTATCATTTCTGTTATCAGCTATTGCACTTACATGTCATGTTGACCAACTTCTCTACATTATGCTGCTCTTCTCCGTATTTAAGATAACGATTTGCTACTGTTTCCATATACTACAAGTAGGGGAGGAAAAATAAAGGAGACTATTAGAAAAAAAAAGTTTGAAGACTTCATAAACCTAGACTGTTCTGCACAGGTAGAGCCTGTAGGTGGTGCATCTGTTTCATGAAAAAATACTCTGTAATGCAATAGTAGTGTAGCCCCAAGGTTTAAACCCGTTCCAACATTTTATCAGTAGGCTTTTCCCTTTGCAAAGTCATTTGCTACAGTTCAGGGTGACTTTACTCATCTCCCTTCAAAAGTCTACATTTTCTTTTGACTGAACCAATTGCGTTGACTTTTCTATTTCTTCTCCCACTTCAGGAGGCATTTGTTAAGTCTCCTAACTAGAAGTCCTAGAAGAATACAGCAAGATTATTGGACAGCTGTTTGAAAACTAGTGAAAAAACCCACACCAACTGGTCATGTGAAAACAGAGCAACAGACTCACTTCTTTCCATAAACCAAGAATATCTGTACACTGTTTTTTACAGTATATATAATTCTAATCATAATAAACTGACATGCAAAATAATGGACAAAGGTACTACAAGGAATTCTACCTGAGCTAGATTTTCAATTCCACCCAGGCTGTGGAGCATTTCCTATAGGAAAATGAAAAGAAGGAAAGGAAAGGAAAGGAAAGGANAAAGGAAAGGAAAGGAAAGGAAAGGAAAGGAAAGGAAAGGAAAGGAAAGGAAAGGAAAGGAAAGGAAAGGAAAGGAAAGGAAAGGAAAGGAAAGGAAAGGAAAGGAAAGGAAAGGAAAGGAAAGGAAAGGAAAGGAAAGGAAAGGAAAGGAAAGGAAAGGAAAGGAAAGGAAAGGAAAGGAAAGGAAAGGAAAGGAAAGGAAAGGAAAGGAAAGGAAAGGAAAGGAAAGGAAAGGAAAGGAAAGGAAAGGAAAGGAAAGGAAAGGAAAGGAAAGGAAAGGAAAGGAAAGGAAAGGAAAGGAAAGGAAAGGAAAGGAAAGGAAAGGAAAGGAAAGGAAAGGAAAGGAAAGGAAAGGAAAGGAAAGGAAAGGAAAGGGAAAGTTCAGAATCACTTAAAATAAGTAAGCAGATAAATAAAAACACAAGAGAAACATAAAGTCAAATACCAAGCCTAGGGCTCAGAGCAATGACCAAGCCATCTGTTATGGAGATTTACAGTTTCTTTGTTAGGGTCAGCAACAACAGACACGACATAAGAAATACCAGAAACTGAGTAAGTTATGCAGTAATGGTGTAAATCACTCTTGGAACCTGTTTATTTGCAATTCCCATCCTCACATATAGAAATATCCATACACACATGTAAGTGTGCATTCATAAGAACAAACGCTTTTACACACAAGCACCAATGCAACTGGTACGCGTGACACTTACATCCCCTTATCCAAGCAAGAACCAATATTTTGACATACTGACCTGGTAGCATGGATCCCTTATTAATAATCTCAGGCAGAGTAATACTCTAAGAAAATGGATGGACTGAGCTTGAATAACCCACTGCCTATAAAAGAAATATTCAAAACATAAACCAAATGCAACAAAAAAAGTGTTTAAACACTTAATAAAACAGTTTGATTCAGGATCAATTGACTAGATGATTCATGAGCTACAACAACTGTTCAACATACCATACCATAGAACTTTTAACAGCATTTATATTCAAACACAGTAGCAGCTATAAATAAATTTATTTCATTATATGAATATTACCAGCCATCACTTACTATCACTAAACTGATGAGGGAAAGTACATGCTTATCTCTAAGAACAAACTAACTGTGCTTTGATATAAACTTTTAGTGTTTGGATCAAGGCCCAAAAAGGTGAAGTAAGTGAGAAACCCCGCAGCAAACTTCAGTGCACAAAATACACTTACGTAAAAATACAGGTGCTACAGAAGTAAAAATAGCTATATTTAAAATATTCTTTTGAATTATCATAATCTATCCTGGCTTTTAAAAACTCTAAGTCTATTATGCTGGGAATACATTATTGTTTGATTTAAATGTTCAGGAAATAAGATTGTATTTCCATATAGAACTTCCTCCTTTATATTTCTCCATATGATTCTCCCGCATAAGACATGGCAGAAAACACAAATGAGATTTGCAAAAAGTATCCAGGGGCAATAATCCTGCATAAAATATCACTAATGGAATCACTATTTCCACTGTCTGTTGAAAGCATATATCCCCATTTCTCTATTTAAAATAAACCTAAAATTAGACATTTTTGCCATGTGTTTTTTTGTTGTTGTTTTAACTGAGAGAACAAAATTTGTTTGGATAAGTTTCTTGGAAACAGAAGAAGTATATGGGTCATGGCAGTTCTCATTTCATCATTTGCACTTGGGAATGACGCCAATAGCTAAAAATACTTCTATAAAAATAAATGTTTTACAAATAGACACTAACAAACTCTCAGTCCTGCTATGCCAATTTTCTTCCCAAAGTAATATCATTTTTCATTATGATTCCATAATTGGCCACTTCAGAACAGCACAAAACTTTCATGGAAAGAAAACAGCAACCATAGACTTGTGCGCAAAATTTGTAGGTGAGATTTTAAAGTGGCCTGGGGATATTACCATAGTGGACAGTCATTCTCTGAGCCTGGTTAACATTGGAGAGCCTCTTCCACTGCAGTTACATTTACGATACGCATTACTGGATGCACCAGGGTATATCCAGCTTACTCCAGCAGGATTTTTTCTGCCTTAGTTATGCTACTTATTCAAACTACTGAGGCTAAGCTGATCACAGCTTTCTCATCATGAAAACTATCTGCAACCAGGACTTCTGCACACACGGTGATGCCAGTAAGGGGGGAGTGGGGGGCGATTTTTTCTTGCACCCAACCAACATGGTTATGCCAGCCAAGTGTGTGATGCTGATCAAGGTGACAATCTATGGCTCTGGCACAATGAAATGGCAGTAGGTCCAAAGACAGGACAGAATCACAGTCATAGAAAATATTTACAAAGGGCAACTAAGTCACCTTTGTAACCCCAGTTACCTTATGGGTTTTACATACCTACTAATTTGTGCTTTTTTCACCTTGCCTGGGTGCTTTCATTCTTAATACAAGAGGCTTGTTTTGCCATATCACTATCACAAAGAACCACCAAAGAAAACCAAAATATAAGCCAAGTATGCCAAAATGTATAATCAGAAGTTGGGAAATCACAGTGTAAGATATTCTTAGATTTTTGGCAAATGAAGCTGAGCCACTGACCTCCCACTGGTGACTACTGAGTTCACATGCAAAAAAGACGTACCAGATTTAAAAATCACTTAAATGATCTATTTTAAACTCACTGCCATTGAGATTATCAAAGAGATCCCTAGTTCCCCAGTTGGTTCTGAATAAAGGTCTAAGCAAACTATGTGGTATTTTTAGATTTCTCTGTAAATTGTAGGAGTTACGCATTATACCTTTAAATGCTCTAGGATTCCTTCTTTAAACTTTTGTACCATTTAAGGGGTTTTTTAGAAAATTAATTTGGGCTATAAAAAGGAAAATACAATACACTGCAAAGGAGTATAGCAAAAAAAAATCCTGAAAAATGCATCTTCTTTTCCCCAAAAATATCTTTCTCTGCTCCTTTTATTTTTTTAAGGTCTTGTACTTTTTCCTCACATAAAATGAGAACATGAATGAAATAAGAAAAGGGATTACCCTTTCCAGTCCTACAATACGCAGATATACAAATAAATACAAACAAGTGGCATCAACTCATCTGAATTTTATGGAATCCACTGGCCTCTCTCTATAAAGGCAGCTGTCCAAAAACTACAAATAGAATCAGTAAAATAAATCAGAAAAGCAAATTATAGATTACAGACACCATATACAGATAACTGATCAGGAAAACATAGCAGTTAGAATTTTGGCCATCCAACTTTTGACATATACCCTGTCCTTCGTTCTTCTGTCCCACTAACTCCTCCAAGCATTGCTCCTCAAAGCCAATACACAAGTGGCTGTTTAAAACTGAGATTATGAAGAGAAATGCTGCAGGTAGTTTCCACAGAGAGGTGTAAGGTTGTAACAATACAAGATATTATCCATGCATCTTGCTTCTTCATGGAAGGCAAGAAAGAGTGGTCCTCTGTCCTGGGTTGCAGTGTATTCTATTACCATCTTCAGGAGCTGTTAAAACTAGGTGGGGCTGTGTCCCTTGCCTCCTTTGTCTGGACTATCTTCTGTTAATAGGCCAGCTGTCGAAACCAGGTGGGGCAGGGTTCCTTATCTCTCCCATGCCCCATCCTCCCTCTAGGGGGGTATCGCCCATTAATGGGCCATCTAGTCTCACCACATGGCTGATAAAATTACATCCTCCCATTGTGAGATGCTCTGCCCAGAGGGAGGAACCAAGCATCCCATCCTGGATATAAGCTAAGATTTCGAACACTAGAGTCAGCCCTTACCTACTGGATTCCCAGAGGACAAGAGCTACTACTGGACCTTCAGGTGAAGACCAGACCTTTTCTACAGGATCACTGCTTCAACAGAACCATCTTCAGCAGAACTCTGGAGGACTGCAGCCACCATTTTATTGGACTGCTACCAACACCCTGACTGACAGGGGGTCAGGTTGTATCCTGACTCTGTCAGGGGTTTTTTTTTTTGTACTATTGCATTTATTTTAGTTTTTCCTATTAACTTGTACTTCTGACTTGGAGTTTCTCACCGGTTTTGCTTTCAAACCAGCACACCCTCCTTCTTGGTTATGAATGTGTTTCATATACTGACCTGCAGGTAAGTCTGTTCTTAACTAAAGCTGTAAAGATATCTTGAAACAGCTGACACTTGGGATGTTTGCTAAGATTTCTCTCATTCTTGCAGGTCATGCTAACGAGGAAAAAAAAAGAAAAATGGTGAATTGCAAATTAACTTGCCACAAGACAATTTTACACTGCTACAACATAACATTAGCAACAAAAACTTAGAAATGTCCTATCAGCAGTTACCATGGAATAACATGATTTCAGATTGCCAGACATTAACAGTCTGTCTCATGCATAATTTGGGACTATCAGAATGGTATAAGTTTTCCAAATAAAGAAACAATAACTATTTAAAATTAATTTATTAACTCTGAGCAGTATACTCTGCTGAGTGGGAAAGTCTGAAACTTACAAAGGCAGGAATATAAACAGGTTTAAAAAGTGAAAAATACGTAATTCTCATCTGGAATTACTGGAAAGATTGGATTAACATGAAAAGCACAAGTAACAGACATATGTAAAAATACAAATGCCTTCAACAACTCAACAAGGTGATACCCTTATATACATAAAGATGTTCAGAGATGCGAGAGTGTCATCATCAGCTTTTTTTTTTTGTAGTTTTTACCTGAATTTTTCAGGCTCAACAACTTCTGTTGATTCTTGCCATTGACCACTGGAGTTTTGTTCATTGCTTCTGACATTTTGCCAAGTTCTTGTCACACTGGTTTGACCACTTTCAATACATATACCTGGAAGCTAAGGAGGGAAGGGTTGGTAGTCATGAGGCAAACACTGCATTTTAAGTTTTATGAGAATATTATCAAAAAAGTACCTTTTCTCAAGTTCTGACTTGAACTTTGGACCTAAAACTTGCCGTTATAGAATACACACACCCCCTCTGCAAAACAAAACTGACGTGGTAGAAAACTGATGCAAAGTAAGACTGGAAAACAAGTACATAAGAAGTAAGTAAAGGGTGAAAAATGGTGTCCTTTAAAATTTATGACAGCAAAGCTTGACAAAATCTGCAACATATGCTCATTATCTACGCTTCTTACCTGTCCCAATTCCACAATTGCATAGCCTTCACATTCTTTATAGGTTGTACAACTCACATGTTTCAGCTTTCTGCTCAGAAGCAATTCCAGGCCTCTAACCAGGTAGAAAGTGCATAACTCCTGCCTCACATGGATGAATCCTTTAGCCACTTTGTCATATCTCTTTACGGAATTGAAAGGGAGAAAATGTTCTGTGATTCCAAAGACTCACACCCATCATCATGTGTTGGTTTTCTTTGGTTCAAATGGCAATTACAAGCTTCACTAAGTGAGTTGAGGTGAAGGAGATTTGACTTTCTCCTGTAAGTTGGTATTTATGCCCTGGATATTTTTAGCTGAAGTGTTATTCTTCAAAGACAAACTGTTTATGGTTAAAATGCTGATCTTATTTTATATTCTTTACCACTCTCCCCCATGCTGTTACTCACACGTCTTTAAGCCTACCTTAGTGCGACTGTGAAAGGGCACAGAGGAAAACAAATCTGCTAGGCTACTTGATTATATGCAACAATAGCTGGATAAAACCCATTCAAGATACAAAATAAAGCAATTTTTTCCTGTTAAAATACAAAAATACAGTATAGTAGAATGGGAAGAGGATGAGTTTCATTCTTTCACTCATTCAAAATGTGATTTGCCCCATACAGAAGGTCTAATGTTGCCCCAAAAAAAGGAAAAAAACAAAAAGAGAAAAGAAGAAAGACATCCATTACTCAAGATTTCACTAACATGTTTTAATCACTATAGAACACAATGTTCTAAGCATATGCCAGAAACCATAATCGCCATTAATTATAATTCTAAAGCACATTTATTAACAGTTATTGAAAAATACTTGTTGGTTCCTTGACTGAACACTTAAGAGAGACTGAAGTCTTTTTAGATCAGAATAACCCCTAGGAAAAAACCACAATATCATGTGTTAATAGTTAAATAAAAATATTTCCATAATTGTAAATAAGGTCAATAAGCAATAATGCTACTGACAGAAAAGTTTTCTAGCGTTGCCTGCTGTTCACATTTTGCATATAGAAGAATTTTACAGCCTCTCCAGAATGCCTTAAATCAACAAAGGTGTAAATAAACTTTGTGACCAGAGTAACAGTTGTCATGTTTATACTGCACTTCAAATTGAAGCATTCTGCTTTGGCAGTCAGTGCAAATTCCACACAAGTCCTGCTGAAGTTCAAAGTAAAACATCAGATACTATACCTCATAGAGATCCCAGGAGGCTTTTTGTCTGTTGCTTTTTCTGTGCTCTTCAGCTTTTTGTCCTGATCAGGCATTGTGTATCACTATTACCACTATGGGGCTGAAAACCCATTTCCTTAAAAACAAAGTAGATACAAAGAACTATATCACTGCAGCAAAAGGAACATGTTTACTTACAGAACCAACTAATACCACTTTTAGGAAAAAACCCAGCTTTGCCATTTTCTCAGCATGAAACCTTGCGCGTTATATCAGGATATCCTTTGAAATTCCAAATATTAATAAGAAAACTGTTAACCTAACATACAGAAACCTTGATTTTCCAACGCATGTGTAGATAATTCTGTCTTGCTCTTTCATGTTTTTTTTATTAGAATTTTTCCTCTTCTTTCATCTTATTGCCATTATTTCTCACTGTGAATTGGCTGGTTATGTTACAGCAATGCTTACAGGCTAACATCAAGGTTGTCAACAACAAGCTGTTGTCCAGACAACAGAGAATATAATAGCTGTATCATCCAAATAAACAAGTCACATGAATGGTAGAAAAAGGAGGTATCTGACTAAAAAATGAGATGCATACAGTGAGTCGAGAGGTGATTCTCCCCGTCTACTTGACTCTCCTGAGACCCCACCTGGACTACTGCATCCAGCTCTGGGGCCCCCATCAGAAGAACAACAGGGACCTGTTGGAGTGGGTCCAGAGGAGGGCTACAAAGATGATCAGAAGGCTGGAGAACCTCTCCTGTGCTGAGAGAATCTAGGAGAATTAGGTTTGTTCGGCCTGGAGGAAAAAAAGGCTACAGGGAGATATCAAGCAGCAACCCACTACCTAAAGGGGCCTACAAAAGAGTTGGAGAGGGACTTTTAGATCGGTCTGTGGTGTTAGGACAAGGGATGATGACTGTAAACTAAAAGAAGTCAGGTTCAGATTTCATATTAGGAAGAAATCCTTTACTGTGAGGGTGATGAGGCACTAGAACAGGTTGCCCAGAGAACTTGGGGAGACCTCATCGATGGAAGTGTTCAAAGGTCAGGTTGGATGGGGCTGTGATCAACCTGGTATATAGTGACAGGTGCTTCTGCCATGGTAGAGACTCAGAACTCAATGATTTTAAGGTCCCTTCCAACTCAAACCATTCTATGAATCTATGATCACACAGTCTGCCAAAGAATAACAGAAATTTTAAGCAGTTTACAGTCTAGGTCTTCTGAATGCCTCATACCAAACCTGCCTGCTTTCTTTGCAGTGAGACACAGCTTCTTTCCACAGATGAGCAGAGCTTTATGGCATGGTCTCATCACAGCCATTACTACACATTAAACCCCCGCAGACAAACGTTCAATCTGTAGGTCTGACTTCCCACAAAAGCCCTCAGCTAGTCACTTGCACAGTTACATGACAGCTGTTCAATGAAAATCTTTTAAAGCTCTAAAAAGATACAGAAAGACATAGAAAGAGGATATTCAAGAGGAATCTCTTGCTGCAACAAAAGCAACTATATTGATGCAGATCATTCCCTGAGTGAAAGAAAAGAATGGTCAAGAACAGGCTGGAGCTGTAGAATTGTCCTAGTGTGATGGTTTTGTATGGGTTGATTTTTGGTGAGGAGGGAAAAAGGCAGCCACGGAAGTGATTCTCTGTGAGGAGCTGGTAAAAACTTCCTCCGTGCCTGGAAAAAGCCAGTTGCTGGCTGGCTCTGATGTTAGACACACTGCTAGACCAACTAGACAACTGATAACACCTCTATGATAACACATTTAAGGAAGGAAAAAATATGCGGGAAGCTCTCTTTCTTCCTGCCCCTCTCAGGGGTGAGGGAGCGGCCGACCCTGCCGGGCCCCTTCCCGGCCGGGCTGGCCAGGCCCTTCCCAGCGTGGCCACTGAGATCCTGCTGCTGGGGGCGGGGGGAGCCATCCTGGCGCCACAAGCAGCCTTGTGGCCAGTGCCAGGAGCGGCCCCGCAGCCCACAGCTGAGAACGGCCGAGGCCAAAGCAGCCATGCGGCCGCCGCCGTCTTGGCACAGCCAGCGATAGATTTTGCCTGCCTGGCCACTTCTGCCCTGCCACACCGCAAGCAGAGGGACAAAAAGCGGTGGCAGCAGCTTCTCCTTTCTGGTGCCTCGCATGAAAAGAAGCACTAAATGGAACTGACGCCGCGGAGGCCAGCACAGCGCTGGTGGGGACCAGGTGACTAGCAGCGAGCGGCATGGTGTGTAGTTGTCCGATGCTGAGCCCGGATGGAATTAACTGTTCAATGTTACAGAACTCTATAAAAACTTTCCAACTGATAAAACTTCAGAACAAATAAACCTACAAACAATTCTCTCTTGAGTTCAGAAAAGAAAAAGGTGAAAACACTTGAAGGGAACAACATGGCAACAACACCAAGGTCAGTGCAAAGAAGGGAAAGGGAGGAGGAGGAGGTGCTCTGAACATCGGAGCTGAGATTCTTCTGCAAGCCGTGGTGAGGACTATAATACAACAACTATTTCCCTATAATTCATGATGCGCATGGGGGGATGCAGAATTCAACCACAGCCTGTGAGAGGAATGGTTCTCATGCTGGAACGTGTAACTGCTGAGAAACTGTGATAAAAGGCTTGAACAGAGAGAAAGAAAACCCTTGCCTCCAGAGAAAGAAGAAGTAAATTCTTGCTTTTATATTAGGACAGTGCATCCTTAAAAGACTGTACCCCGTGAACTTCTTGGCCCACAAGGAAAAAAGCAGTTGTGGAAAGACTGCTTTTGCTCGTGGGAGGGTCTCACAGCAGGTTTTTCAGGCGGGACTGCTCTCGTGAAAATTAGAACCACATTGGAAAAGTTCACAAAGAACTGCCTCCTGTGGGAAGGACCCCATGGCATAGCAAAAAAGACTCCTCTCCCTAACTGAACTGAAAAAGTAACAAACTGACCAAAAACACCCCATGTTTTGTCTCCCTGCGCTGTCAATGAGGAAAAAAGTCAGAAGGGTGGTGGGAGGAGAGGGAGGTGTTCTAAAGGTTTATATTCATTCTCATTACCCTCTTTTAATTCTGTTAATAAATTTTTCTTTATAGTTTCTTTAAGTCTTGAGCCTGTTTTGCCCTTAAGGTGTTTTCTCCTAATCCTTATCTCACCCCATGAAATTTTTTAAAATTGTTCTTTCCCCTCCTCTGCTCAGCTATAGAGGAGGAAAATGAATAAATGATTTTTTGTGAGTGCATTGGCCTTTAGCCAGTGTCCAACCCACGACATCTAGAGAATTACATACGGCTGTAGCATATTGGTAGAGCACTTTCAGTTTAAAAACCAAGGATATAATAGCACTGTCTGATCCTTTCTACCTATCTTACTGTTCACTAAACATGGACTATTTGGATGTTCCCTTTGGCGTGTGTTTAACAGGATTTTCTGTATAAAACTTGATGGCCTCCTTTTCTTGCTGTGCAGCGTAGAATTCCTCTGATACTGATTTTTATTTCTCCTCCTCATAAAGGCAAAGAAGAAGAAGAAAACTGGTCATGAAACAAAAGCATTGTAAACTACCAGAAGCTGCTCCTTCCCAAATGAACATTAGAGTCATTTTTCCAGTTCTACAATCTCGCATCACGGAACTACCCAAAATGCAACTGCTGACAGTATGAACTCATGCACTGTATTAAATCCTTCTGGAAGTGAGGGATTCCATTCCAGTTCATCCATTTCTAGTCTTTGAAACAAGCCTTTGTCCTACCACAGGAAATCATTGATCTGGATCCACAAGAAACTTCTCTGCTCTCTTCCATGCATCTGCTCAAGAAGGTTATTAAAAAACACCTCAGAACACTTCTGTGGCACCAGTTATTACCAGAGAAAGAACATAAACAGGATCTGCTCTACCAGTCAGCAAACAAAACTACTGAGTTCAGACTAAACCAAATGCAGTTTGCTCAAAGCATTTATTTCCTTTGCTTCAAGAGCATTAAAAGCTAGGAGAAACCATCTACATCTCTAAGCACTACAAGAATCCTTGTGAGTAAGAATTTCCATGTATTGTTTCAGTGATGTTCTTATATCATCTCCCCAACACCCCGTCCTTTCGGGATATTACTGAGGCATGACACGATGCAATAAGCACCCCACATGTGCACAGCAGGAAACGCTGTGAAACTCACCAATTGTCTACTTGACCGTGAGTACATGTGCATAAAGAACAGATTTCAACCAATTAAAGAACAACCAAATCACACACAAATAACTTATCCATGAGCAAACAGAGTCACACCTTAAAATTTTCAGCATCCTGTGAAATCCTCGGGTTAAATCTCTAAACCACAAAGAGCTTCCCAACACGGCTAAGATTTAACCCAGAACTGTGAGGTCTTTGCTATTATTTAGAACATTTTACAACTGTCAACCAACCTTGCTTTAGGGCTGCCATTGCCATTTTTTGCTATTGTTCTACCTTGGAAAAGATGAAACAGAGTAACAAATGACTAATATTTTAAAAATCTGTTGTCATTACACATCCAAAAGTCCCTGTGCAAAAAAACCCCTGATAAATATCATGCCAAATTCCCTTCACTGCTGCTGAGAATGAAGGGACACTGGTCACTCAAGGATACAGCCCTCACCCAGCTCTGAGGACTCACCCTGAGGTTACCTTTCTGTTTCCTAGAGGCCAACAAGTCAGGCCAAACAGGTCAGCAAGTCCTTCAAGAAAGAGGCCAGCTCTGGCCACAAACTGACCCTGCACTGACCTCTTTAGTCTGTCAGCCCAGCATTATCTCAGATGCACAGCTCACTGGATTGGGAAACCTGATTCGGGTTACAAATCATCTCTCCTACTTTAGCCTTGATTACCTTGTCTCCAAAGTACTTCTGCTGTACAAGGGCAGGGACAACACGCAGGAAGGATTTATCCATGCAGCTTAGAGTGTTATGCCCTTCACCTCACTACAGAGATTAAACTAATTAACAGCCAGCTGCCAGTGAAAATAGATTTCCCCTTTCCTTCTCTTCCCCTTCCCTCAGCAATTTTTCTCTACTTCTTCAGCCGATCTAACCCAAACTGGAGCCAGTTTAGAGAGCTAAACACACAGAAAACAGTACACTTCCGTTTATATTGTTACTTTCCTACCAATTTAGCTCAGTGTTACAGAGGCCTGATGAATGTCTCTGCTGACAGGGCAGGAATGCACAGGTGTAAATTGAGGGAGCAGAGCAGAGAGCCCCTTTCATCAGTAGCCAGTTATTAAATCAGGTGGGCATATTAGCACCATGTCCTGAGTGACCGGTAGACAAACAGAAACAATCCCATTTTCCTTCTATCAGCCAGAGACCTGAGCAAAACCAGACATTAATATTCCCTTACCTATTCTCACAGTTATTTGACTTTCTTGAAGTTACCAAGTAAGTTCTCACCTCATGTTTCTTCTTTACTCATGCCAGCAGAAATTCCCACGGAGCCAGGCTATTCACTGTCCTCATAACTATCCCCTTGCTATTACACCAGCCATGAGGAATGTATAAGAAACACACCAAACAACATTCACTTACTTGTGCCAGATAAAAGCTGAAATCAGACAACTCTTTTAAAGAACAGAGACACATTAAAAGAAAAATGTCTTTACAGCACAGTCTCATTTAATTTAAGACAATGAAATTAGAGCAATAGTAATGCATTCATTTTAATTGGGGATAATTACATTTAATTAGTTATGTCGATTCAATTATGTAGGAAGAGAGATGCATTCTGACAGCACTGCAATGCAGGAAAGGACAAGAAATGCTCCAAGAGCCCTGCCAGAAATGAAAAAATCCACATGATGAGAAACAGGAGACAAAGGAATTACCCCAGACTTGATCTGTGGCCCAGTCTAGTATCTGTCCCAGATGACATAAGCACATAAGCTTCAGAAGGTAAAAACAAGCCCCAAAATAAACAAAACCACAAAGATGTGTTGGAGGATAAATCTACCCCCACCAACTACAGTGTGAGGGTCTCTTCAACAAGATGTCTCACATTCCTTACAATCTTTAGTAGCAATAACTACGGATATGGATAGTTCGTAAGTAAGCTAGATGCTAGGTTTTCCCTTGAAGTCCTTCATCACTCCAGTAGCCAAATTCCACTGTCTAATCATACACAGGATAACAGGCTTAAGGTGGATAAAGAAGCAGTAGATATGTTGGCTTCAATAAGACTTTTGATGCTGTTGCTAGATAGGAATGTATCTAATACCCTATCTAATACCATAAACTGGGTCAGGTGAAGGTCAGGTGAAAATTCACTCCTTAAAAGACCAATTATCAATATATTACTGTCAAAACAGAAAACAGATTTCAAACTGGTCAAAATGATGGCAAAGGAAGCATCCAAGGTAACAAAAAATTCCCAAAAGTACTTTTTCTATCCAGTCTGATGGAAAAAAAGAATTCTGGCTGGCTTCCCCTCTTGTTCTCGAAGAGTATGGCAGTCATAACAGAACCCTGCCACTGATAGCCTGTGTCTAGGAAATTGTACTGAAGAACTCATACAGACAATGTTTGAAGAATATTTCTTTCATTTTATTAACTGAATCAATATGGAAATCTATGTGTTTGCTACACACAAAAACTCCCACACGCATATATGTGTCTTGATCTTTCCTTAATAACTTCTTTGGAGATTCTCTAAAGGTTAACTAGGGTAAGGTTTTTGTTTTTCTGACAAATGAAAACATTCAAGCTACTGTTGTTTGTTTTCATTTTTTTGTTTTGGTTTTTTTGGGTTGTTTGTTTTTTTTCTTTTTTTTTTCGTTTTCCCTCTGTACCCCCCATTTTATAAATGGCCAGGCCTATTCTCAGACTCCTGGATCCACCAAATGTCAGACTCTAGGCTAATTTCCAGAGCATAACTTTTCCCTGTAGAGTTCGCCTAAATCCACCGTTAAACTGCAGTTCACAAATGTAAGGGAAAAAACAAACGAACAAACAAACAAAAGCCACCGCGATTTCTGAGGTCTAGTGAGCAGCTCAGAATAACACGTAGCTCTTCAAAGCTCACCCTCGCTACGAAGCAGACCTTTATAGGGAATTATACCGCTATTACTTAGAGCTTCTGGGAACCATGAGATTATTCAATGCCTACTAAAAGTTCCGAGCTGGTGAAGGTGCAGGGATGTGGAACACGTCATTAAGCGGAACGGGAGGAGGATGGGGACATTGCACCGCCTTCCCTAGCCTTCCCTCGACTCGCCTCGCCCCTCCCTTGCCTTGCGTTGCCCTGCGTTCCCGTCCCTGCCCTCACGCTCCCCGCGGTGCCTCAGCGGCTCCCGCGCCCGCCGCGCACTCCCGCCGCCCCATCCCCCTCACGCCGCGGCGCGCGCCCGGCTCCGGCAACGCTCCCTCCGCCGGGACGAGACCCCTTGGCCAATCGCCTCCCCTCTTCTTGAAGCGCGCCGGCCCCGCCGGCCAATCGCGAGCCGCCGTGCTGGGCAGTGCCGCGGCTCCCTGGCGACCGCTTCCGCCCGGCGCCGTTGCCATGGGCACGGGGACGCCCGGGCCGGGCCCGCCCCGCAGCGTCTCACCCCAGCACCGCCCGGCCCCCGCTCCGGGGCAATGAAAACAGAAGCGGCCTGAATAGAGTCCAGGAGATTGTTTATTGCTTTTACCAACTTTCTGAAACGTTACAAAAGATAATTTTATTCTAGCAGTAATTAAAACAACACAAAGGCTGAATCTTTCACATTAAAGACAAGTCTGAGAGTTGTGTTTTCTGTATAAACTGAATATTGATTCTATAGTTGGAATAATGTTTTCATTTGCTTTGGATTTGTTTATAAAGTAAGAAAACGTCACTGTAATTAGAAAAGCAGTCATAAAAAATTCGAACCATACAGTATGTAATCACATTTCAAACAAAGAGTATTAAAATCAAAACTGCAGTTCAGCTGCAGAAGCTGAACCTGGAAGACACCTTTGCACAGGAGCATTAGCAACAATAGAAAGGAAAATACTAGAAATGATGTGTCTTTCCAATAAAATCATTTAGAAAAGTATTGATTTTCAAACTCATTCATTATTCCAAATAAATGTCAACAGATACTAAATTCAATATGAAAGTGTCTTTAGGTAAAGTTCAAAGCCAACTACAAAGTCCTATAAGTTTTCACTAAAGACATTATAAAATAAAACTGACAAACTTACTGAGCAATTTGCTTTATTTATAGCACTACACTTATGCTGACTCAAAGCTGTGTGCATCTATAGTCTTAAAATTTGCCATAAAATAAATTACTGTTGGTATAAACAAAGTATTTCCCACATTTTACTGTACTTGATAATTTTTGGCCTAGATGAGTAATTAAAACATTACTAATCATAAGAAAGCAAAAAGAAAACTAAGCTGGCTGTGGTGCTCGCCTGACAGGTTACAGTTGTGAACTGAGAGTCGTGAACCATTAACTTTGTGATTTACAGAAGCTATGTACAAGACAAACCCTTCAGAGCGGCGCAGGCTCCGTGACGTGACGCCCAGGCGTGTTTTACACAGGATTTGTCACAGATGTGTTTTGCAGCCTGTCGAACCTGCCTTTGCAAAGGGCACGCGTTAGAAAGTGACCGTATAAAGACAGAGATGCAGGTGAAGCAAATGGTAACTTACGGGAGAACTTTCATTAAATGCAGAAAAAATGGCCAAGATACTTGGTTGAAAAAGATCTCAAACCATTGGGGCACCAGGTTCTACCCTGACAGGTTTTATGATGACAAACTTGGCAATTTGGAACATTTCACGGAACAATCGTATAAAATATTGTGTTATAGCTGCAAAATTAATCTAGGAGGAAACTGTCGTTAATTTGGGCATATGTAAACAGAATGAAAAACGTGTCACCGTGATATATATGAAAATAGTAAGAATGAGTTTTCTAGAATATAATTTAAACACAAAACTGCATTTTTAATGATACATTTTAGATGATAATTTAAATGGAGTGGTCAAAATTAAGACCTACATTTCATGTAAACATTCATAATTATAAATAAATTAGAAAAAAATAAAGAAAAAAGGAAAAAGAAGAAGAGGGGAAAAAAAAAAAAAAAAAGGAAAAAGAAAAAGAGAGAAAAAAAAAAAAAAAAAGGAAAAAGAAAAAGAGAGAAAAAAAAAAAAAAAAAGAGGGACTTCCTGAGGTGGCTCTGCAGCCAGGTACACAGTAGCACTAAGCTCCATTCCAGGAAACCAAGGCATCTATAAAAAGTGCAGGGTTGTTTATTTTCCTCTAACTGTTGGAATGGAAATCCATTGGCGTAGCTTTTACAGGGCTTAAGCCCTGTGAAGAAAAAAAAAAAAATCAGTGCACAGCAATTATCACTGCTCTTTTGCATCCATTAAGGCAAAACATGTATCTACTTACAATAAACTACATCCTTATTCATTTTATTTCAATACTATGTGTGATTTTAAAGCAGAGAAGGTGTAAAATGAGCAGTGACTCACTTAACCATACATTAGCAACAGGGATTTATGCACTTAATACCAGATCTTCTCCTGTTCATATGGGAAGAAAGTGCAAGTGTAACTATTGCCCAAGAACACTGGAACTAAAGGTCACTGTAAACTGATTTGCCAAATCATAGTATTTCTGGCACTGATTAAAATACCTACACGATTAAATAAATACTGTGATTAGACTTGTGGGGCTTTGGTTTTGTTTCCTTTCAACTTTCCTCAAAATATACGCACTTCCTGTAATATTGACCAAAACTTAACCCTCCTGAAGTAGAAGCCAAACAAAAGGTGTGCAGAATCATGCGACCCTGGTTTCCAGCATTAAAGAGTCGGAAATCTAAGAGGCTTCTAGTAATTTTTTGGTCTTTGGAAACTTGCAGGACTGTGAACACGAAGTGTAAAATACTACTGGGAGGACAAATTTACTGTATTGTGGATACTGCTACATAAAATGCTCAAAATATCTCTTCCATCCTTGATTCAGAGCAAGAGGTACTTAATAGTCAACTACTGACATGCAGATGGTGTTTTCTGGGTTTTTTTTAAAATAATGTGGAAAGTTTTGAGAAAACATCTGCTGTAGTTTCATTGTTATCTCAGTTTGATCAGAGGGAAAACATGGGTCATTTTCTGAAAGAGCATGAAGTCAAACTAAGGCACAAGCTACACTATTATCTAAGAATGCAGGTCATTACACAGCATTGGTCAAACTGGTAATGCAGACCTCACTTGCTTTGCCACTGACCTGAGCCTGTTATGACAGTTTGGATACCATTATTCTTATTGCTGTACACTATGACTTCCTTTCTTTAAACTGTCTTCTCGGAATTCAGTCAAATGAAAAAAGGAAAGAAAAAAAAGTTAAATAATTGCATTACATTTAAAGGGAACAGTAACAGTCCATGTAACATAAATACTACTTTCAAATGTTTCTATTTATTCCCACTGATGGCTTTATTTTTGTAATACACAATTACCTTCTCTACAGGTGACACTTGGCTGAAGAGCACCAAAATTCCACCTCAAGTGGTATTTTCAGATAAAGTCTGCCCTCCTCCAGAATCAGCTCCTTTCGCAATTGTTGAGAATTTTATCACTTGGTCCATGGTAAAACTCCCAACTCTGCCAAAAGTAGAATTAAGCAAACAGCATCTTCTAGTACTAATTGAGCACAGATTCTAATTAAAGCCATCGTAATGCATCCAGAAACTGCTAGTGGCAACTCAGAATGTAAAGAGATAATGTTGGAAATTAAAGCCAAAAAGAATTAAGGCATAAGGCAAAAACATATTAAGAATGAAAACTGCGCAGGTAAGTGATCAAGATTTTCATTTATATATAGAATTCTCATTATTTCAAATATTATAATGCTAAACATTAGAACTTGAAAATGTAAGTACAATAAATGCACTGACTGCATCTTTATCAGTGGAGTCCCCAAAAAATCCCATTTACTTTAATAAATGAATATTTATTTTTTCAATTCATCTTACATGATAGAAATTTATACTAATTAAAATAAATAAAGTGTTTAAAAATAAGTTGGTGTGCTATCATATATGCCCTTTACAACGGAGAGGATCAGAACTGTACATACAAATACCACAAGCAATTAGTAATCCATAAAATAATACTGATCGTAAACCTATTCCAGAATTGAAATACAGCTGATTTAATCAAATACACAGTAAATTTAAAAATTTATTAATCAAGAAATATATTTGATGAAGATATGAAATACTCTAAAATATTAGAGCTGAGTAAATCAGAAGCTGAAAATCTATGGGAAAAAAATGTAAGCAAAAACAGGTACTGACATGGTAAGTTCTTATAACTTCCTATAGACCAATTGCTGCCTGTAAATCCAATTTATATTGTGTAAACATGGAGTGTCCAGAATGGCAAATACTGACTTGGGACTGTAACTACCATTACTGCACTCATACTGCTACTGGACAACAATGAAAACTGAAGAGAATTCAAAAAAACAAAGAAAGCAGCACACCAGGGTATTTAGATACATTTTAAGGCTTAACTAACATCCTGACTTAGGGCTCTAGGCCACTTCTGTAGAATAGGAGAGAGAGAATCCAGAAAACACTAGCATGGAGTGGAGACATAAAACACAGTAGTTCTTGTCAACAGCACATTAACATTTGTTCTATGAAACCACAAAAAAAGTATACCCTGCAAAAACAAGCACTAATTGCCTGCATGGAAAACAAAACTTCTGTAGCGCACATTATAAAAAAGAGGTATTGCAAAATTTTAAGCAATGTGGACCAGTAATCATCAGCAAAAGCTGATGTAACTTTTATGCACATATTGATTACTGAAAATAATAAGCATTCATTACAGTCTTCCTATTTAAAAATGAAAATAAAATTTCCAATAAAATAAATAGCTGAAGTGTGATTACCACTCATCTTATTTGTTGGGAAAATCTTCGCATTATGCAAGCGTATCTACAGTGCCCTAAACAATGGCAGAAATTAAATATATGTTGCTCCTTAATTTGGAAATCACACTTCCATGGTATAATATCCTACAGTGATATATATATACACACACAAATACACGCAACTCGCATTGGTTCCATTCTATAAAGATGTTTCAGCATCCACATATCTCACAACACGTGAATTTTCGACTTCTATTTTCACACTTTCTGGCTTTTCAGGGCTGTTTGAAAACAAAAAAGAAAATGTAAGGTTTGGCTCACTTTAGGAAAGGTTAAATTTCAAACATTTTATACTTCACAAGGAACACTGCAAGTATTTACATAAGGATGCTTCTCTGATGAGGCATTTCTCTGACATTTTAGTAATTGTTAAATACTATTCACAAGATCAGTACAAACTTAAAAGAGAGAAAACACCAATATCTCATTCATAAATACCATATCCAATTCCACTGCTTTTATTGATTTGAAACTGTTCATGCAAAACATCTTTAAAAACACACAAACAAACCCCAAACACAGCCTGCAAAACTGTCCAGTTAAAAATACTCTAAAACACATAACAAGCAATATTACTAATACTTCTTTATTCTTGGGCAGGGAAACCATCTGTTCACAAGAATGGGAGAACATTTCAGTCTGTTCAGAAGGGGAAACCACACTTCCAACAACAGCAGAGGACAGTAAGAAACCTGTGTAAGTGTCCATTCAAGTGAAGCAGAAAACCCTAAAGACAAGTGGCACCTCAACTACTGACATTCTTAGGGACACAGACACTGAACAGTGCCTGACTAAAGGACAACAAGGAATGTCCCAAGGTAGTTCCAAGTCAGTAGTAGATGAAATGGAACATATAAGAAGGAAGATGAGTTTCAGAAAAGATCACACATCTGTAGAGTTGCTCTTTAAGGAAAAAGATATATTAGACATTCATGCAAAGAGAAAAATTCTGGGTCTCCTTAAAAAATACAAGTGTGCCGGGATGCCACAGAGTCTATAAACTATGAGAGATGGTTGAGGTGGAAAGAAAAGGCAACCTGGATAAGTTCAGGAAAGGCAAAAAAAATTTGAAATTAATTTTTTTAAAAAATATTGTTTTTAAGAAATCATGCCAATCCACACAACATGTCATCTGGAATTGTAAAAGACATGCTTCCTTCAAACTGCATTAGTATTTGAACATAAATCTGAAAATAGCAGTGCCTACAGAACCCTTTTTAACACAGCACTAAATGTCTGTCTGTACCACCAGATGAAGACAGTTCTGCAGAAAAACCTTAGTAGAACTGAAATGGGTAATTTACTGGGAATGACTTTTGACTGACCAGTAGTGACACCTCTGAATCTTAACAGCATGCAACGAAAGTGCAGCAAATACCTCAAAACAGCAACCAATTGAGTTAAGGCTGAAGAACTTTGCCTTTCAAGATTTTCAGTTTAATGAAATATCAGATTGCCTGCTAAAAAGCTGGTTTCTCGCACCAGTGGTTTTTATTTTCCATTTGTAAGATGGAATTTTTACTGTACTAAGCTCAAGCAAGGTATGTTAAGCAATCAAAGGGAAATGTCTTATAGCAAAACATAACAAATAGATGGAATAATGAATACAAGGCTAAGCAGAACAAAAACCACTGCAAACTGGTCAGAAGCCTGACTTGGTGGTATTGCATATAATTCCATACTAACTTAACCTATCCAGGAAACAGGAAAGTGAGAGATGAAATTGTACTAACTTATAACTGCCTGAAAACCAAATCTAAGCATCTTAGTTCTTTTGGAAAAAAAAATACAGGCTTGTATCTCTTCAAGCCTTATACACCCAATGGCTATCAGACAATGCACTAGAAGCATTCACAAATTCTGTAATGGGTTTCTGAGAATTTAGCAAGAAAGAAAAAAAACAATTAAATAAGGAGAGTATACTATACTGTCATCTCCTTAATGCCTCCATTATCTCGATGGTCTCACTCATGTGGTATGCAAGTTTTTGAAATGTTTTTATTAAACGTGTGTTTAACATTTTAAAAATGTTTACACAATACAGCCTAGACATTCACTGGAAATGGCGCCTGCACTGATAAGTCTCTTAAGTTTTTCCTCTTAAAATACACCTCAAAGCTCTCTGACTCCTTCACTCTTGGTTGACCTGCTGTCTGGCCAAAACAAAGCGTATTTCCATGCCTCGTTTGGAGCAATGCACGTGGTGAATAGACCGATGGTATACAAGTGCTAAGTCACCACTAGTGTTTCCAACAGTACCTGAGATGGCTCGGCCAGTTATGTATGAACACTCCCTCCTCACCACCACGGCTTTCACAAGATGTAATTGTATACAAAGCCTGACAATTTTGTATCTCTGAAATATGTCTTCCTCTGACAGAACTGGCTGAAAGGGATCAACCAGTAGAAGATGCATACAACAGACAACAGGACTGCTTAAGTTTAGTTTTCTGAGGCAAACATGCCCATTCTTCCCTTTCCTACATAAAAATTACTAAGCAATAGCAGCATGGATGTGAAACAGTCCACAGATGCCAGTTCCTATAAATCACAAGCCTTTCAGGAAGTTGGGGATATTCCACATAAATATTCATGTTTTGGCTTGTTTCCCTTGATAGATTCAGCTAGACAGGGGAGAAATTAGGATAGAATAGCAAAATGATTCATCACACACAGACTTTGTTCTTTGATGGGGAGCTCATGGAGAAGAAAGGCTACTGGCCAGCACAGAAGATGTGTGTCAGCTTACAGGGAATGTTCACAGTACTGAGGACTCATGATCTGTCCACGTACTTCATTCAAGTATATTTCATATTCAGTGAAGATAGTATTTGAGACAGCTTTAATTCTTAGATATTAAAAATGAGTTGAGGAAAACCAATCCAAGCAACCCATCCATCCACAAAAACATTGGGCAGGTCCTAGGGCAACAGAAAGCAACAATGAAAGTGCTGGACTTACCTTTTATTCTCAGTGGAATTTGTATTGTTGAAGATCAAACCACTTCCATGCTCATGTACACTCTAGTATTTAGAAACTCTAAGCTCACCAGAGTAGTAAACACTTGTATTAAGCAAATAAATAGTAATTTAAAAATTACTATTTAAAATAATACATTTAATAAAATAGTAATAAAATAATTCCTTATAGAAATTGATAAACTCCAAAGTAAAGAGGAAAAATTAAGCTCAAATTCAAGTTCTTCTAAAGCAAAAAGTCAGTAACTCAGATTTATAAACCACATATACTCTTTTTTTTGAGATACATTTCAATAAATACAGGTATGGCTGCTAAACACAAGGCGATCGTTAGAAAAGGCGTGAGTAATTATAGCTACCTCAGGTTAGCTCTGGTTACTTTGGCATTCTCAGTATTCATGGCAAGAGCCTTCCACTGTGCAGTTTTGGCCATTTCGTCTGATATGTTTACAACTGAGGGATCAATGCTAAAGAACAAACATACTTTCTGGTTAGTATTCAATTCCTTGCAACACTATTATACTTACTGTCACTCATCATTTACATCAGTTGTGCCTTCTTTCAATATTTACACAGCCATAAGTTGACTTCATCTCTTAAAAGTGTACTTCAGTAAAAAACTGAAAATTCAACTCACTAGCACTACCATAATTACACAGCACCTCAAAACAGTTTTTCACATAGATAACGTAAGATACTGAGAATACTTGAGAGGTAACCCATACCTAACTTCAGAAAATTATTTTGCGTGCCCAGAAATAATGGATTAAATAACACTGTTGTGCTAAGGCTTTCATGAATCAGTTACTTTAAGTGGCTTCTAGGAAATAATGAAGGGCAAAAGAAAAAAGGTTAATAAAATTTTAAAAATTCAGGTGAGATTTGAAACTATTATAAATCTGGAAATTCCAATTATCTAGACAGATTACAAGTTGGTTTTTTCCTTCAAAGTCTTATTAGATATTTTGCAAGGTTATTTTGCCAGACCACCACCCTACCAAGTGCTGCAGAAGATAAGTTTACCCTTGCAGATGGTAAGTTTTTAAAGCCTATTCCACTTTTGTCCTCCACACAGTTACATGTACAGCAGGCTCAGGTGTTGCCTGTAGGTCTGTTTTCTGTTCTGTTCCATATTTAAGCTTCAGAATCTACCCCAGGTCATCTGTAAGTTTTTCAAATGGCAGAAAAAACTTTCAAAGCCATTTTTCCTCAGGGATCCCCACAAGATATATAAGGCAGCAGAACAGATTCAAAACACATGCACACTCGTGATGAAGTCATGGCTCTACTGTGAGAGCAATTAGCAACTCAAATGGTTATTTTTAAAGCTTTAGCATTTTCATTTGAGTTGCTTAAGTCTGATTAAGCCTGCTCTCAGAATAGACAACAGCACTCAGCAGGAATATCTATCTAATCCAAATTTCTGCCTGTTCCCAACTCTCATAGGGTATACCTGGTACTATGCTAGATCCATAGGAAGGCAAATTTTTAACCTAGGAACCCTTATTATTAGAGAGGAAAAGAAAACCTGTAATCTATTTATTTGTCACATTTTCAGGTTGTGTTGGAACAGTTGAGAATACCTTACAACTCAGCTAAATACAGCCCCCCAGTAAGGGAGACACCAACTGAGACAAAATGCCTACCAAAGCTGAAAGAATTTCCATGACTGAAATTCCAGTACTTCCTTTTCTGGAAGAGAACCTATTCTTACATTTACGTTCAGAAAATAACCTTTTAAAGTAAAAATGATTGCCTGTAAAATTGCTTTTTTGTACCACAGAAATTATGACTTTATCCTTCTCTTAGGTAAACCAAAGAATTACACACTTGGATTTCTTCTGAAAAATCCAAGGGGCTGGTAAACACATGGCTCAACTGATGCTATTAGTTGCTTAATGCTCAGTATTTCATGCACAGTAGCACACAAATATTCCATAGAAACTGACCAAGGACGCTTCTTCACCTTTAGTACAGCTGGTCGAAATTGAGTCATCTGATCTGTTCAAGATGGTCATGTAAATTTACAATTAAGATGCAGTTTCAAAGAACAATGCAATATAAAAATAGTAATGTAGCACCATGAGATGTATCTTCATATTTCCTAATCATGGCTAAGTTACAAGCTTGGGGAAAAAACATTATTTCAACTCATACACAACCAACTTAATATAAAGCAAACTACAGCATCTGATACAAGAACTTTTAACAGATACATTATTTTATACCTGTATTTCAGGGTTTTTACAGGAAAATCCAGATTTGCTTCTCCATATGCAAGGTGTACACTGTCATTGTCTGAAAACATTCTCTCTGCTTCCTGTAAATTCCAAGTAAGTTTGTAAAATTACTCACACAGCAGAAAACACAGTAGTATCTTCAAGCTGACAGTTATTCCATAGGGGAAACAGGCACTTCTGTGTAGGTACAGCTGGATACAGGAGACAGAGCTTATGACCTTTCCTCTTAGAAGTGTTTTATTAAGGCAGGGGACATGGGAGACTGGGGAAGGAGGGTGTTCAGTTAGGTGGTGTACAGCAAGGCAGAACTTTCATGGAGAAGTTAGAGAAGCTATATTACTGTATTATTGGTAACTAGCAGTTGTGCTTAATGACAGCTCCACAAACACCCATGAGCAAAATGTCCCTGATATTATGAACAGTCTTGTGACTAAGTTAAGCAGAATAAAGAAACTCTACTCCATCACTTCCCTCTCCTTTCTCTCTTTCTCTCCATTTTCTCGCCTTCTAATCTGATGAAAGACAAAAAACCTAACATTTTTGTGCTAACAATGGCTTCTTTCCACTTTGCTTGCAAATTTTGATCACGAATAAGAATCATAGCTCCTCACAGCATAATTGAAACAGTGACTTGACTCCTTAACCACCAGCAACAGCTCCTCTAGTGAAGAATTTCCTCTCATAAGTGAAGAATTTCAAAATGTGCATGTGGTATACAAGGTCATATGCTCAGGTCACATAAAATTCTTTTAAATTGCATTAAGTATTTCCTAGTAATTTACAACATGCTCAGTTGGATTGTTTTCACACTTACTTCTTTTTCTTTAATCTTTTTGTCATCTTCTGTCTTCTTTTTACTTTCTGGCATAAGATCATCAAGCCAGCTAAGCTCTCTTTTGGTGAAACATAAATCCATGAGCTTGCGAATGAACACTAATGCTAGAACCTAAAGGGAACCACAGACAAAATACTTTATATTAAACTATTCCAATGAACAAAAATGCACACACACTTTCGGTACACTCAGAATCTGTAACTGAAGCCCTTTTTTCTAGCACTAGATTTTATCTTACCCCAAAGGTAAATAATTTCCACATTCAATAGCTATTCAGAACTGAATTGCTTGTTTTCAGGAAATGAGAAGTCTTTGTGTTTCAAAAGTGAACAGCTTGTATGTACTACAGGGGGTTATTTTATTTCTTTCCCACTCCCTTCTTTCTTAAAGGCAGCAAACATCTTCTGAAGAGATCCTGAATAATACATGTAGTCTTGTACAAAAATTATTAACTGGCAAACCAGAAAACTTACCATCATAGGGAAAACAACAGCAGCTGCAGAGGCTTTAATCACCCACAATAGAACTAGACAAGTGAGCTGAACAACTGTAAAGATATGGACCTTCCAGAGTGGCACATAACGTAGATAAATCAAGTCAGGTTGATGTTTGGCAGGCATTCCAAACAGTTTTATGCGGTCAAAAAACTACATGGAAAATAAAATCATTCTTCAGTTAATTATTGTCTGCCTCTCCAGAAGAAAATAAATATTTTTAGAGGACTACAGAAATGTAAGATAATCCCAAATAAAATACTAATGAAGGACAGTGAACATTCAAGGGGGTGGAAGAGGGGGCTGTTTGGCTGGGGTTGTCCCCTCCCTCAATAATAAAAAAAATCCAGAATATTTCAGAAAATTTGTTTCTTAGCTACACTACTGAACGAATAAATAAAAAAGAACTGACAAGTGAGGACACAATATTGTAAGAAGAAATACCTGAACATGACACTCAGGAAATTATCCTACATGCTATTCAGACACTATGGAATAACTTTATTGTGGCTCACATAATGTGGGGTGTCACAGTTCCCTTTTCATTCAGTGTTAAACAAAAGCAAACTGCTCATTAAAATCAGACTTTACCTGAATGCCTTTTAATGAAGATACTCCCATGTAAAGAAAGACACCATACAAAACTGGCATTGGAATAAACTGGGGAGGAAAAAACACTCACAGTTAAAAGCAGAATTAACATGGCATAAGAGAGCTGTCCATACTAGTGAAAGGCACAGACCAAGTTATTTTTTACTTTATATTTTATTTAAGTGAAACCTGAGGGCTTTTATTTAAAAGAATACATATGTATCATTGAGCAGCAAAAAAATCTAGAACTAACAAGGCTATGACCAGGATAAAAAAGTAGTTCTGCCTTGACTGCCCATTCACTCAATTTCCTGGGCTGCAACCAAAACTTCTATTCATGCGAAATATACTGCTTTATGTTGCTGTTTGACAGGAACTGTATCAAGACTACTGTTTTCTGTACAACTTCATGAAATTGCCATGTTAAGTTTTACTTTTGAACACTTGCACATCTGGTGCAGACAATACAAAAACCTCACCATACCAACTGAGCTATGGAAATCTGCTACTTATTCAGAGCTAAATTTTGCTCCAGCAAGAAGACCAATTTAAAGCTTATTAAAGATAATATTTATAATAATTTAAATTGTAATATATGATAGACAGCTTACATAATTTAGTACAGTGCTGTTTTATATTTTTATATAATTTAAAGTTTACTAAGATAACAAAGTTATCCACTGATTTCAGTGGCACTTCCATCAAGCCTCTGCAGTGAAGCCTTCTTTGCTTCTGAATTCATCAAGCTTCTAAGAAAAGGACAGCAAAGATACAACATGAAATCTTAATAAAAACTGCTGCTATCAAGACTGAACAAAAACCTTTATTTAAACAGTGTGGAATAAAACTGTCTTAGAGATTCATTACTGCACGTGTATGTGTGGCTAGTGTCTTCACTGTAAGTTCTGTAATTTAATGTAGTATCTTCTACTGCATTAAATCAGTATAAATCCACACATGGAACAAAAGCACAGCAACTGACAGATGCAAGGCTTTGTTCTCCTTACTTCTTTTGAACAATAACAGTCATTCACACTGAAAAAGAAAAACTTAAAGAGCAAAGAGTAATAATTCCATTCCTATTACCCTGGGTCCATAAAAAAAAGTATTCGTTTCTAAGAACAAAAAGTTAAAATATGGGGTTTAAAACATTTTGCTTCAGCAATCAGCACTTTCAATTTTTGCTTTTGAGCAACAATAAATCTATTTCAGTATTTCTGCTTCTGATTATTTGCGTTATGCAGCCGAGCTCTTGGTAAGTTTTTAATGAGAGATTGTCAAATCTGAATACTTATTTTTAGTATCTGCTATGGCCTTATTCTTTTCAGACCTTTACATTCTTTAATAGACATACAAATGGTCAACAATTTAAAATTTATAATACATAACTATTTGTTAAACTATAGCTGTATGTTTACAGCATTATTCTGCCCATTATCTAAATTTGAGAAGCTACATTTCTTATGAAATTACTTGTGATCTGTCTTTGTTTAAACAGACTTTTACGAAGTTCTTTAGAGGTACCAGCAGTTATGCAATATCTGCATTACTGGCAACAAAAAGTTCTTTCATTTCTCCTTTTAACTACTGGATTTGAAACAACAAAGCAGAAGTTGAACAGGTTTTAGTAAATCTGAGCAAAAAAACAACTGAACTGAGTAATTTTCTTCCAACAGAGTCTTTGAAAGGTCACTAGGATGTAAATTAAGAGATAAAGTGTAATCTGATGCTACAATACAACCTGCAAAATCACCATTACAGTGTGATGATGCATAAAATAATCTTGACACTCTAAAAATCAAATCAAGTTTAGTAAGCTGAAGAACAAGAAGTGAAAAATGTCATTTCTTCCTTTTAAAGCAATGTTTCTGTTCCTTCTGCTCCATTATATTACCTCTGCTCAAGTAACTTTATATCTTTATCACACTCTTTCTCTCTCCATTTATGCACTCACATAAAAACTGCAGTTTTTAGGTAACATGAACTCAAGAAACTAAAAAAGAGCTGGCAAGAAAATCAGGTAACACAGGAAAAGGTTGCTTTCCTCACTACTCACTACATTCCTAGCTTCCTCAGATTTCATTTTCTTGCATCCTTCCATATTGTTTCTATTCAACTAACATCTGTTACTAAAAAAGCAATTTGAAAATGAGTCCAGGCATATCTTACTTAACATAACAGAACTTCCTAGCATTATGAAATGCTAACTCACCACAGCAAAATCAAAAGCACAAAGAAAATATTTTGGGAAAACTGTCTTTTACCTTTAACACAGAGGTCATGAACACTGACATCCCCATCAGCACAAAAATCATCAATCCTGTCACTCGCTGCTCCCGGATTCCCAGAAACTTTGGTTGTTCTCCTGGTGCTGAGCATTCAGATTCAACTTTCAGGCTGTTAACATGACTTATAGACAGGACAGTTGCAGCAACAAACCACGGTAAGCCCATGAGAGAACATATTCCCAACATAATACCAACCATGAGCAGATCAAGATGATAACCACAGCCTTTCTGTAAAATTAAGCAAACAAATAACTTGATAAAATTTCTGTTTATATGATATCATATTGCTAACTCAGCAGGTGAATAACCTACAACTACAAAAGTCAGATACTTTGAGAGTGTCCACAAAATTATATTTGCTTTTTATTAGTCAACTTATACATATATTTAGCAGCTGATGGTAATTTCATGAATTTGCAGCATGAGTCTGATTTAAAATAAACCTGACTTACACAACATTAGACTTCCGTAAAAATTACTTTTACCTTCAGTTTATGCTCTTTCCTGTTTATAATAACGGCTGTTATTTGTTGATCCATGAAAATGAGAATGGTACAGAGTAACGCAGGAAGAGCAGCAATCAAGAGTGTCCACCAAGGATTGCCTCCCAGAGGATCTATGAACCATCCTCGGTCTTTTCGGGTGGGCTAAAAAAAATAAAAAAAAACCATTAACAATGAGAATTAAATGACTAGAAAAGAATGAAGATTTTATCACTACAAACCGCTTCAATGAAAAACAGATCAGTCTCTTAAGTATATGTTTAGGTTGTTTTCCAATGGCTTTGACCAAAAGACTGATTTAGCTGTTACAAGTAAACATTATATTTATATGGAAAAAAATTAAAACAAATATATTCAATTCCTTCAATTTTGTACATTTGCACAAAATAATGTTTCCCTTCCAGTAATAATATACAACATAATTTCTTCTGTAATAATATACAACATAATTTCTTCTGTCAGATGAGACATACATCCAAAACAGAAAAGGGATACTACTTGATCAACTACATTGTAATCAAAAAAGAGAAATTTCTGTTTCTATACAACTCCATTGTTCTACTGTTCATAAAACTGCAAGCATTTTAAAAGTTACATTTTTCAAAAGGTTTTACTTCTTACTTCAAATTTCTCTGGAACAAGAAGCTTAGGAGAAGGTACTCCTACAAGATAGTCAATCAAAACCATGATTACTATGGTCAGAAACACTGCAAAGTCACTGATGGTAGAACGCACCTAGAAAGAAAAGATTTGTGTTAAATCTTGCTTTTTCACCATTATAATATGCATGTGTAGAAAGACGATTTTCTCCCCTTATAAAAAGTGAAGTTTATTTATATTATACTACACCAGTGAGCATTATATATTTTTTCCTGTTACTTAAAAATTTAAGCTGCCTGTCAGCATAGTATGAAGCTGCAAAAGACATGTATTTTGTACAACTGTTTACTCATTTAAAAGTGGTCTACTGCAAGAGGCAAATTACTTCAAACAACTCCATCATCTTCCTCTCCCCTCAATCCCGCTAGGAGGCTGGGCCACCACAGCTAGTCCCTGGTACCTTAGGTCAGTAATATTCATACATTTCATATTTTAATCAATAGGAGGCAGATAATTTGCAATACATTCAGATTACCAAAAATAACTTTACTAAACATTAGGAAGACATTGCAGGGATTAGCTGAGGTTTATAGCAAATCTAACCAATTTAATTTTGCCTCGCAGGAGTTACATAAATCAGTCTAAGAATAATCATCGCATTAGAATCTATTAGAAACAGTAATCCCCTGAGGAACCACTCAAAACCCAACAGACATCCGCAGTTTGGGGAAAGCAATCAATTGTTTAGTATGGCTAGGTGAGGAAAAGAACAGCAATATTATCTCTACTAATGGTACCTGGCAATACCCATTAATGTGGGGAGATGGACTGCTTAGGTCTTTCGAAGTTTAGAATATCTTGTTGTAACACCACAAAAATAAGAATAAGCACTGAATTTTTCACAGATGATTTCTTTCCTCAAATGTCCTAAATTTTGAAATTATTAGCTAATTTTTGGGTTTTAATTTCCTTTCTTGTCTTAAAAGAAATCTCTTAAGACAAAATTCAACTCCATTAAGTTATACCAAGGTATATATTACAAGATAACCATAGTCTGTAATCAGAATTACCTTAGTTGGGAAATAGCGTTTGGTCTTGAATTTCTTAAGGAAAGAGGAGAGGAAAAATGTTGCAAAGAATAGTATGACAGACCAGAAGAGAACATCTGGAATATATGGTCCGTGATGACCACAAGCTGATCCACGAAACACACCATGAAATTCTAAACATTCCTGCAAAGAGAAAAACTCTTCATATGTCTATGTTTTATTCATTCAGTACATTCAACCAAGCTTCCAACTTTTCTACTTAAAACACATTCGAGAATGTTCATAATTCCAAAAAGGGAGTTCTTTCCTTCATCACTATCTCATTGGGAAAAATCCCAACATGTGCTGTCTGTTCCATAAAAGGCACAGTAGTCACCACTGATTATTTCAGGATGCCAAAATGCTGGGAGATGCCCAAGAAGAACAACTTCTTTACAGTCACATTACTTTTACTCTGTTTTTCAAAGCATTGCAAGATTGCCCAGGAAAAGCAAAATATCCAACATCAGCTTTAAGCTAACGAACATAGAAAGGGATCTCCTCAGTTTCTCCCACCTCTTTGACTTTGTTTTGCTCAGTTAAGGGAAAAAACATACTCTTATAAAATAAGGTTACCCAAACCATAGGAAAAAGTTTCTAGTAAAGTAGGAAAGCATCATAAATAATGGATTTGAATAAAAAATAAAACAGTGTCAGATGATACCTACCCCAAAGACTTAGTGAAATGCAAAACCAAAAAGTTTAAGTAAACACATGAAGTACAAGGAAACAACAAGCCAATAAATCAAGTAGCTGGAAGCAGCACAGCCCCAATCCAGTTTATTAATTAATTTATTGAAAATTTAACTTATGACAAAAATTCTCCCTATTAACAATCTACTTTGATTACAAGATAACATCAAATCCAAGATCAGTTCTGTCTCTTGGGTAAGACTAAAGATGCTTTATAGGGTGAAAAGGCATATAAAATGAATAATAAATATAAAGGAAATATAAAAACTAAGTTAAAAGAAACCTGCCATCCTAAGTGATTATGGTAAACTAGGAGTCATGCTAGCACATAAAGAACAGTACTGCAACAAGTCAAGTAAAGCACTGAGGTTTTACATGGAACATCTGCTGTACAAAAGAGGTGCTTTCAGTGCAGATGTCTAAGCTCAGACACAAGGAGAGCCCATACAGATACCCACTGCTGTTCTAGACAGCCTCAGATGGCCGAAGTAGGCACACACACCCAGCAAGCATAACAAAATCCACAGCAGATCCAAATCATTCGAGATGCAGGTGGGAATCGGGTGCCAGGCAATGCAAAATGGCTGCACACAGCTGCACTTATTCCACTGCGCACTGCCCAAGAAACTACTAATCAGCAAAAATGTTACTCTCTAAAAGCCTTCCAGAGCACCTGCACATCGTAACTTTCCTCCTCTTCACCTACCCACAAAATTAGATATTGGTATAAAATATCGACTTCAGAATTTAACGCTTTCAAGCCTAATTCTAAATAGTTATTTTCAATTTCAAATAATTATTTTCGTCCAATCAATATTTAGGTAGTTCCTTTGATTCTGTTGGAGTTTTGTACCAAACAAACTAATGAAACCTGTTTGCTACCACACTTTAACTACAATTTCCATCATCACATCATATTAAAAAGATTTCTTTCAGGAACTGGAAGAAAGCAAACTCCTGTTTATTCACCTAATCATATTCACCTGCAGAAAGATGACTGTGCTCCATAAGAGCATTAATGTGGCTACCTCAAGCAGACATTTTATTAGCATTTACCTCCCTAGACTCACTTATCTACACCTCTACAATGACTTTTTAAAGCCTTGTGGAAGAAATAAGAGTTCAAAAATACAGTTTTAAGGAAAACAGTCCAGGTTCAATTAAAAAAAGAAATTGGATAAAAAAATGTTAATCAAAACCGGTTATCGTGCAGGTATTTGTATTTTACACATCTGTACATACACACACACAAGTACATACACATAGCTTTCAGATACTCACGGAAACTGTAAGGTTACTCCATGCTATATCTTCCCCAGACTTATTCATACTCCTCCACACACGCAATGTTTCATTGCTTGGTTTCTCAGGCTCAGAACACACACACCTGAAAGGGAAAAAAAAAAATTTACATGCTTTTAAGCCGTATGTGCCAAAATGCAGCAATTCGAAGTAAATTCAAAAATCCTGAAGAGCTTAAACCAGAGTTATACCAAATGTCTACAGAAGAAGCAAAGTACAAGGCTTTTCCTTACATCACATGGCCTACGACTATTGAGAGGATGGGGGAAATGAAGATTCAGATCACTCTCAAGAAAGACACCATGTTTGAGTATGTAGTGAGCTAACTGAAGATATAAATGCTTACAGTGCTCAGCTTTAAAGCAACTGTAGATAGACTTTATAAGCAGTATTTTTGTAGAAGTAAAAATGCCCCTCCCTATTGCAGCATTTTGCCAACTTGGATTCCAGAATCCTTTCTGTCAGACAGGTTGACAGAAGTACAAATCAGATAAAAAAACCCTAAAACACAACAGACTGAATATTGATTTAATAGGATGTTTTCAAATAAAGCTATTCAAGTACACCAACTGGTAAGCTTAACATGTAAACATTTATGTAGAAGAGGAGAAAGAGGTAATAGGCAAGAAATAAGTCTCCTTTTTCTATGTGATTCACTAAGGACACTGAAAAAAATCCCAATGAACCACGGAGGGGAAAATCTGCATCTTGATAGTGTGAAGGTAAAGAAGGGAAAAACATTAAATGTGCATGGGCAAAAAGAACTTTGATTTGAAAAGCACAATGTTTGGGGAATTTAAAAAATACTACGTAAACAAATTTTCTTTTGTTAACTGAATGTCAAAGTAACAGTAAAAGGAAGTGGGAAAGGAATGGAAAGTAGTAATTTCTACAAAGTAGTTGCCAACACAGAATCATTGGAAGAGAAAGGAATTGAAAGCACGAGACAGAAAGCATCACTAGTTGTTGGTCAAGGCACCAATATAAACAAGCATGCTGAAGGAAGACTGACAAATTTCTCAACATAGGCAATAAAGTATGCCACCAAGTAGAAAAGCAGAAATCCAGAAAGAGAAAGAAAAAAAAAACACCACACTCAGAGAAAATGTAAGAGTATTTGAGATTGTCTTGTGGCTCAACTAACTGAACATGCTTGTTCTGCACCCTTTTCCCCACCAGAGGTTACAGAGCAGGGAGAAAAATAAAGCGAAAGGAGAAAGCAAGCAATTGTGAACAGCTGGATCCCCCCCAGCTTTGTGAGAAAAAAGAAAGGACAAACCCAAGCTGAACACTGTGGCATGTCCCAAAATACATGTGTGACACCATAGAGCTAAACCAAATTAAAATCCCACCCTCCCCACTCCACTGTCATGGCCTGCCTGTGGCAAAAAACAATCAGGTGGCAAGTCTCAGAAGACCTACAGTAGAGTTTCTGCCAAACCAGTGAATTTAACATGCCCACACAGGAGTCCAGTGAGGACCCAGAGCCACTGAAACAGAAGGATGAGCAACCAGTAGAAAGGGGAAAATAAGGAAGCGAGTGTACTCCCACAGCCCACTCCTGGCAACATGGCCTGGTGTTAACAGCTGTTAAGATAGGAAAGTGAGTGTAAGCATCAAGTGTGAACGGAATACAAGAAGCAGTCTGACAGGGTGTTTGCAAGAAAGAAAGTATTGAAGAAGCACTGAATGATTGTAAAAGTGAGCAGAGATCTTGGAGGGGAAACACAGTAGTCCAAACCTGGTTTGACACTGCTAGAGGTCACCCTGTGTGCAAGATGATCACTGTCCTGGCCAGGCAGTGCAGCCGCCCAGCAGGACAGTGAGTATTCTGCTCTCCAACTAGGGAATGACGGTCCAGTGCAACAAGCAGAGACCCTCATCCCACGTGCATGGACATGACCTCGTTGGGGGTCCCTCACCCATATTGTAACCACACAGGTACAACTAAAGCTAGAAGATGCACATCTCCAACAGGAGGGGAGTATTAGCATTTAAATTATTTCATTTAAACTATGAGAAATGAGCAGTTTTCTCAGAGGAACAGTGAGCAGGATCTCCATCTGGCAGGTGTGAGCTGGTAACCCAACTCATCCTGTCTCATGAAACGGTACTTCCCAGAAGTAGCAAGGCAGAAGTCCTGTTCTGACCTTTAGTAAAGTTGCAGTTGAAGCAGGCTTTGTCACAGCCCCTTATCCCTTTCAACCACCCACAGTGAACACAGAAAATTCAATTCTACAGCATTCTGAATAGAATTTTTCTGAGGTTTCTCATGCCCATACCACCCCTAGCATTCCTCCTACCCTTCCTGGAAGTGGCACCCACTGCCACTTAGTAAACAATATGTCTCTCCGTATTTTCCTACTTATTTCACTAACAGATGGAAACCTGGTACTCACGAATATGAAGTCAGTTTATTCAAATCATTGTGCATATTGAAGGCATACACTTCTCCCAAGTGAACAAGCTTTTCCAATGCCTCATAAATAAATATGATGCATATAAGCGCTGCAAAAGCTTCCTCAGTAAATCGAGTGATGTAGCACACAAGGCTGCTGGCATCTGTGGCTACAAGCACAATGCATAGAAATGCAGTCCACAGACCAATGCTAGTTCGCAGGGAGAGGTAGGAAAGACCATAATCCCTGTGTGAAGAAAGAAACAAAAAGCATTTACTAAGCTGAAACCCACCTGTACTGTATTCCATTTGAATAGACACAGAGGCCAAGCTTTATAGGTATTCAGCACTTTTTTCATATTTGATATTGGCTCTGAAGGAAGCAGAAACTTGTTTTTGTCTCATCTCCCACCAAAGCAAAGCAACACTGCAAGGTGTTTCCGGGATTTACAGTGCAACTATACCTAGCTTGGGAAGCATCATGGGGACGGATCTCTCCAGAACCACCCAGATGGTTTCCCCTAGAGAGCAGATCGATCTCTGCTTACCCCTGCAGAAGCAAAGCCAACATCTTCACACAGTCAGAATATAACTTTTATTTAAGTCCTTGCCACTTCTCATCACTGATTTTCTCATTCAGGTTTGCCAGTGCCTCACAGCTTTAGCAAACCATATCAATTTCTCAGTCTCTTGCCACTGTATTTACCTTCATGGACATACACATTTACTGCACATCTGCTTTCAATTACAGCTATTGTAACAGGCTAGAAAGTTTAAAAGTGCATCAAGCCAATATAAACATCACCTACCTGCAAAATTTAAATAATATTTTTTCAAATACTAGAACCGGTCCGGTGCTTCCCAAGATAGTAAGAGGTTGCCCAGCAAAGAGAGAATAGGCAATCCCAGTTAATGAGGCTCCAAAGAGAGACTCTATTGCACTCTGTTTGGGGGGAAAAAAACTGCTTTAACTATGCTGCCTTTCAGGTTAGCATTTAGCATAATATCTGCATAAATACAGCTTTAAGATGCATTAACTTAGAAACAAGACAAGATGTAAACACATTGCAATTAATATCTATGTCTGAGACAAGAATAACTTAACGCAGTTTTGCAGTAACAATACCATGGACAAGATTTTGAAAACTTCACTCCCTAGAAACAAAGTCATCAAAAACCAGGAGAATAAATTACTAGTCCTGCTAGCTATGGAGGAAAAGCATATCAACAATTATACAAATTAAAAAATAAAAAAAAAAGGCAACAAAAAAAAACCCAAAAACCAAACAAAAAAGAGAATAGTTACTCAACATGTTGTTTACAGAAAGAATTAATGGTCTCTGTAAAGAAAATAGATATACATATATATATACTGCAACATACCTGTACAAAATGTGATACAGTGTGCTGTATCAAACCTGCATCAGTCAACCAAGCATTACAAAAGAAAAAAAAACAAACTGACAGGCAAAGGTGCAGGGGAAATTACTGAAGAATATTGGTTTATGTATACATGACACCAAAAATAGATGAGCAGTAAACCAATGTCCCACCTGGTAATGCATTTCTTTTCAAGGAATTAAGGTATCTACTTTAGTTCTTGAATTAAATGTTTTACTTTAACATTTTCTGCCAAAAAAAACCAGTTACAATGCACCTCAAAAGAGAGAGGCTGGAATTTAAATACTAAAATTACACTAAATTTACTTGAAAATAGTTAAATATACCACCTACCACTATAAGAAGTCATGGATTACAGATTCCTGTAATGGAATTACAGTGTTCCTAGTGGAACTTTTAAGCATTTGCTATTTTGAAATTATGCAAGCCTAAGAAAACAGCATTTATGCAAACTTGAGCTCCAGTTCAGGAAAGCATCTGAAAACGGTCAAAATTATTTGCTGAACTGGGGCTATTAAAAGTGAAAATGAGTTCTTTGTTCATAACATTAGGAAAAAAAAAATATAATGCCAGTCTCTTGTTCTATTACCTTTGAATTAGTGTTTTTGGTTAGCCAATGCATTAACCTTGGGGCTCTCAGTCAGGGTGGCAGGGACAGGAGCACTGTGGAGGTGATGGCCTCTGAGAATGCGAGGGAAGGTTTCAAAGACAAACTGTGTACCTTACAATGTCAGCTACTGTGCTTGAACATGTGTGTGCAGTAACTAAATGTTTTATTCAATGATGCACACCAAGTATCTGAAGGCAGGAACAAACCCGCAAACAATTCCAGATAGCTAAAAGAAAGAAGGTGTTTGAGAATCAAGCTTTAAAAAGGAAGGTACTTTCATTATTATACATGTAGTACGTTCAAAATTTACACTGACGTTTTAGTAATCATTCCTACATTTACAGTGGCAAAAACAGCACCCAGAAAGGACATAACTGATTTCTGTATTTTCTATCAGCTTGAAGTGCTACATCAATAAACAAATATCCAAGTCAACAGTAATACTTGAAAGAGATAAAACAGTTACCTAAATTTTCATATAGTACAAGCTTCAAAATTTCATCAAGAATTTTGTAACATTTTAAGTTTCAACAGAATCTTAACATTTGCAAAGGACATGTCTGAATACATCCTTCCCTCCCACAAAAGGACAGAGCCTTGTTTCTTTGAGATAGATTTAAAAACAGAAAATACACTTCAAACTAGTTTACTCATAAGCCAATTGACACTAAGTTACTAACACTGTTGATATTAAGTAATTTTTCCCTGCTTCAAAAACTGAAGTGCAATGATATTCTGGCGTAAAAGGTGCTGGTATTATCTACTGCCCGACATAACACTACCAAAATTTTGTATGCCTATGGTTTACATTTGAGTCATTTACAACAAAGAGTATTTTCTGCTGATAAACCTGAGACACTTCATTTTATTGTCAGCAACATACCATTAGTGCAAGCATAAACATATCCTGTCCGTTTCATAAATGGACTGCTGGCCACACACTGCAGGCTTTATCATCCTCGTAGGCCTACTACTCAAGGCCAGTACACGTTCTTGGCTATCCACCTTGAGCCTCTGACTTTGCCTAAAGTAGGCCTAGTGGGATGCTGCACCTTTACTGCTACTCATTACTCTTAAGCAGCCAAAAAGAAGGCAATGCAAGCCTTTTCTCAATTCATGAAGCCATTCACCCAATAAGGCAGGATAAACATTTTTTACCTCCCCTGTGCATCTTCTCCTGTTCACATGGGTTCCCCACATTTTCCACAGCAATTACCTTTTGGGGAAGATCTGCTTTGGGGCAGGCTAATCAAGTGCTGTGGGTAAATTCTTCAAATACAAGTATAAATAAATGAGACAAATGCACACAGTGACTTGCCTCTGAAGGTCTAAAAGCCTGGCCACTACCATTCTTTGTACTCACTATTCTGCCTTGTGTAGCTTCTCCCAGGAGCCCTCCAAAAGTGATTACAGGAGACATACAGGCACAGTATAGGAAAAGAATCGAGGCCAGGCACTGCAGGCTTAATGCATCCTTGAAGTCACTCAAGAAAAAAGGTGCTTTCCTTTGGATGTCAAGTATCAAACCACCAAAAAGCCTAAATAGGTGAGATGAAACTCGTCAAACTGTACACTAAAGGATTCTAGCTAGTTTAAAACTATGGGCTACACATGACTGCCAGTGCCTATTGCAGGCACAAATTAGCTAGTTCATAATCCAGATTAAAGCACAACAATTAAAAACGTAAATGAGAATCTTATCTATTCCATCAGCAGTATTCCAAATATAATGAAGCAGGTTACCCACATTTTTAAAAGCTAAGGTTTTTTTACATATGGGCTAGATACTGAAAAAGTAACTTTCCAAACAATTTTACCTAAACGACGCTTTAAGTCAAATCTGTCTTGTAATATTCAAAACAATGGAACAGAGAAATATGCTAAACCTCAACCAAGATCACTGCACTGACACATTTCAGTATTACTACTCCAACATACAGTTGTAGCTTTTCATTTGAATTCTTTACATACATATGATTATGTCCTTAAATAAATTTAGGTCCATCATTTTTAACAGTTCTTATCTGGAGTACACAGATATTCTATAAATGTAAATATAAAGCCAAATATATGTAAGTTAGTTCAACTGGATAAGTTATAATCAAGAATTTAAAAAGCAGTTTTAAAAAATCTTAAAGACTCCAAAATACTAGATATTAATTGCATTTAGAAAACTTTGTTTTATTTTTAATTCTTAAAAAAACCCCAAACGCTCCTAAGAAAAAGGAAAGCCTCATCTATGGATAATTCTGTCAGCAGAAATGAACTTTTTAGCTCCACATACTGTCTACAAAAACAGTAAAAAGTAATTATAATAAAGGCACAATGATAAAAATCAACACAAATGTTGTAAAATCTTTCTTGCAAATGTATGAAGAAGTTGCATTTGATTTGGAAGCTTATTATTCTGGGGATAACAACATTGTACATATCATTCCAGAATTTTTCAGTTGATTTAATCTCTACTCTCATTTCGGATATTAAAGTTTAATCATAACCAGGTATTTCCAATGTTGGAGACTTCTTTGGCAAATATTTTGGAATTAACAGAGAACAACAACAACTGAAAGAAATTCCTTCAATTTTATTTTATCTCTATAAGAAACCTGACCAAAACCCAAAGCTAACCAATACTAAACTACTTTTTGCCACTTTTTATTTCTTATTGTTCCATTTCATGTATGTTTAATAAAACAGATTTGCATTAATGGGGTTTTTAAGTACCTAGCCCAACACTGAAAATTGCATATTCCTGCTGTAATTATGATAATTGCATGCTCCTGAAGATTGAAAGTTAAAACCCAACTCTTATAAGTCAGTTAGTTAAATTAGGCAGCATCTTATGTGAAATCCTTCGCAAATGTGTTGAGAAACATTGCCAGAGGCTTGAAAATACTTTAAGCAGATTGGCACATACAGGCAAGAATCCAACACTTGAAAAGGACAAAGGATGCGCTCTGACACTTATACCATGATTTTTTAATGTTTAAATGTCAATCATTAAGATGAAGATTCATCACTTTTATTTCTTTATGGAAGCTAGCAGTTAGGGAAGTGAACACACCTTCCAGTTCTCTGAAGTTCAGGTCCAGCATGATGGCCTTCTTCTTTAAGAGCCTCTCCTGTAGGAGTAGATCCATTTGGAAATTTAGGTGCCTTCCTTTTCTCCTACAGAAGAGACAGAAGGGAAAGAAAACAGAAAAAGGAAAAAACAAATACTTTGAGACTGCCTTTACACTAAAAAATATAATTAAAAGAGAGCGTGCAGAAATTCTATGCCTTCCCCACCCTTATTCATATTCCCAGCTCATCAGCAGTTGTCCATTTTCCAAACTAATCTTTTGTTGATTAGAGGACTAGAACTGTACAGCACCACCCGAAAGACCTTATCAGTATCTCGCACAACAGTATTAATCTTCCCTGTATCTACAAGACAGATTCCTGAAACACAATGAAACAAAGCCTAGAGTTTCAACACAGAGTAGAGGCTCGAAATCTTTAGATACTTTTTTTCTTCAACCATTTCCAGAGCAGAAACATTTAATATGTATCAGAAACTGACTTCTTTTTACCATACACACAGTATTTAGTTGAAATATAAATGGGAAGTAATTCCCCTGCTGAGCAAGCTGCTTACCAGCTCCTCATAAATTTTTCAGCTGAGCCTGCCTTCCAAAAAACCCCTAGCCCTGCTTATTTTGGAAACAAGTTACATGGTAACCTCAGGCTATTCATGAATAAACTGCACTGCTGTTACCCTCTTCTATTCCACCCACTCTGCCAAATCACCACTGGATTCGACACCAATGTCAACCTTCTGAACCAAAAAGCACTGGTCTCTCCCCCGCTTTTGATCCTGGAGGCCCAAATTCCTATAAGTTGTAAAGAGGCAGAAGGGGAAAAAGGTCTCTCTAAGAACCCACTTTCCTTAGCTCTCATTCTAAGCCTGTATCATCATAACTGAGCAATATGATTGATTTTTATCTATTTCATAAACATTACGTGAACAGTATATGCTAGACAAAACACATTAAACATTGCAATCAATGCTGCATGCAAACAGAAGTTCTTATAATAATTAAAATATTCTTGCTGATCATTGCTAGACTAGTAGTAAAATTTGGCAACGTGAACTCAAGTACAGTTTCTCGCCAATTCTCCCAGTTCTCACATGAACTCATTTCAGTATTTCAAAAGGAAATACAGTAAATAAAATTAACAGCATAGCAGAAAACTGATTAATGCCTTTATCCCCTCTTCTTCTTTTCTAAAATTTTTTTCTAACTTAAATGGACAATCCACTTTTTCTTGTAAAATGGATATGGAGACTGTCCGATGCTTTGCAGCCATCTGGATAGGAGCCAGCAGTGTGGCCAGGTGCCAGGAAGGCCAATGAGATCTTGACCTGTGTCAAGAAGAGGGTGGCCAGCAGGACTAGGGCAGTGATTGTCCCTCTGTACTTGGCAGCTCGAATCCTATGTTCAGTTTAGGCTCCCTCACTACAAGACAGACTGGACCTTTTTTTTCCCTTTTACCTGGGAAGGAACGCTTTTTGGCGGCTCAATTCGTATAGATGGATCCCACTCTCCTGGAGGCAGGACTGTCACTTGGTCTAAAAACTCATCAATTCCTGACAACAAATCATTTCGGTCTTTTGCTTTATAGGCAACATCATGGAAAACCTACAAGAAGAAAGCACTCAACATTCATTTTTATTTTATTTTTCTGAAAGAGGAACTGATTATCATTATGTAATGGTTACACTTGATTATTTTTAAAAAGGCATGGAAAATATTTGTAGGTCTTCAAAGGTTTGGCGTTTACCTACATACTTTTAAATTAAAATTCCTATGGACCATAAAATATGGAAGTTTCATTTTCAAACTCAAAACGAATATTGAGTTCACTTCTAAAATTAAATAAAAAGGTAAATCTTCAATATTCAGGACATCAAGTTCATCTACTATTGCCTGAATAATTCTGCCCTACAGCCACTGTACCCCTATGCTGTGCTAAATCATGACAAAAAATCCTTCAAAAAAGCTTCAAACCAAAATACAAGTTTTTATTAACAATAGGAATGCATTTTTATACCTCTAGCTTAACTAAGTTTAGAAGACTACTTAAAAAGCACATGAAAGCAATCCTACTAAAAAAACTGTACTGTTTTACAGACTACTACAATGTGAACTCCAAGATGCATTTTATACACAGGGAGGAAACAAAATGCTATTTTGCTACAAACAACTCCTTGCAGAAGATGATCCTAAATTGTTTCTGTACATTTGAAGCCTGAACTGTTTTTCTCCAAATATCATTAAATCTGACAATTAAATCTTCCAATCTTAAAATAGATCTCTGAAGTCTACTCAGGTCTTTTCAGACCATTGGATAATTTATTTTTTTTCTGTCTTTTTTTCATTGATCTAGAGTATTCCTAAAAATCAGATCAGCCTATCTAAAAAAGATCAGAAGCTGCAACTAAAGCTTTTAATATTCAATTCTCACACTGAACAAAAACTCTATTCACAGACTGGTTACCAGTTGCAAAATGACAAATTTCTAGTTTACATTGCCAACCATCAAATTGTTCTAGAGTAAAAACTACTTGCATTTCTGCTAGATAACCTTTAAAATTACCAGCAATTCAGTAGGTGGCGCTCAACGTGAAGTTAAAATTAAAACATCCTCATTTTGCTCAGTAAGATGGCAACACTCTTAAAAAGTCTTGGTTCCCCCCTGTGGTCTTTAAAACCAATAGGGCTCTAAGCATGACTTCAAAAGGCTATTAAAATTCTAATTTTATTTATTTGACCTTGCTTAGATTAAAAAAAAAAATCTGTGATGACATCAATCTATGATGCATTTTTAAAACTTTGTGTCCTGAGCACATATAGGATTTCTTTAAGACAGACAAGGAGGAAAGTTAATTTACTGTTATCTACTTCACTAACAAAAAAGAATTAAGTTTACAGTTCTTCATTTAACCAGTTTGTGGGTGTTTTTCTTTAACCTACTACTTCAAATAATTTACTGAAATCAGCTGGTAAATACATTATTCTAGAATTTAACTACTATTAAAATAGATCACTCACATCATCTGTCATAAGTGTTGCTATTGATCGTCCAATTTCATGGTACTGTGGAGCTTTTCCTGCTGGTCCCAGCAACAAAAACAAAAACCTGTGGAGAAAGCAATAGAGATGAGTATGGCTGATTCATGTGCATATACTCAGAGGGGGTCTTTCAAAATAATGTTTAAAGAAAATTTAGTGGTGAAGTAAAAATACCATCTTCACCACTTCAGATCTTAAAAGACTGCTGCAAAACTGTGAAAAGACTCAGCTTAAAGTCATTACTGGAAGGAACTCAAATCCTGAACCAAAATTACTCAGATATCTTCTTAATGAAGCCTAATTTTTCAACTTCTTATAATGCCTTAAACATTGTAAAAATCCACAGACTGGCGCTCAACGAATATTTCCTCTGGATTCTAAGCCTTTCTGACATTCCCAGTAGCAAAGACCCCTTAAGTGGCAGCCTAGGAGCTTTATGACCTGTCCTAGGCTCCCTGATGATCACGTTTTCATGAGAGGTAAACCCCCTCACCGGCTGTGACTGGGTATGTCACACAGAGGATGCACCTATATACTTCTTGCAACACACTGGGCATACTTATACAGTCATGTCCTGGTCTTGTGTCAGTGGACAGGAAGGGAATTTGGATATTTGAACACCTAAGAAAGTAAGTGACATTCTGGGAAGCTGATCCAGTCTAGGGGTTGGGTGCCAACATATCTTAGCAGTCTCCATCTCCTTGCGTAGTAACAATGCCTTACATAAAACCCACCAAAACCTTGAACCTGTAGATTCAAAAGGATACAAACCAAAGAGTGAACCTCAGTAATTTGTTTCACAACCTTCTTTCTATATTCCATGAAAATGGTGTTCCCAAGCACAACACATCTGAAAAAAGTAACGCCTTCTTTCAACTCATAGAACAAAAAGCTCAGTTCTGTCTCCTTTGCAAGTTTACTACCCTAACTGAAACTGAGAGTGCACCTTCAGATTCCAAGTATGCTATTCCAGATCTGCAAGTCTACACCATTCTGAAAAACTTACGACAGAATAATTTTACCTAAAGTAATACAGTAATCTGTATGCAGAAATTTTAGAATGTCCCAATAAACATTATGAGCACTCCTGTCAACTACCCTCTGAAAATTCTCACATATATGTATTTTTGCCCTTCAAAAGAGTGCATAAGCTGAAAATCACGAAGATAAACAAACACTTTGATCATTTTGAAACATTAAAAACGCACCAAAAACATTATTGTACAAATGTATGCCAAACACCACAGAACAGCCCAATACATCAATGTGCACAGAAAATGAAGTGTCATCCGTGATGATTGATGAAATGATCTTCTACCTTCATCATGATACCTGTGTTTTGATATTTTGAACATCTGTGGTAAACATACCCACAGTATACTGGTGAGATCCCTGGGTTTGGGTGAGCAGGGGTGACTGCACCAGGCTGGATAGCACATTGCAGACTGAAAACTGCTTCCATGAATTAGCTGCAGATTGATTACTCCAATGTCAATCATGTAGATTGGGGCATACAATAAAAAATGGTTTTCCACCACCTAACTCATTCATATGCAGAGCATTTGTATAGAAAGAGCAGATGTTCAGATCAGACAGACCTTCAGACTTACTGTGCTCTTCCCCACTGACACGCTGTGTCACACCGAAGGGAACTGTAATTATCTTCATGCCCATCTCTAAAATGTCAACACAAACTTGGAAGATTCATTGCTTTTACTCCAAATCAGCTATCAGTTTCAACTCCTGCACTTGCTTAAGACAGCATCTTTACGTGTATATATAAGTATATATGTATGTGTGTATGTATACAGAGATATAGAGATAGATATATATATTATGCATTCAGAGAATTTTGTGACTGATCTCATTCCTCCAAATTTTGCAGCAAATGACTGACAATGTTAAACAAAACTCTGCATTTTTTGAGCTAAATACAGTATATATATAAATTTACAGCTATTTGAGATCTTAAATATTATCTTATTGCATAAGTAAAGCCAGACTTTCCAGGCATTTATTTACCGTGTAGGAACCGGAACCTCTGTGAGACCCGAGAGAAGTACAGCAGGGGAGAGCCTCACAAAAGCAATAATAGGTCTTTCTAAAAAATCTACTTCTCCCACTAACACATTTGATGCTTCTGCTCCTGAAGGAATTTTCCTCATGAAGTTCATATCAACCTATTCATACAAAGATGAAACAAGTGTTTATTCCCTTACATTTCTTAGCAGAAATTCCATAACATAATTATGTTTATCAGAATTTACTAGACATTTATGCTACAAAGAAAAATTAAAAAGCAAATTAAATATCCCACAATACAGAAAAGACAAACACATTTACAAAATGTCAGCCAGCCAGCCAAATAATAATCAACTATTTTCTATAAGTTAGAATTACTAACACCTAGTATATTCTAGAAGACTCCAAACTGCATAATCACCTTTCTAATATTATCATGACAAACATTCCGTGATAGGACATAAATTAACAAAATCTATGCACAATTAAGTAAGGAGAGTTCATGTAATTACACATGGTTTCTAGAATGCAGTAAGTTATTTCACAGCTGTGGATTTCAAATATGTCATAATTTTGAAAAATAATTTGTATATTTCTCTTTTCATCCATAAAGAATATGACAGCTGAAAATCATCACCTCCATTTCTGTACGTAATTACAGAAGTGCATTAGAAAATGGTACAGCACATGAACTCTGTGTTCACACACACACACACACACACAAGCACCAGTGACAGTGCTAGCTAGAGAACTTACAGATGGCCTCTTGAGTCCCACACCAAGTGTGCCACAACTACAGTGCCAGGAGGCTGACTCCTGTCCAACAGGAGACAAGGCAGGTGTACACAAGGACAGGCCAAGCAAAAATATAAAAACTGTGACAGAGGAGCAGGAATATATGGCACCTGCCATAATTATTTCAGAACTACAGTGTAAGTTAGCTTTCCTTAAACAAAATTATTTAACTTGGCAAAACCATTTTCTTACAGTGTTTCACAGTACAGATGACACCTCTAACTGAACTTTACAGTAACAGCCACAATGGAACTTGCCCAGCAAACTGAAATTATGAAAGAAATATAATAGATTTACAGTAGATTTTTTCACAAGTTTTCTCTCAGAAAGTGGTATTATATGTTTCTAATGATTAAGATGTACAACAACTTTTGTAGAGGAAACTCATAATACATATGAATCAAATCCTTCTTAAAAGCCCTCTTCGGAAAAAAAAAAAAAAAGGAGCCAACAAAAAGTTCTAGGAAAAAAAGTTACAACACAATCTACAAAACTGCTTTCAAAAGGGCCTTAATAGCAGATGTAAAAATATCTCCATCTGCATGAGAAAGTACAGCGGCTGTGCTCTTATGTTACCAAAATACTGAGGAGATCAAACAGTTCCCACTGGGAAGAATTTCAAAACATGTGACACATTTAGCCTAGATCATATTGTGACACAAGTTATCTCTCAGTACCTATTTCAGGTGTACACTGGTACACGTCTTAGTTGTTACTAAGGGGGAGTTACAACCAGCAGTTTTTGTTACATAGTTAATTGATGCTAAACACTCAGGTATTTAATGTTACTTACCTTACTAAAATCAACTGTGCTGTTTTCTCTGCTTCCTCCTGTCCCAGTACCTTTAATGTCTCCACTTTTCCCGGTGTCTAAATTTCCAGGTGCTGACTGTGGGGATGCCAGTAGCCCTAAATTAAAACAAAGGAGATAAGTTCAAAATGGTGCAGGAAGTGAACTGAGTGTGCAACACTACCAAAACTCAATGTGGCAGCTTGCTCAAAGCAAAAGTGCACGTTATTCAGTAAGTGCCCTACATTAGTATCATAAATGCAACATTAACAAGTCACTGTTTTGTCAAAATAATGACATAGTTAAAAAAAATTAAGTATTGCCCAAATGATGGCCATTTGCAGAACAGTCACCAGAAAACATCGGCTACTTTAATCACAGAAAAAATAACTGCTGGCATTTTAATCATAACTGATTCGATAGTTAGTATATAGCATCTGCACCATACTAAGAAGTCCTTGGACACCAAATGCAAACACCTCTAGTCTGCTGTGTAGCAGTTACTGCAATTGTAAAAAGTGTCAGCAAGCCTCAGGCTGCAACTACAAGGAATGTAGTCAACTAAGTCAACTAAGCTGTACAAGTAAGTAGTGTACTACATGAAGGACAGACAGCTTGCAAACCATGCTTTCAATCAACAGAAAAAAGCTCCCACTATTCATCTGACCACACGTTACTATATGGAATTTATGCTCGAGCTGAAGAGGCGCACACAATAAAGTTTTTCAAGTTCAATATACAGCTTCCGTCTAGCACCTGCACCAAAACAAAACCGTGTTATGTATCTTGCTACACTGCCAGCAGCGCTGAATTGCAGGTTCAGTAAAGAGTGCAAAAGGCAAGTAACCCAAGCGTTCATACACACTGAATTCCATGTTGCATCATGGTTCTCTCTACCCAATTAACATTTAAAAGCTGGTCTAGGCACGCATAACCAAGCCCAAATCCCACCTTTCAAATTACAGAGCTTTTACTTGTTCAGGTTATTGAGCACTAGAAGTGCATTTGGCCTTCCTGCTTGTCTACACTAGACCTTTCGGCTGCGGTGACAGAACGTGCTTTCACATGCTTTCAAAACCACATCTAGATAAACACTGAAGCCTAAACATTGTATTACATGAAGAAAGTTCGTATGTAGGTCAAGCATCTCTCTACTCAAGATACAAATGAAGCCCTCTCTGGCTATCTTTGGGCTACAGTTCTATCTTAACTACTACCACGTAACTACTTGCAAACCCCCATGTCTATAATTTCTCAATTTTGACATTTTTTAGCATTTCAAATGATGACTGAATTCACTTTATTTCATCTCCATATTTGTTTCCAAAAAACTCTTTCGAAAAGTCATCATATCAACAAAAAAATACAGGTCCAAGCCTTTACCACTGATTTTCATTCTGACAGTTCATAAGGGATGTAGACTGGTGTGGGTGGCTTTTTCTGAAGCAAAAAGCAAATCAAGTTAATAGGCTATTACTGCCTTCATAAATCCTAAGATGTACAAGTAATGAGCTACCACAACAACAACAAAACCCATCAAAACAAAACAACAACAAAAAACACACCACCAACAAAAACCACATTCTACTCTTCTGCTCCAAGGTTTATGTGTTATTCACCAGAATCATAGCATCAATCACCTACAAAATCAGCTGATCAAAGTATTTAACTGCTTAGGAGTTGATGTGTTTGTAGAACTAGACAGAAATATTAAACAGTTGTTGCAGAAAAGCTGCATAATATAAAAGTTTAGACATATAAACTTTTTCACTTTTTCCCCCTTCTCTGTAGCAATACAGGTAACTTAAAATGTTTTTAACTGATGAAAGATGAGCCATAATGCATCATTTTGCACTTTTTGCAAAAGCACTGTGAGCAAGAGCAAGCAGAGACTAGAACAAAAAGTGGAGGGACAATCAAGGAGAAGGACAGAGAATAAGGATTCTACATATTAGCAGAAATATTTATTATTTCAGTACTAAAGTGACACTGATTCTTCTAAAAGGTTTGCCTTCAAAATTTCTCCAATCAGTCACAGTTAAGGCTCACAAGATTTAGCACTGACACAGGAACATTTGTCTGATCCTAAGCCATGTGTGAATAGTTTTCCTTTCTGTTGGCCTTGCAGTTGGACAGACTGTTGCCCTCACAAGACAATACTGCTCACAGGTTTTCAGACCTGAGCAAGCATTTCCATATGAGACTGCATTTCATTACGCATACCCATCCACCTGATATTTGCAGGGAAACTCTCAACAAAAAAATTATCTTCTTTAATAGTGAAACACTCCTATTTCAATCTCATGTTAATAAAAGAACTTATTTCCTTCTCTTCTCCAATCCAGTACATGCAAACTACTCAAGGACAACTACCTAGTAATACTTTTCAGATTGTAAGACAGACAAACTCACTGTCACCAAGCTACCAAGGGGATCCTGAAAAGCACAGTACTTTTCCTGATGTTAGGCAGGTGGACCACTTGTCTCCTCTGAAACACTACAGTGGATTGTGTCTTGAGTAATTTGGAATAAAACCTCAGAAACTCAAATTAAGGTACTTACAACTACACCTTCACTAAAGATCATGTGCTTTTTCTAGACAACTACACTTAATACTGTGATCACAAAAATCTAATCAACATTATCTACAGAAAAAAGAAAGCAAGAAGTATACATACATATGTCTCACATCTGTTTCATACAATAAGATGAGTAAGATATGAGTTCAACATCTAACCATGACTATTCCAAAATAATTGTACTTAGAAAGGCAAAAATTATGTAATACAAACCTTCTAAATATCAAGTTCACCATATTTGCATTTGAGGAAATTAAAATCAATTTTCAAAACTAAATTCCAATGCAGCTCTAATGTGAAAAAAATGTTTAAATTGCTATTAGAGAGCAAATATGCAACTCTTTCTGAGTTACTAATTTCAGTAAGCAATTACTGTAAGAGGAAAGCTGTTGTAAATGTTATTTTGCGCCGTTTTAAAGTACATTTATCTGTGGACCAAAAGACTTCTTAAAACAGACTTCTTTGCTGTTGTCCACAGACATTACGAAAGCTCGGTGATGCTGGTGAATTAACAGTGTTCATTTTTAGCTGTGACACAGCTAAAAACCTAGCCCTTCCTATGGAATTCATTATTCAACAGTTCAAAGATGGGAAAACAAACATTGCTCTTCAACTGATGGCAAAATTAAAAAACATTATTAAGAAAAGCCTTTGTCTGGTTGACTTACTATGAACTGATGACTGGCTGATTAAAATTAGGTGGTAGACCAAAGGTGTGTCTCTTTTCCCTCCTTTTACAGTAACTCACATTAAGTTCAGTAACCTTCCAGCTACTTATGAAAACTAAAAAAATAGAAGGGTGAATAACACAAGGCAAATGACAGAGGAATGTTAAACAGAAAAAAGCCACCTATTAGAAAATTAACACAGTTCCTAATGCCCACAGGAGGCAAACCCAACTCAATCATACAGATGTGGAAAACGTATTCAGACTGCAATAATCTGAATTACTAGAGAGGTGATACAGACCATAACCTATAGTTGAATGGACCAGGAAGATTTTGTTTTTCCTTTAAATTAATACCAGGAAGTTAATTTCCTTGTCAGGGTTTTCTTTTGACTCTTGTCTCCCAAGACAGAGATTGGTCCAGTTGCAGCCCTGAAGTCATAGTCTGAGAATGTCTTCAAAAGCAACTCTAAGGAAAAAACATGTCTTTCTGTGGTCAGATGACTTATAGAATTAAAAAATTGGGGCAAAACCCCAGAAAACAAAAATATCTTTGTTGTTGGTGTTGATCATTCTCCGGAAAGACTTATGGATTAACTGGGAAATCATCCCTTTCAGATGTTTTCTTTATGAGAAACATTCCCATGAGGAACAAAAGCAATTTGAACACGACTTGGAGATTCTAGTAGAAAGCTTTATTAGTGATAATAATAGCATCATGTACTCGAGCTTCATTTATTTAACTTCTCCTGGATTCTAAACGTCTTGTGTCTGGCATGCTGTCATTCCGGTCAGAGAAATGACAACTGGAAAAACAATTGCAGCTTTTATTTTACTTCTGATCTCTAAGCACCTTTGGAAGATGACCTGTAAGAGAATTATCGTCATGTGAATTCTCCTAATTTCCCATAAGGAAGTCAGAAAAAGAGATTTTTTGTTTGCTTTTCTGGATTTAATTAATGATGAGGTCTCTATACTTCAACTGAAGATAAGAAACTATGACATAGTTTGGTCTTTCCTTTTCCTTGGCTGCCAATGTGAAAAGGCAGATAACCACAGCCTCTTTTCTGTCAGCATATTTTCACTGCTGTATCTAACAGTGTGCTCTTATTTATTAAACAAGTGAGAAAGAAACCAAGCAAAGCCTCCACTGATGGAAGAACTGAGGGAAATCAGCTCCACCACTCCTAACACACACAGGCCTAAAACAGTCAAACCTACAAGCTAGACTTTGGCAAGAGAGATTTCTAGGAAGGGGAGGAAGAGCCTGAAGGCCAAAAAGAAAGATGATCCCCCATTAGAAACACAATCTGACGTAAAGAATTTTGAAGTTTCTAAATAGGTGATCATTTTGCAAAAGTAAAGCAAGCACAACAGTACCTCTGCAGAATGCACAAGTTATGAGACTTTTACTAAAACATTCAAGAAAGGATGGAAAGTTCTAACAGTTTCTTTCAACTTATCTATACCCTTACACACCTTTTTACATATAAAGAAGAATAGCTTTGCAGATAACAAAATAATAAATTGCTGGGCTCTGGCCTATAATTACAAGCTCCTAACTACTGTCTCCAATTTTGCACACCAAATACAATAAAACACTAATGGAGTGTCTGATGCTGAAGCAGTGCACTAATGGAGAACCAGCTGGAAACAGCTGCAGGTGAACTGAACCTGACAATTTCATCAGTTAACTACTGCTGGTTTTAACAGCAATGGTTTTAAAAAGCGCAAAAGCAAAAATAAATCTGTTTAAAGGCTTCATGATACAACTAAAAAATGAATGCCACTGATAATTGTATCCTTCCTAATTCTTTGCATATTCACCTCTAATACTTTGCCATGTTTTCAGCTGTACCTATCTCAGTATATCAAACACTGTTTTAAAACATTAACTCAACCACTGACAAAACCAAAGCAAAACCTGCTACGGAATGTAGGTGAGTGAAAGGAAAAGGCCACCATTTTTGACATTTTGCTTATATATTAGATTTTAAAACCATATTCCTTTTTAATTACACAAATGAATGTTAATTAAAGAATTTTTTGCTTGCTTTAGTTAAAAGCTAAAAAGTTAAAAATGCCAAACAAGGAGACAGTCACAACTGAGAAGAAATAAACATGCAGGCAGAGGTAATAGTTATCATACTTCTTTGTGCCCAAGTTATATGCCAAAAACATTGCAATGCAAGTGATCCAGATGCAGAGAGCATCACACATGGACAGCTTAAATTTCAATAGTTGCCTGGTGTTTTGCCAATATTTTCCTCTGTCTTCTTTTCCTGGCTTTCCTGCACTTCTAAGTCCTCCTCAGGTGGGTGGATTACTACCGAAGGAATATCATCACTGGCAGGTGACACCAGCAATTCCTTGCCCTGAAGTGCACTTGGCTGGGCACTTGTGGTTGGCGGGAGACTGCAGGTAGGACTGGAGGGTGGTGTGTTTTGAGGGGTAGTTACAGGGGTTGTACACCTTGAGGCTGCCGGGCTCCCAGCTCTTGAAGAAGGAAGAAGGTAACTGAGAAGAACTGACAAACGGCTGTCTCCTCTCAGGGAAAGATTTGAGGCAGAGAGACCTGTTCGCAAAGAGTGGCGGGAGGCTGAAAGGCCTTCCCCTGAGATAAAACAAATGGAACACCATGAGGCTTACAAAAGGGATATAGTATATTAAATTAAAACAAAACAAATCAAACCCACACAGATACAAGTATGCATTAACAATTTACATAGTAAATTGCAAGCTTTACGGGCCAAAGTGTCATATTCATGCAAGTAAGATAAGAGATAAGAGCAAATCTGATTTCAGACATTAGAAAAGTCAGAAATTACTGAGCAGTACTAATTAGAATGCCAAAGATTTGAGGTAGAAGATATTATCTTAAGTTAGAGTAAGATTTCTTAACAAAAAAATTTTATCTCTTGAAACTGACTCTTAAATTTTTCTAGAATTTCTTATTCCAAATTGCACAGCAGCTACTGTTAATCCATCCAAAAACTAAATTAAAAAATCATTAGCAACCAAAACATTACAAGACTTCAGTTAACTCTATCCATTATATACAAAGAATTATTAATTTTTAAAAAGTGATCATGACCAAACATATCTGAACGTGTTAAATGCAACTGTCTCCTATAAAAGTCTTGTTTTACTGAGAATTTTCACAGGCAGCTGTAGTCTAACGTATATTTTTGAAGAGGGCACAAAAATGAGGTACACAGCCCCTTCTCCATATCCTCTTGCTATGACTTACCAGTAGCCCCATATGCCTAATACGAAACATTTCTCCAAAATCCCTTGTTACTTTTCTTGCTCTAGTTTCCATGTCCCACTAATTTCATAGGAAGAGAACATAGTCTTGTGATGGTTCCCTCTGACTGGAGTTTGTAAAGGATTTCAGTTCTTCCTTAAGCAGGAAGAGAGACTGTTTATGCTCATATCAGTGCTTCCATTAAAATGTTTAATGATACCATTTCTCCCATTTGCCACAAACACTTTTCCTGGGACAATCAGTCTCCTTGAAAACATTACTGATGACTTCTCCTACAATCCCTGAAATCCAAAACATGCCAGTTTCATATACCATGCCATCAAGCAAGGAAACAGCAAACTAGACACATTTACTTTCACATTTATACCAAGCACTACAGAGACCAGTAAGTTGAACCACCCGAGAATAATTAACAAGAAGGAGGTGCAGAAAGCATGCCTAGGTAAAGATCACACACATTCCCCTCCCCCCAAACAATGAAAGAGTGGATCCTACAGATACAAACCTGATATAAGAACAAAAGCCTCAAAACTCAACTATTAAAACATCAAAACTGCAGAGCAGTAAAGAAAGAAAACAGGAAAAGTAAGGAAAATAGGATCAATAGAGCAGACTTGGTTGATTTTGCCTATATTAATCACTACAGTAATAACTAACTTCCATCAGTATACCTGTGATAAATCATGAACATGAGATGTCCTAACATACACACGCCCCCAAGGAGCTTAAGAACTAATATGCACATATGCATGTTTGGTTTACCAGCTTATTAGAGAGTTACCATATAATAATAAAGAGAAAAATAAACCGGTATATGCTGACAAGGAGTTCATCATATTATACTGATTTCTTACTTCAGCATATATCCCATAATCTCTTGTAGAAAGAGTATTCAGAATAAAATGCCCTAAAAAGTGGAAGTGATACATGAAAGGTAAATGACAAGAAAGAGATCTCAAATTCACAGAATTACACCTGGGGATACAGGTGTTCAAGGATGGGCAAAACCACATCTGTGTGTGTGAAATTTTCATGTTTGCTGAACAAAACATGAAAGTCAGGAGTTACAGAAGACATTATGCTCTTAGACAAATTAGCTGCACTTTCATTCTTGAAAAAAATAAATCTGAAACTATTAGAGAAATATTTAAGTATATATCATATATTCACTGACTAAAAAAACTATCAGCAAGCTCAGGCATTCACTGGAAAATACACCAGCGTATGTAGCTCCTAACAAGCACTTAACTAAGTGAAACATATTCTAAGCAATGAGGCATCTTTCAAGACAGAATAGGAAGTTCATTTCAAGGACTGATCCATGAAATCAGAAATAAGTTTTCACCAGACTAAAACATTTCATTTAAAATTCTATGTGTCTTACTAATGCAAGGCAAAAGAAAAAGAACAGAGATGAAATCAGAGGCCCCACAAAACCACAAGAATACAAGTAAGCTGCTCTGTAGTACATATTGCTATTTGGGATTTGGGACTGGATGTCCAGAATAAATTTTCAGGAACTGGTTCAATAAAGATATGGTGCAGCTTTTAAGAACATTGCTAACACCTTTCTTGGGTTTGGGATTTTTGTTCTGATTAGACCCTTGTCTATAAAACAAGATAAAAATTAACAGTGTCCTAGCTAACAGTACTACCTTCACCATTGGCATAGCAAACTTCTTGTCAAATGAACATAACACTGGGTTAAAACACAGTAATTGTCAGCATCACTGAACTCATCACATGATCACTAAATCTCTTGTGCAAAGACTGTAAAAGCAAGTAGGATCCATCTGACACATGTATAAGTAATGCCATGATGCTGAAATTCCTCAAACATTGCACATTTTATTTCAGCACATACTAAGAAAAACATTAGAGCCAATGTAGGTCTATTACTATACTTCAAAATAATAATGCATGCTATGGTATACAAGCAGGAGTAGAATATTTGAGTAAATTAAGAAATATCATCCACAGCTACACGTCACACACACTCTTATTGTTAGTTCTTTGCTCACCAAGAAGTAAACACTTATCTGTTATTACCAGCTGACCTTTCCTTCACCTCCCAGTGAGAACATCATTTACCAGGTTAGTATGAACTGGATGCTACAACTTATCTCACCATTTCGTTCAAGCAAGTGAGGGTCAGAATGTTTCTTGCCTATATCTGCGAAAGACCGAACCAGAGGAATCCGACTGCTGAATTTTTTTTCATTCTGATGATGGTGCCTCTTTAGAAGAGCCTCTCTCACATTCTCTCTTATGGATTCATCCAGTTGGCCAGAGGCAATCATGCTGTCCAAAACCATATCTACATAATAATAACAAAAGAACAAAGAAGAAATTTATATAGGTAACTATCAAATCGCTCTTTCACCACACTCAAGCACTGTAGTTGCATCAAATAATAGAAGAAAATTAAGTCTATTTAAAAGAAAAGTCTTTTCTTTAGCAAAACCATCTTCCAGAATCCATAGAAAATTTTCAAAGATGTCACTAAACAAGCAAATGTGAGAATAAGGAAAGCACAACATGCAGATCCAAGAGAGAGTATTTATTAGTAGCATCATTGCAAGAAATAAATTGCTTAGTATCTTATAATTTATAGTCATTTACTTCAGCTTTCAATGGAAACTCACATTCAAAAAGGTACTCGTATTCGACGAACCTACACTAGGAGTGAGTACACAAAGACAAACACAATGGAAAACAGACTTATGACAGTCTTAACCTGGTGCTCCCTACTTTTAAAAGTATATACTATATATATAAAACTATATAAAAGTTAAAGTTGCTATAGAATGAGATGAATTACACAACTCCTGTCACCTTCAGATGCCCTAAATTCCTGAGACTCTCTACTGAACTTCATGTGATTCATATGCTTTAGAAGAGGAAGTATAATACAAAATCTAAGTGTATCATCTAAAACTAACTACTCATCTGTCAAACAACATAAAGTTTCAAAAGGGCATCTCAGCAGTATGCTCACACCAGGAAAGAAAGCCTACGTATCAGAAAAAATATCTACAGTGGTTTCTTAGGGGTCCTTTTTTTTTAAATAATAAAAAAATAAAATAAATTCATAAAATATCCCAACCTGTACAAAGCAACACAAACCTATGTGACAGATTTTTAAATATATTTTGCCAGTTTTAACCAATGTATCGGGACTTAACCGCATTGTTAAACTGAAATTGCATAGAACTTTTCACAATGAAAAATGTTAGGGCTCAGGATAGGGCTCTGTCCTTACTAACAGAACAACACGCAGCAAAGTGTCTGTCAGTACCCTGCAGCTTCTTTCTGAGATCACTGGTAACACACAGCCTTCTGTTATAGGTTCTCAAAAGGAAACCTGCCACCCTAGCTCTCCTGGTATGAGTAAGAAACAATATTACCTACTGGCTATTCCCAGCTCCTGGAAACAAGACAACATATCTGTATAGCAAGCACTGCTAACCCACATGCTGCACAATGGCACCTAAAATTAACTTGAAACAAACTCATACAATCTCTTAAGGCATCCTAATTCCAAGTAAAACACCTGCTACTAAGAGTGCTGGTTACATAGAATTAAGCAACTACTTTCCTTATGTACTAAGATTACTGCTAAATTCAATTACCAAAAACAAAATTATAAACCCAAACATTATGTTTACAAACGATGTATTGAACATCCTTGCACAGTAAGTCAGAAAAACAGGAAGAGAATACCAATTTCCTGAGTGAATATCAAGGATTTCAGAACAAGAAAACATTTCAAGTACTGCCAAAGCTTTTAAGGCCAAAACACACTTGGTCAACCCTAAGTCTAATACAATTCCTGAGAAGGCATTCCACTGTGTGGTACCTGTAGCAAGAGATACCAGGAAAATTACACAGAACCAATTCAAAGGCATTTAGAGCAAGTAGACATATATAATGTATATATATGTGCATGTGTCTATATATCATATTTTTTAAAATTTTTATATATATTTTTTTTTAATTTATATATATATATATATGAAAGTCTTCAAAGCTGCCTGTATAGTATCCAAAATGACCATGTGATTAGTGAGGACACTCAACACAGTAGGTCAAACAACATGTACAAAATTTATTTCTGCTCACCTCTCATAAAGGTGAAAAAAAATACCAGATGTGCAACAACCAACTGCACTAATGGCATCAAGTTAACATCAGCCAAAATATGATTAATAATTATGGTACTAAAGTGCACAAATAACTCCTAAAATGTTCTGGCAGATATTTACAATTCAATCTGTAGAAACAAAGACAGAGAACACATTAAGGGATTAGAACGTAAAGGCAAGTTCTGGGCCTCATCCTAAAATAACATACTAAGGAGCTCCTACTCATCCAGTATAGCTTTTTGTAAGTTAAGTTTTGTAGGACCAGCTCCTCACAAGCAGATCAAGACAAGCGCAGGAAGCATGCACATACCTGTTGCTTCAACACAGTATTTTCAAGAACATAGAAACATCACCAAAAACACCTCAAGTTATGGATTAAAATTTAGGAATAAAATATTTTTAAAAATTTTTGCTGCAACCTGCTATCTCATCAAGTGTGTTTGCTCTCATGTCCAACATGACCGTCCCATTAAGAATACAGCTCCGCAGCTCAAACAGACTGTGCAGAGACAGAGTTGCTACATAAGGCTTGCTCCATCGATCACCGCCATCTTCCACATCCTCTTCAAACTTCAGCCACCTGAAATGCATCCACAAATACACATTTAGATTTCTCCTGGAAGGAAAATTTGGCAAGCAATCCCAGTCTTCCATGTGCCTTCAGCATGACACAGAAAAGGAAATCCCATGAAATTGTATCAGCTTTCATTTTCTCAGATAGCCCAACTGATTAACATTTTTATCTGGCCTTAATAACCACATTCGACTATTTTAGTTTCTACTGATTTTGTTTCTTTGAGTTTGATCATTACCTAGATCATTTGATCTATTGACCTAGATCATTTGATCTATTCACATGTTCTTGTGAAGAATATTGCAGTCTGCCTTGTTACCTGATTTGCATCCTGATTTCATTGGTATTTTAGGATTAGAAAGCTGTCTGAAACATACCATATAGCATGTTCAAGTCTCCTAAGGGTGCTAAGTCAGACGTTTAAGAACTAGGCAATACTAACATGTGAAACTATAAACTGATCTTGATTCTGACTCCAGGCATTATGCAAATTGAACTTCTACGAAAGCTAACATGCAACAAGGTAGCTGGAAGTACTGAATGCGGAAGAACTCATCACAATGCACACACAGAAGGAAGCAACTAAACCAGCAAGGGTCAAAATCAATCATGGCATCCTATAATGTTCACGCATACGTTTGCCAAAAACTAATCAAATACTACCCAAGAAAAAACATAATACCTATTTTCTTTATGTTTGAGAAAAAAATTATACTAATATATTGGCAATAATACACCAAAGAGATTTCTGAGGCTGCAAATACCACACTCCATGGACGAACATCGGTATTCACAATTCGGTATGCCCCTACCTTTCACAATGTTTGTTATGATCAGTTTTAGGGAAGAGAATACATCAGCAGAAAGACTGAGGGTCTCTTGAGAAACCATATTGATTCTTTCAGAGTTGGACAAGAAGAACTGAAGTTTTAGGTTGCTGAACATGAATTGAGTACAAAACTCCTATAGATAGTGAAGATTCTAACCCAAATCTGGCTTGCAGTTCTTTGAAATAAAATTACTTTAAGATACACCTTGAAACAATCTACTCGAAACATACCTGGCAGTTTCTCTCCATTCATATTCTTCTCCATCTCTGAAGCAAAGTTCATCCATTTCAGTAAAGAGATCATGAGGAATGTGTTCATCATCATCTTCAGTACCCAAAATAAACTGCACTCGTTGGGATGGTGTGTCTTGAAGAAAAGGAGAAACTGAACAATTAGAAGAATTCGTGCTTCTTTTACACAAGAAACACTGCATAACAGTAAAATCTCCTGCCCTCAGCTAGAAATATGCAGGACAACATCCTCTTTAAGACGGAAGAGGAACAAAAGAAACATACACATTTCTTTAAAAGAAGGCTTTCTGAAACTAATTTTTAAAATTTTCTTAAATTTTAAATATTTTAATTTGTTCACTGAAATACCTCTCTCACAGCTGTTAGATATGAACATATATATGATACATATACAACTGTATGCTTCTACTGTAGAAGGAAGATCACCTTTTAGATTTAAACATAAGATCTGAATTACTAACAAAGCTCATTCCAAACTGAATTTTGCTTTAGCATTGTTGTTCAGGTATATATCATCATCCAGTAGCATAATTCTGAAATTTGCTCTTGAATGCAAACAACATTCATTATCAGTTAAGATCTATAGCAGATTGTTTCCATCCCAAAACCAACACACCCCAGAATCCTGCCAAACCCTGTGGATGCAGAATACAGAAGCAACCAGAACAGAGAAGTGACTTTCTATCAACTTAGTATCACTTGTTTCTTCAAAAACTGTACAGCAGGAGTCTACAAATGTAACGTCAATTAGAATAATTTGTATTTGGGAGGGGAAGGCTTAAAGATGCTTGAAACCGAGAACCATAGGAGAACGGTAAAAGGAGATTTGTCAAAGCATTTCCATTTGAAAACTCCTTTGTTTCAGGTATTGGCACCATGTAGAACATGCTGCCAGTCATAGAAAGGTAATAGTGAACAACATAGTGTCCACACTTAAATTCGAACACTGCGCCATAATTTGGCCACTCATGGCAGTCTAGGAATAAAAGTGTACCTAGGGTCTTGAAGAAAAACTGCTAAGAGTACTGCCAAATAATTTCAGAGAATGATATGACAACATCATCATCTCTTGAGGATAACAGGCAGGGTGGGGGGGGCAGTTTGTGATCCAAACCAAAAACCTAGGATGCAGTACAATTCCTTTACTAACAGACAGCAAGAGAGCTGAAGTAAATATTTAAATAAAATAAGATCATTGATCAAATTACCATGGCAAATGCTGCTTTTCACAGCTACATGCTTACTTTCAAAAATCAGAGGAAGAAGCATACACGACTACACAATCTGAAAAAAGGTGTCTAATTTAAATAACACAGATTTTCATGCTACAGGAGATCATTACAAAGCTCTAGTCCAACCTATTCAGTGCAGGCTGCTGAACATTCATGCAGACAGCTGGACCAAGTCCAACAGCTTCTGACTTAGATAAAACACAACCACAAAATCCTTGTCTGATTGTACACAGAAAGACATTAATTACAGTGAGAATAAAAGAAATAGCTCAAAACAAACAACATTTAAGCACAGAGTAGCTACTACAAGTTTATTTTCAGGAGGCACAGAGAACACAACACGCACAACAAATTTCTTACCATACGATGGAGATTCTCGGCCATCCTCTCTATCCGTTTCTTTTTCTTTTTTTCTTCTGTGGTGCCTGTGCCCACGATGTCTATGCCGTCGACGGCCTGGCTTTCCAAGTGGGACGTGGACGCCAATATACACAGCTCTGTGGCCTTTTCAAGAAAGTTTAAAAGGACACAAGTAAACAAAAAATTCCCTACTGCCCAAATTTACTATCTAAAGACAAGGGGTTTAAGAAACAGAAATCCAAAAGCATTTCACAAAATTACCTTTAGTGAACTAACATGACTATTTCCTTTCTGGCCTTCCAGGGTGTCAAGGAACTAGTGCTAGACTCATTTCTCTGATAAATTAGGTCATATTCTTATTCAGTTTAAGAATTCAGTTGTGAAACAAATAGTACAGAATACAAGCTTCACCTGTAACACTGAAAGAAGCTACTTGATAAACGGAAGGCCAAGGCAGACAAATTACACAATACTCCTCTTTTTTTTGCAGGAATTCATATCAGGACAGTTGTAAGAATGGCAAAATAATCTCCTGGTTCAGCTTATTAACTTCACTAAGAAATTACTCCTCGTTTAGAGTCTGCAATTAGTTTTCTCCCCTTGAAAGATCTGCCAATATTTCCTCAAGTAGCATATAACACATCGAGATGAAACTAATGTTCAATTACACCACTAGTTTAGTATCAGAAGCAAAAACATAAAGGAACTTCTATTTTGAAATGTATGTCAACGCTTCAAATAACTTAAAGAGACACTGGGGTGGGTTTTTTCCTATTCCAAAACTTGTTACTAAATTTAGGAGCACATCTTCAAATTAATACATACTGCTCTTTAAGATATGTACTTTCAACATCTTGTTTTTCCTTTGACCTTTCACATCAAAACAATACTAGCATCAACATCTTAGCAGAAGACATCAATCAACTGACTGTTATGAACATATTACTACCATGTCTCCTGTAATGGAGATAGCTTATACAACAGCCTTTTCAATTCCTATTTAAACAAACAATCTCAGGAACAGACAAATTAACTAAAACACTAAATACTCTGTTTCATGGTGTTGAAGAGTTATTAGAGAAGACTGACATTAGCCAAGGGAATAGGAAGTGGTCTTCCAGCTCTTAGACAGATGCAAATTCAGCAGACTTAACTTATACAGGCAAGCCCTAGGAACTGTGACTGTACACATACATGCACATATGTATGTGTGCATAGCACACATACACTAGATTAAAGATATTGAAAATTCCTGGTGATTATAGAGCTTTAAAGAAACAAAAAGCGGTAAGATGTCAAACTTACTTCCCAAAAAAAGAATCCCTAAGCCCAAAAAGATACTTCTTTATAGAAGTTTTGTGTATTTTTACAGTGCTACATGACAAAAAAATACAAGCAAAAATCATTATTAACACGGCTAAGTTCAACATTTAATTAATTTAGTCAAAGATTCCTTTTCACATAACAAGACCCAATTCTTGACACACTTCCAACACTAGTTTAATTAGAGTCGAGTGACTGGCACTATGACCAAATCTGAAATTAAGCATATTAAAAGCTATTTGTTTCCATGTAAGAGTGGAAAAGAGATTAATTTCTCGAAGCACTCATCAGTCCTATTTATAGAGAGAGACTTGTCTTTTGTGAGCTTCTTCCAACAATACCCAGCCCCTGCCCAGCAGCCTGACCTCTGCCCTCCGTGACTGCAATGCACAATGCAATTCCCAGAGAAATTAATGCCAATGTGACACCTAAAGATAAATCACTGCACTGATATATTATGATCGGGGGCATCATTAACAATGGTCATGTTGTTGATGCCATCACGATACAATAATCTTATGCATAGGGAAAGCAAAAGTACGAGGTTCAAAAATAACTGCATTACTCAACACATCCCACTCAAAGCTGCAACTGAGTGAGCCACCTCTCACTGCAAATGCTGTTACTGTGCCTGTTAGGGTTTCTGTTTTATTTTATATACACAATTAGCAAGTATCAAACTACAGCTTATATATACACTGAACAGTTCTATTTGTTGCCAAAATCATGGATTTTTTGCAGGAACTATTTCTTCCCAAAAGAAACTCTAGCATACTTCATAATAGATATTTTTTATAATTACTTATTTTAATATTGTTAATAAGATTGTTTTAAGCATGTATTTTGATCAGTGCACTTAAAAAAAAAAAAACAAACCACAACAACCTTGCAGTAATCTGAAACTGTTCAAGATTTTACTCCCTGAGAAAAAAGAACTTCCACATTTTGGTCTCTTGCTGTTCCCACAAATTAGAGACAAAAATCCCTCACAGGTTTTCCAAGGATCTCCATCTTAAACAATACACCTTGATATTGCAAAAAGTGGCATTTATAATAGTGTGACCATTTCCATAGTCAAAGACAATGTTGCTGCATGAAGGAGAAGTGGAACAAGCAAACGAGGAGTCTATCTCCTTTTACCCAATTGCACTGAGACAGAATTTTTTTTTCCCCAATAGAAAAGCTTGGAGGAGAGCAGCTATGTTGCAAAGATACAGGTAAAAGCTATGGAAAACTGAGCTGAAATAAGCAACAAACAGGTGGTGTTTTTCAACAGCCTGTGTCCACAGCAAACGGCTTTTACTATCACAGAACCACAGACTGGTGTCCAGGTGCCTCACAGCTGCCTCAAGCACCCCAAGCAGGCACTGCCAATTTAGTAACCCGGACAGTCAGTCCACAACCTACAACACTGGACATTGCTGTTCAACTCCAAAAGGAAGATTTAAAGGAAGCACCTTCTTGCTACCTGAACAAGCGAGGGTCTCACACAGACAGAGAACAGTCTAGCCATGGGTTATTATCCTGCCTTTCAGCCAACACTGCCCAGAAGTGACTAATGTGAGACTATTTCCTCATGTAGACACGGTCTTGCAAGCAAATGTAAACCAAGAATATCTTCCCCCAAACCACTTCTGCATATGCAAAGTGTTCAGACTGCTACACCTGCAACAGTATTTAGGGACTAATATGAAATGTTGATGAGCAAGATGATTTTCAGCATTTATTAAGTAAAATGGGTCACAATCCAATGTAATCCTATCAGAATAGCTTCAAGAAAAAACCTGATGTTGACAAAGAGCCTCTGAAAGTTTTTACTTTTTCAGAGCAAGCAGTGGAGGTGACAGACCAACCAAGAAAAATTTACCTTTTGCAAATAGCAGTTTATGAGTGCACCTGACTGTTCCTTAACAAAGGTGACCTTCATTCTGGTATTATAAACAGTCACAAAGAACGACATTTCAACTACTGCCTAGAAAATCTGAAACTACTGCTGCTGAGTATACTGCCATGATTACCCAAAACCATGTTACAGGCATATTCAACTCTGAAGGTGGGACAAAACTAGGTAATAAAAATTGGACAAGTTTAACTTTGATTCTAACTCAACACAGCAAAGCACTGACAAGCCTTCTAAAAATAAGACAGCTGCACTGAGTAGGTCTGTGTTTCCTTAAGTTTCATTATTCAGATAGGAGTAATAATGTTTGCAGATAAAGATTTACTTATAAATTCAATTTACTAGGAAAAGCAAAACGAAACAAAACCACAACCACTTTTTTTCCTTCATTCCCAATGAATTGGGTGAAACAACTTATGATATCCTTCTGCCTGGCTAAAAAATAAAACCTAAACAAAATAAAGAACCCGACCTGCAAGAAAGGCAGTTAATATAAAATTAATATAGTACCAGTGGAAGAAATTGAGAGAAATTTAACTCTAAAAAGGCTGGGATTCAAATTTCTAGCATCGGGTGTTATTTTTAAAGGAACGCAATCTTTTACTTGAATATTGGTTTTAAAAGTTCAAAAGGTACATTACGTGACCTCCAAAGCTTTATTCACGTAAATGTCTGTAGCACAGTACCACTTTCAAACAAAGCTTCTTATAGAATTACTATAAACCAATAATCAATAGAATTAGTAGACTACCCAATACTAAATTTAGTAATACAAAGCTCAAGAGATAATTGCTCATTTTAATCCAACATGACTTTATCCAAGCTTAGCTGTTCAAATCCACTGAGAGTATTTACTACTTAAGGCCTTTATCGATATGAAACAAACTTAAATGTTAGGAACCTGCAACACGTATCCATCACATGGCTGATCTCCAACCACATGGCTGGTCTCACTCCAAAAGCCAATTTGGATAAAGTCCTATAACACTTACAGAAAAGAAAATGCTCCACATTCCCTGATTTTTCCCCTGAACTCCTACGAAAACAGTAATAGAAGACTTCTAAAGCTTGACAGAGATCAAAAACATGTATCCCAAAATGCCCTGATGCTCAAGGCTTTAAATACAGTTCCACAGAGAATCTTCTCTCTTCTTTGGCTAGATGCCTTTTAAGCTTCATAGAAAGAAAGACATTGTTCTCCATCTTAACAAGGAAAAGCAAGGAAAATCAAGTTTATATCTACGTAGATTCTCAAATCCTGTTACTTAGAAATTCGAGCTAAGAGCAGTCATATATTAATGATGGATGTAAGGACCATCTAGAAGTGAGCTATCTAGTCCAGTCTTGCTCAAAGTACAGCCAACTTCTAACCTGAAACCATGGTTTTGATCAGTTTAGTTAGGATGACAGCCATCCTTTTAGTACTTTTAAGGATATATGCTCTACAGCCTATCTGGACAACCTATATCAACCTACAGCAATACACTACCTGAAAAAAAAAACTATCCTAATATCCAACCAACACTTTCAATATAGATTTTATGCGTGATCCCCCTCACACTTTCACAATGCCCCAGTGTGACTTCATCTACCAGAAACGCTCTCAAGTCTGCTGTAGACTAAAACTTTGTGACGAGATAATAATCTAAAGATGGATAATTTATTTTATACAGAAGCCTTCCTTTAACTAAATAATGTCATCATCTATCTTGTCCTAGCATAGAGCGTTCCAGTATGGAAAAACTGGAGTATCTGCAGGAGAGATCCTAATCCATTCCTTAAGATCATAAAACGAGGAAGAAATCCAGCTGTTTGATGTCTTAACTCACATCTCCAGACGCATTACCCTAGTAGGAAAGATCTGGAACACAGCATCTCATTCCTTGGTATTAATTTCCCTTACATCACAGAGAGTACTTGTATGCACAAAAATAAGCTCAAAGCTATCTATGAGCACAACTTCTTGTGACCTTTTCTGTCACAACACTGCTCTAAAGGTAGAAGCACACAAATGGGAAGAAGTAGGTGGATGTAAGAAGTAAGAGTGAGAATAAAAGTGTCATTTCTTGCCCTTAAAAACTTCATAGCCCATAGGGCTTCTCCAAATACTCTCAGTTCTGACAAAACTTAAGGAACAAGAATATTGCCTCTACATACACACATACACCCATCCCCTTGTTTATTTATAATGGAAAATCACTCAAGTCACTAATTCACTAAAAATACTTCTGCTATGCTAGTTTTCTAATCTCCTTATTAAAAATAATGCCCTATTTCTGAAGGATGCAATTAAATCCACAAATTAGTATTGATAGTGAAGTTTCTGGCATAAGAAAGAAATTAAATATTTCAGAACAAACAGTATTTTTCACTTACTTTATAAACTTCTCATGCACAATCCCAAGAAAGAGTCAAATTATTTTCCAAGAAATTAATGTATCAAAAGTGAATATGGAATATTTTAATATAATCTTCGTCTTCCATGCATGAATTGACTACTAAGAAGTCCTTTAATTACCAAGGATTCTTCTTGTTAAAGGAGCTATTTAACAAAAGCTATCTCTTGCTCTCAGAATTAAACATTTGAGATAAAATCTTTAACCGAACCTGTAGAAAGAAGTAAAGAAAATTCCTTCACAGGATAGCTACATGCTGTGACTGGAACTCAAAGGTTCTCCGCAGCACAGAGTATTTTGGAATCCATTACACCTCCTGGGCTGTACTCTGAAATCTCCTGCTGCTCCTAGCAATTAGGTCTATCTGAGAATACACTCTTTATACTTGAACAGATAAAACTGAGAGGCACAATCCCAAACCGTAGTAAGCATAGCACAGGGTAAAGCAGTTCAGGAAGACTGTTCTCACTACATGACAAAAATTGGCATATTATGCTGACAGTAGCAGTAAATGCCAAATTTCTCATTATACACAGAATTGATTTTTTTCTGACTTAAAACCAAATGAGTTCGTAGGGACAGTCATAGAGAAAAATGCACTCAATATTTTAATTAGACACAATCAACGATGTTCAAGAAGACATTATCACCAATTACATTAGACGTGCAAGTAGAACAGCAATAGGAAAAGCTTAGTGCTGGGTGGCAGTGCCACACAGGGATTCTGGCACAGACTGCCACCTGTGGCTCACTGCCAGCACCGATCTTCCTGGCCTGGGAAAGGAGCCAGCCCTTGGTACCCATGGGAGGGGGGATGAGCTGTCCCTCCACTGCACAGCCAAGCCAGACCAGAGCTGGGCCCCACGCTTTATCTGAGCTGAAGATCCTTGGTCCAGCCTGTCTCTGCAGCAGAGCTCAGGAAAAAGGACACACATACAAGATAATTTCAAAGAGCTGTTTCTGTTGGAAGAGAGAAAATCTAGAAACAAGCAATTCAAGCAGAAGTTCCATTTAGATTCAAGACTAGCCCTTTGTCCACTAAACACAACATAAAACCACAGAATAGTTTGGGTTGGAAGGGATCTTAAAGATCATCAGTTCCCATCACCCTGGTAAAGACACAAGGCTTCCACATTCATAACACTGTTCTTGTAAAGTATTTCATAAGTAACTTTCGCAAAGAAAATTTTCTGGTTTCATCCATGGGTCACAAATACATTGTCATTACAAATTTGATCACGACCCTCTCTTGTACGAGTACTTAATGGACTGGTTTGCCCAATGCATTTATTCATACTTTAAGATGTGAAAAACATTACAGAAGGAATCTTTCTTCATAGAAGGGTTACTCCTTCCTGAGAAAAACTCAAACTCTCTCATTTTTTTACTTTTTATTTTGTAATTTTAAAAAAAAGGCAAATCTCACACTTTAAAAGCTTAAACTGTTATGAAACTAGCTTTCAGTGAATTGTAAATAGAGAAACCATCCATTCAGAAATAATTCTAATATCCAACAAGGCACAAGTCAATTTTTGGAACAATTGATTTTTAAGGGATTAAAAAAAGGTAAATGTTATGAAAAGTCATCAGGAAGTAATAGGTTGCAGAATCAAGTAGTCTCCTCTTTCTTCTGCCTCATCTGAAAAATTTTATATTTGAGTGATCCAGGGCTATCAAGTTTACTGCAAGTTTTAAGTTTTGGTTCGTGCTGTTGGGTAAAACTTCAGTTTTACGACCATATTACTTTAATAATAATTTTATGTATGTTTCAGATTATAAAACTATCACAGTTAGCAGATAGCTGTCTTTTTATAAAATTTCTGATGCAGTTGGAACAAAAACACTACATATTGTTCTCTCAAATAAAAGAAGTTTGGGAAAAAACCATTAGGACACAGTTTATGTCAAATACTTTTAAAAAGCTTTAAATTGCAAAACACTTGTACAGCAAGTTTTCTACTTAGATACACAGTATTAATCCTCAGAGCGGAAAAAATACAGGCTTATTTGATTACCTGTCCTTGTCAAATAAAATTAAGTGAAAATCACAGCTCTTTTCTTCAATAAAAATTAAGGGGTCACTTAAAATGCAAACATTACTTACATCTGCCACAGGATAATGTGAGAGTAGATAGCTATTAAACCATCTTAACTCTTGAAAGCTGGTGCTTGGATTTATGCCACAGAAAACTAGTCTACCAAGACACACATTCCTGACCTCAAGATTGTTTCTGGAACAAAACCTCTGTTATGTGTAAACTCTTTATCTTTGCTATGCCTGCTAAGAGTAACAGAATGTATCTCTTTTCCCTTAAACTGTATCTAGAGGATGTATCCTCAAATCAAGGTTGAAAAGTAGCTACACATTTTAAAAGATGCATCCTGGTAGTATCAAGCCAGACATCTTAACACAAGTTTAAGTTTTCCTTAAACACCATTTAACTGAAAATGCCTTTTACAAGATCACATGAAAAACCTCTGCCATTAATATTCTTGCCTTACTTCCAACTCCTGGCTTACTTTGTTATTACTCTCATTCATTGCAGCTCAAAGAGCCTGGCATCAAGTTAAGAACATTAGGTGCTCTTAAAAAGGTTATTTTAAGATGTTATTCTCCTTTCTAGCTCTTCTGTAAACTGACATTTTTTAATTCAAAATAAGGCCTTACAGCTTCAGTAAAGTGCAGTACCTTTATTTAGTACACACACAGTCTGCCCACAATTGCAGTTTACCATCTCTAACCATTCCTCTTTTATGGGAAGAGTGTTACGAAACAAGCAGCCTGTGCCTAACCTTTCTAACCTAAACACTGTCACTCCAGACAGGTACCACACTCTGCCAGACACCATAAATAGAATGCAGAGCTTGAGAAGCTCCAAGTCCAAGATCTATTTTCCCCTTTAGCATTTGTTTCTTTTTCCATTAATATTTCATCACAAAATTTCCAGAAAATACAAGTATCCAACACTGACAACACCAAGAAACCTTCCATTTACTATTTAGTAGCAAAATGATGCCTTCTACCATATCAAACCTATCAACATTAGTTTGCACATGCTTTAAAGAGGTTAAGTATCACCCATCCATGTGGGCTCTAAAAGGTGTAGTGCTACACACCATAGCTGAACTCAATTCACTCCTTGCTGCCTCTCCTTGAAAATACATCAATGCACACTTCTGTAAAGATTCAAAATTCCTAGAACTCCTTTTCAAGTCACCAGTAACACATATTCGAAGACTAGACTGAAAAAGTTTAAAGTCTTAAAACACTTCCAATGCCTAATGCTTTAGTACAGGTCTTCTGAAGCCTAGGAGAAAATGTTCATGTCAGACATGAAAAATAATACTAGCTGGAATTGTTTTACTGCTTGCAGCCAGGATTTCCATTTCTCCCCTTGTATGATTTTAATACCAGAATTAAGAACAGATTTTAATACCAGAATTTAAGAAACCTAAAAATTCCACATACCTACTTTTATCATAACAGCTTTTAAATAATGAACTCTTAAATAGAGCTGTAAGTTCACATAAATTTATCCTCTAAAACACCCTGAATTTGAAGAAACTCTGAGAAGAGAACTATACAAGTTGAACAATCACACTTACATACCCTTTTCTCTTTCATAAAGGAAAGAAAAAATATTTTGTTCTTACTTTGGAACAGTTTTCACTTTGATAAAAATCAAACAGTATGCTGCCCCTCCCTTGTCCCATTCTACCAATAAAAAGTTTGATTTTTACAAATATACAAGATACTAAAAAATATATGTGAACAGCAAGAATAATTCCTATTTATATGTGAAAATGTGTGCCTACATGCAGCTTCAAGTATGTGATAAGCCTACCGGAAAAATTTTTCTTGTCAGATACTTCTTATTAGTTATTTGTTACACCTCTGTATAGCCAGACCCCTCTTGCATTGAGACACAAACACTGGGCCACTCCAAAACGAGTGAGAGAGCAAAAGAAAAGATAAGGCTGCACGGCTAAGAGCCACGTGAGGACAGTGAGATCTCAACTCCTCCTTTCAAAAGCGCTTACGTTGACTCAGTTGTTCATCCAATGTTCATTGGACAGCAGTCTGCATTTCACCTTAATTTACTCTTTGGCCATGGGTAAGACAGGGGTATTTTCCACAGCAGTCATCCAAGTGCTTAAATTGCCTCAAGCGGCCTGAAGCCCCTGCCTTCCCATCCAGTATCTTGATTTACTGCACTGTTGTATGAGCTGAAGCACTGCTACAGGAATGTGCTCTGAAAGAGACTGGGGAAGTGATCTGGCTGCACATTCCCATGTCATTCTTTGTGGTCGAGGTATTACAGCTGCTAAGGCTACTACTCCAGCTGGATGCCTGCTTCCCCTTAACTCCTGCCTTACTGGAAAACATACACATGCTTTTTCTGGGTCATCTCCTGAGAAAAGCGAGAGAAAGAGATTAAGGAGGAGATAGCTTAAATCTGCACTGAAGATTCAACTGCAGAAACAGCCAAGGCAGTGGTTTCCCTACAGCAGAACCCCATCTAAACCAGCATTGTCACAGCCTCCACTGCTGCATCTCTCAGCCTCACATTCACACTTCCCTCCTCTGCTCAGCTCTGGCACACATCCATCTGTGTGGCATTTCGGGTGCTCAACAGCTGAGATCTTGACCGTCTTCCTTTATCAGACTTCGACATTTTCCAACGGCTTAACACACTTAGCTGGGCTTCTGGTTTGGTCAGGCAAACCAGAGCGTTAGCACAAGACAGAAAACAGTTACAGAATGAAGGGAACAGAGCAAGAGCATGACTGCAACAGCAGCAAACAAATCACTTTACACTGTCTCCAGTTATATCATGGTATGAGAAAAATATGAGTGCAACCTAAATCAACTTTTCTTAGCCAGAAACTGCTGCCATTATGGTTTTCCAGTGTGCTGAAGCAGTAAGAGTCAGTACAACTCAGTGAATCTACTGCCTTCTAGCATTCCACAAATGTTAATTAAGCTTCAGAGCATTCCACATAGAAGGCAAATAATGAAGATTTTAACACTGGATCTCCCTAGTCTTTTCCTCATTCATTACATAGCATCCATGAATTCTCATCCCAAACAAATGTTTTCAAGTAAGAAAAAAAGTCATGTCTTAGATGAAATATCTAATTTTACATTCTGCTATATGAAACTAAATCACTGCTATTTTTATTGCTAAATGTGGGATCCCGAGTCAAATAATGAAGACTACCATAATGCTTTACTGACAGCAGATTGTGGAACATGCAGTTTACTATGGAACCAGAAAGACAGTTACATGTCTGTTCAGACTCCCAGTATTTGAAGTGCATGACCACAATCATGAGGATACTTAACTTTCAGAAAAGACAACAAACATCTCCCTCATGACCCCTGTTTCCTGACTCTTAATTCTGCAGAACGTGACATCATTCATGCTGGAAAATTACTTACCAACAGCAATAATTTTTTCAAACTTAAGTCTATAAAGCAAGCTTTCCTTGGAGAGCTCCAATAATTTTTTTTTTTTTTTTTTTTTTTTGGTGACAGATTAGAGCAGTGGATATTTGGATATTTACCAGCATGCACAGAGACAAAAATCAGGGCAGGTCACCTCTGCCTTTTACCAGTTCTACTCCCAGAATTTCATGATAGCCATAAAATTTTGATTCCTTTTAGCAAAGAAAATTCATCTTTTATCTCTAGTCAAAAAATGCATGTTAAGCAAACAGAAAACCACCACAAACTTACTCTCTAGTTCTTCTTTCTCAAAATTTGTATTGATAGTAGAGCTGATTTTGCCCATATCCACGACAGCTTCTTCATCATGACCCTGAAGAAACAAGACACAAGTTTAAGTTAAAATTAAATAGAACATTTTTTTTCCTAAATATGTTCTGAAACAGTATGTTGTCACTGAAAACCTACCCATCCAATTTTTCAAGAAAACATTACCCTGTATTGAAGGAAAAGAGACTAAATCAACAGACAGGCTAAATACCATAAAATTTCCTTCTGCAATGCTCTTGATTTCACTGTATCAACAATCAGGACATACATTTCAAAAGTGCAGTATTCTTTTAGTTTTTTATTCAACAGCAATCGACCTACTTCAATAGAATAACTCGTAAATTTATAAAAAGATAACAGAAGTTAATATCGAGAGATCTCAAGCTCTCCTCTTTAGGGGACAATTCCTGTGTGATATTTTCCAGCACAAATAATAAGCTTTTTCAAACAAAGGGGTAGCAAAAAGGTTAGGTTACCCAACCTAAGGTCTTTCCTAGACCAACAACTCTGGAAACATCAAAATAACTACTTCATTCAGGTTTCAACAGCCAGCTTGTTAACCTAATTCACTATTGTTTTAACCCACAAAGTTAAAAAGCAGTTTCAAGCAGACCTGTTCAGCTTCCATTACTACTGAAACCACACCACTCATAATGCACAATATTTGAAATAGATATAGGCTTGTCTCTGAACATGTCCTCTAATCATATTTAGCACATCACTAAAGCACACCTTAAAACTGCCTTTTGCTCAGTCTTGACAAAAATGAAGTAACTGAGTAGTAGAAATCTCAAGCCCATCTCAGACTTGACACCAAAACAACATTAAAGTTGCCCTTCTCCATGTGTTTGCATTCCTTAGAATACAGTCCACTTTTCACAGCTCACAAATTACATCCTGACAGAGCTGGTTCTCCAAAAGAACGACTGCCTAAGGGTAACGTTTCACATCCAAGTATAAGGGCAAGGCTAACTGCTGAAGATTACTGTCCCTTGCTCTTTCTGCTCCCTTGGGCACACACTTTTTTCATTAAGTCAGACCTAACCATAATGAAATCAGATAAAAAGCACTTAAGCAACTGATTTTTTGTTGTTTGGTTTTTTGGTTTTTTTTTTGTTTTGGTTTTTTTTTTTTCGTTTTGTTTTGTTTGGGTTTTTTTTAGCTTTTTTGCAACAACTTGATTTGTTTTCCATTGGATCAGCTCACCAAAGAGACTTCTCTTGTGGCCATATGTCAGCTAGACCCACTGCATGTTTATCTGTTTGATCACTGCTTCTGGCAGCATTTACATTGATCTAATGCATTTACATCAATCCACAGAGGATCTGTGATAATGGTTTCATGAGGGAAAAACAGAAGCCTAAATCAGGAGGTTTACAGAGACTGGGAACCCTAACAGTGTTGACATTCACCTAAACTTTGGTCTTCGAATTATGCAATTGCTTTATATATAGAACAAGTTTGTCACCTCACAGGAAAGTGGCAAGGATGAAAAACAACATACCTGTGTGTAACAGGTACAAGCTAAAACATACTCTATCAACTACCACCCACAAAAATAATTTTTTTGAACACAGAACTCCTTGATCTTAACAAAAAATATCTTTATTATAGTGTACTGAGTGCATATACACAAAAAAAATCTGAGTATTTAACTACTGAGGAAAGAGGATTAAAGAATATGAAGATGACAAGGACCACATGCTGGGAAAAAAATTTTGATGAGGTTTAAAAAAAGGTTAGACGCAGCCAGACCACATAAAAAACCAAAAGCAGCTGGCACTATGTAAGTAAGTAAAAATACAAGAGAAAAGCATAGCACATGGCAGAATAAACCTCTGGAAACTAAATACAGGTCAATTCTGAGCTGTGTCCCTGAAAACAGGGTTTTCAAGAAAGGCATTATACCATAAGCTAACTAATACTGCACTGTAGTGACAGTAGAGTTTTGCATGCAGGTTAGAAAAATCAAAATCCTGTATGCTCCACAGAGCTACAATTAAAAACAATGAGCCAAAGTCTGTTGGGCAAGTCTGTGAAAATGTTCAAAGGACATATTAATAGAAAAGTGGCAGACATTTTTTAGGTGTCATAGTAATACGATGGGAGGGGACTATGGGTAGAACTAGTATATTCCTGTCTCCTACACACCAAAATTGAGCGTATTGTAGTACACTCCAGTTCACAGAAACAGATATACACAGTAATGCTGCATGTTACCACGAAACTCCAAGTAGAGATGGAAACGGAAGAATTACACATCCTCTAAATTACCTTAAGTGTTTTATTATATGTGAGTGGGGAAAAAAAAACACCCTAGTAATAGGAAAAAACCTGCTATCAAAACCTGTTCCACAATTAGCTTCATGGTTACAGCCACAGACTGCTGAAAAATCCTGTACCTAAACACACCCATCCCCAGTAGTCCTTTTAGGACACCTGGGATTTTGCCAAACACACAGTTTCTGAGCAACAAAGGAAGTTTTTCTCCAGATGATACAAACAAGTGCATACCACCAGAAAACTACATACCCACTGAAAAATATGCATACAAGGGAAGATTTTTATCTCCCAAAAACATTTTGAAACAGGATTTGCTGTGTGCCCTATATCATGTTATTAATTTTTATCACCCTTTGCTTGCTTTAGTAAAAGAGATTCTCTGTCAAATTCATACATACCTTCAGCTGCCTTCAAAAACCACGTCATGTGAAAGTAACATGTCTTTTAAGATTAGATTGCAGGAAGGCATGCGTGCCCTTGCAAACCGTTCTATCGCTATCTCAAAGTACTCAACATATGCAAAGACTCTTCCAAGAATAAACCATTAACAACCACAAATATCATACGTGAAGGAAGCATATCATTTACAGCCTTTGTTCAGAAAAACACAAAGCATTGTTTTAACATATCTGTTTTGTGATGCCAAGAGCAAATCCCAGTATGACATACTTTTGCCTTAGGTTAGGTAAAAAATCAAAAATATTCAAATACATTATAAAGTAATTCCAAACTACAACCTTTTCCTGGTTAAAAATAAAGTCTGTAGGGCATGGATTTACAGTAATTATAGATGATCTATCATGTCAGTTGAAGGCACTGAAGGGAGGGAAAACTTTTACAGTTGCCATTTTGGTTCTCTCATCTACTTTCTGTACTTTTTACATAAACAAAGAACAGTGGGATTGTTGAGAACTTGTCCACTTCCCTTTTTTAGGCAGAGAATGACTGGAGCTTAAAGCAAGTATTCCTCTGCAGTTTACCATTCAGTGCACATGAAACTTTACACACAATGATACCACAGATGCCCAAATACAGCTGATGTAGACAAGCCAAAGTAAAATTCAAGAGTAACTTAGAATGTACGTAATTTTCGCTCAAAAGACAGAACAATTGACAAGGGGAAAAAAAACCAACATAAGCAGCAACCGAGGTGCCCTAGGGAGAGATTAAGCTTTCACCTTTGGTTTGCCTTTTTTTTCTTTTAAGAAGGAGAAGGTAATTTATAAAAACAGAACAAATCCAGAGGACTTCAAAGGAAAAAAAAAAAAAAGCCTAGTACATTGTATTAAGATACACTACATTGTATTATGATACACTAAGTATACTTTATACTTTTTCCTAATACCAGATTTCTGGATACTCACAAACATACTGCAGAAACAACCCTCCAGTAAAACCTTCATATTCAGCCAGAAGTGCCGGCATACACTAGAACCTGTCTTCTCAACCTTCTAACTCTCCTCAGCATGAAAATAAAATCCCTTTTCAACTGCTACAGATCAGACAAGACTTTCAAATACTCAGTGCTCCAGCAGACTCCTAGTAGGAATCCTCTTGCCACCTCTGGCTTTCAAATGTCTTTTCTGAGTCTGTGAGAAAAGAGGAATTCCTCCTTGCAGAAAAGCAAGCACCAGAAATTGTTAACACGACTTATTTACCTTCTCAAACATTTGTCATCATTTAGTACAGTACACTTTTTGTATCTACCATATTAATGCTACATGTTTTTTAAAACTAGTAGTGAAAAAAGAGTCAATCCCAAATTGCATGAATTTTTACGGAAAGCACTGAGTTTGAAAGGACCGACAACCTCAGCAGTATGTGGTAGCTGCAGTCTCGAGGACTAGCACGAATATGACGCATGGAGTATTAAATCCAAAGGCAAGTTTCCACTGTCATCTCTGCAAGCACTTCTCACCATGCAACTCACTTAACCTTGTGCAGTCACACACACGACAGATTTCAGGCGGGCACACTGCCAAAGGGCATTGCAGAATAACCACTTCCAAGACAGACAACTTGCTAGAAGCACATTTTTAAGGTACTTGAAGTACAGTTCAATCAAATCATTCTGGTGATAGACAGTGATCATTAATGGCTGATTCAGTTGACTGTAAACCTTTGAAATCTATGAGCAATACAATAGCCATTTTAAGAATAATTTGAGCTCAACATTTAAGACCGCTACTTAGCTAAGCCAATGTTTATGTGCTCCATTTACATTTCCTCAGACCAAAGTTCTTCCCCAGGAGAATTAAGGAGTGACTTGCAGCGCCAGAAGAGACTGTGCTAGTGCTCATGGAAGTAAGTAAGTAGGGCTTAAGAGAGGGCACAAACAAAAAAACCTCCACAAACACCATCACCCTTCACCCCCTCAAAAAAAATACATTACGAATTTCATGCTACAAAGTAGCTTCACTGCAGCATTTATTGAAGTAGGTGCAAATAAAGGACAAAAAAACAAAACAAAACAATACAAAACAAAACAAACAAAAACCAACCAACCAAACAAATAAAAAAAACTAGTCCCAACTCAGGATGGGGAGGAAGGAGTGTACTCATATCAACTTTTTTCCTTTATACATCTGTCCCTGGCCAACAGTTTATCACTTCTTATTTTAATAATATTCTAATACAACTGCCTACACCATCCGAGGTGATCCTAATACTGCTTCATGACTGTAACTCTATCTCAACCTCTCTGGCTTGACGAGAAAGCAAACAGTTCCCCCCTCCTGCCCACAAGAACCAATGGATACATCTCTACTTTTGTAGGCACAAGAGAGCTGGCAGACAGGATTTAGCTCTTAGGCTGGAATGTGGCACCAACAAATCGTTCCTCTCAAAACAGGAGCACATCCTGCTTACAGACCCAACTGGCAAACCTTTGTAGCCTGCTACTGGAGATTTACCAGCTAAGATCAACAGCGTATGAGAACTTGTGCACAGTGCATTTTGCCTTTCACACTTTGTTCTTCCTTCTTTCACCACCAGGAAGTCCACAGGAGCAGTCCATCTGGATCAAACCATCCATCAACATGCTGTCTGCAAGAGGACACAACAGGAGAGGCCCACAGCAACAGCGCAAACTGAATCAGTGTCAACGGTGGCTTGACCTTAGGAAGCATAGACAAAACAGGACTTTTGTTTTATTATCAGCTCTCCTTTGTTGGATCAGCATTCAGAAGACAGATATGACAGCCATCAAGAAAGGCTCCAGTGTCAAAAACAAACCAAAAAACTAATTAACAAAGGATTGTCAATATTGCTCTGCTTCGAAAATTAAGGTTTGGCTAGAAAAACAAATTAAAGCCTTCATTTTGACTATATATCTCAAAGATAACCAAAGAGGAAGTACAAAATCTCACTTTGCAAATGTATCCAAGTGTGTGTGTGTATATCTATAAAGTATTTTAAAACTGACATTTTTTCAAAAATAGATAAACAGACTCACTTGTTTTGTTACATAGATATTGAAATATATTGTTCAGGATCATTCAGATCAGGCAGGGTAATTCATGATTCATTTTCACAGCCACATTTCCCAAGTGGTCTGTTTCAGGAGCCTGCATTTCTGTTCTACACACACATAATACTCCATGTAGTCAGGAAATAAAATACATCTTCAATTTACAGAATGCACGTACAATCCCCTCTCTATCCACTCAACCACCCAGAGCTGCAAGTTAATAAGAACTAACACTTCAGGGAATAAAAACCAGACAAAACCTGTGTTGTAGACACACAGACTTAGGAGATTAAGTCTACGAGGGACAGCAACCCTGGAAGTGATAAGAAAAGAAACCAGAAAAACAGGGTATTTGTTAAGGCCGTTGCTGTATACTGTATGCAGAGTTGAATGACAATCACTCTACCTCAGCTGATCACCAGGTCTACCCCACAGCTCTCCCACTGCTACCCAGACACAGCACCAAGCAGCCTTAGTCAAAAGTGAGTAAATAGGAAGGGCTTGTTGACGTGGTTTACCTGCAGGAAAAACTAACAGCAGCACTTGTTAAGTTCTAAATATATTGTTTTACTTCTCTTTCAGACTGATTCTGCTTTTAAACCAGAGGTAAGATGAGCCCACAGTGGGCAGGAGGGCAGGCATCTCTGGTTGCTGCCTCCTTGAAGGACAGCCAGGATACAAAAAAAATCAAAGTTCTTTCTAAGTAACAGTAAGTGAAGGTATTAGGCAGCCTATCAAACTGTTCAATTTTAGTTGAACTGCACAAGTGGTCCCATAGATGCATTTGAAGTAAGTTCTTTGGGCACTGCAATACTGTATCTTCAGAAGTTGCCAGAGTGATGAAACACTACCAGTTCTAAATCAAGCACATCGACCTAACAGCCAAGGAAAAACGGACCAAATATAAGAGTCCTGTCTCATTTTGTCATTGTACAATTTTTAGCTGGCCTTCCCCTCTAAATATATACAGATGAGAGCACAATTAATAATTCACAAACGGAACACTTGCCAGGTTTAAAATGGGAAGCATACCGTTGATGGGTTCCCCCTTAGCTGTATTTTCTATGGTCTCCTTTGCACAGGAAGAGCTGCTTTCCAGAGTTTTTTCCCTCTACTATCTTAGCAGAGGGTATTGCTCAAGCACTACAGGAAAGACTCCAGTACAGCTCAATGGCTTTGGTGTCACCACACACACCCCCTTTTCCTGTGAATTTCATCTGTGCTTGTATTTTATCCTATTTTACACAACAATCCTCGAATGTAAATGAGAGTCCCTCCTAATCAAAGCTACACTCAGAGCCTCGAAGGAAGGTGTGACACGTAGATTCATTTCAGTAAGACCGTAACTATAACGAAGGAGGTTAGGGATACTTAGACTTTTTTTTAGCCTGTTAATCCTCTAATTAACTGCTCAGCTTACCTCACTAAATACATCTCACCAATCTGCTTCTAGAAGACTTACAATAAACACAGAAGCTCTACAAACCTTGTTTGAACAAGTATGTCCAAAAGACATCAAGAGACTTCAGTCAGACTTTCCAGAAGTTGTACTGTACTTTTAATTTTCCAAAACTGTATGTGGAGGGCACTAAAGATGTGTATGTGTGCTACTTAAACACTGCAAAACCTAAATCCTTTCAGGAAAAAAGCAGTTCTAAACACGCTAATGTTTTGCTTCTTGTACCATTAAAATCTAATGTTTACAAGTAGTTTTATCTCAGTTCTAGCAGGCCTTTTACTCCAGCCAGGGTCACATTGAGCACCACAACTTGCATGTGAAGCCATGTCCCATTCCAGAAAATTTAAACACGTCTTTGGACAGTAAATCAAGTGTTTGTGTTATTCAGAAGAGAAAATTAAATTGCAAGAAAAAGTCAGAAAGAAAAGGAAACATAATACCAACAAGAGACTGGTCACAATTGTGAATGGCTATCAGCTATGGCACACCACAGCAATTCATCATAAAAATTGGATTAGAACAAGCACAAGAAAAAGGGAGAGTTTGATTCCTAGCGAAGTATGACTAAGGTGCAGGTGAATATTTGATTAAAATTAGAAGCTCATTTGAATTCAGCCTGAGTGTTCTGCAAGCCAGAATATTCACCACCATGCATAACCTTAGCAAATACTGTCACCAATCCAACACAAGATATCAAATTGCATATCTAATATTATAGTAGCTATTTTACACAGTTGCATTTTATCACTACCTCACAGTACTAAATTTCATTCAAAAAAAATCCGTATCTCCATTCACTTAAATGTAATTAAGTGAATTCCTGAAATTACAGGTAAAAAAAGGCAGAAGTACTATAATGTTTACAACTAGTCACCTCATATCTTTGCCTAGCCTTCTAGCCATATGCATACTTGATAGAGTTCTGTGCCCAGAGCTGAAAGTAGCACCACAATGAAAACCAAATATCGAGCTCTGTACTACACAGACCTTGACAAACAAAAGGCCACTGCAATCTGATGCACTTTAACACATCTAAATCAAACTTACTTCTTATGTGCACACAAGGGAATAGAAAATTTAGTTGTCATATATAAAATAATTCAGGGATCTTTAGAGTTTTACACCTTAGGAAAATTCCATCCCATAGATTTTAGTTTCCAGGAAACTATTGAAGCAGTAATCCCTGTTACACACTGCATTGCAGTTACATGGCAGTGGTAATGACAATCCATACAACTGCTAAGCAGTAGCTTGTAACAGTAATACTAGAATTCACTGCTTCATTGTACAAATCCCCACAAATGGAGTTTTTTTTCTGTGCCACTGAGGTCTGAAGCAAACATTATCTCCATGAACACTTTACCTCAGTTACACAGCTCATTAGGTTCACGTTCCTTTTTTTTTGTCAAAAAAGAACAATTAACTGGCTATTTCAAGATTCTCTACCAGAAACATCCCTGCTACACTTGCACAGAATCAAGCAAAGCCACAGTTGATAACCTTCAAATTAAGAAAGGCTGACTCAAAATAATGCAAAAGAAAAAAGAAAAAATAATCCAATCTAAAACACTCAACCACTCTCAAAGTCTGGTAGTATACTGTGACAATTGTAAAAGCACATTTTCTTTCTGAATTAACCTGGTTACTATGATTAAGCAGTTCTAACAACACAGCAAGTATCTTCCCTAATACAGAAATCTCTACTCAAACTACTATTTCCATCACCAGATCTTTCAAAAATTTCTTCCACAACTGGTAAGTCTAAGGTAGCACACAATTCTGAGCCACAGCTGCTAAATATCACTTGCATCAAATCACACTCGAGCCATTATTACGTTACACAGCTGCTATTTACATACAGGTTGCATTTTCTTCCCTTGACGAGCTTCTTCCATGCTGATGTGCAGAAGCGGAGAATGCCCTTGTAGGAGACCCTGTAATGAACCTCCCAGGAGATCAGAGCCTGCGCATACATGACTGCTTTAGCTCGCCGTGCCTGACACAGATGTACTCCGGGAAATTGCTCCCCAGCCAATCGCTCCCGCTCCAGCCGCTCATCTCCCAGGCCACTGATTCCGGCTACCGCAGGGTCGCACAGCAGCAGAATGGGCAAGACGGCATGCCTTCAATTCCAGCTCAGGGAATACCAAAAAAGGAACTGAAACTGAGTTCCAGACTTCAAATTTTCTGCATCAACAGCTGCTAAGAACAGCTCCAAGGTAATATTTTTGCTCTGATCCAAGACTTCATTAGCATTACAAAATGAAAACACATTTGTACCTCGGGTCCCAGAATAGAACAACTCAGAAGTCAAACATCTGCTAAGTGTGTTTACAGTTGTATTATCAACCTTTCACCGAATACTCATTCCAGTGCAGGTGGTTTGTTTTTTTTTTTAACATAAGCTATATATTCTCATTCAACAAAATAAATCAAGGCTTCCTAGAAAGAAAAATCTTTTTTTTTCTCCTCCTGTTGAAAAGGTAAAAAAGCATTTAATTGCATAGCGGCAATTAACCTCATGCGTCCTCACAGAGTAAGATGTCTCTGTTTCAGGTATTATGTGAGCAGCCGTACTTTTTCCTTCCTTAAACCAACCATAGAAAAATGCAACCTCTGCTCCAGCAGATCAGATTCAGAGCTTCATTTCACTCTTTCCCTCTTCAGCACTGACATACCCTAATCTCCTTGTCCCATCACAAAACGCATGGGAAAACTGTCTCTTTAAGGAGTTATCTATAACTTAACCTTCAAGACATGCCACTGCCTTCCTTGTTCCTTTTTCTTCTTTTATTCCTACGTCCTGTTTGATGAGAACTCTAGCGATGAAGCTGGACTTGTGCCACCCCAACCAACAAACAACTTGGACAAAATAAAACAAGTAACATACTGTCCATGAACTTGGTGCAAATACATTGTGCAACTGTGAAGATGGCATTTATCACCTAGCTGTAGAGAAACCAGAAGGCCACATTCAGCTCCTCTCAGTGCCTCAGTGCAGAAAATTCTCTAACCATAGGCTAATAAAAGTATTCTCAGATAGTGCTGACAAGAGAGTTTAAAAGTAGCTTGTTTCCACTCTGTAAATAGAAGTTCACTCTGACACACGTATGCATCTTTTCACTTCCAAGCTATTGAAAGCCTCTCTTCTGCCATACGTAAATGGCTATAAACTAAATGATTCATACAGTAAGCACAAAGTTAAACAAAAATATCAGATACCCTAACTCTTAGTGATCTCTTTTTAACTGTGCATCCTAAATCACACCTATTCATTCCCTAATGCAGAGCACAGATTCAGACAGTTCTTCAGCTGCTCAGATGAATACTGAAACAGCTATGCCGAACTGTGTCCTGGTGGCTTTCCCATACTTCAATGAACTGTTCCTTAGCATAAATCCATACCAGGAGTAATTCAATTGCTACAAGTAAAAAAGCTGTTTGTTTAGGTTGGGAGTGGGTGTGTGAAGGGAAAAGAGATTGTCTACCCCTCAGGGATAGAATAAAAGGAGTGGGAATCACACATTTCATTTTTTAATTTTTTTTTAAATTTTTCTAAGTTCGGGGAAAAGTACTTGCTTGGTTGAATACTTAAAGAAAAAAAAATCACCTCTCTGAAGCACCTTATTGAAATTTCTTTATAGTCTGTAATCAACCAATTCCTTGTTAACAGTCACTCAGTCTTGGAACAAAACAAACAAAAAACCACTCAGAAGCAATATAAGCGCATTTTTTTCAAACAGATGGAAGTTTTTGTCTTTTAAGTCCCATACCAAAACACTTTGTGGATAAACCTCTGCTCTTCCCTTAGAGTAAATACCAGGAAAAAGCTTCCCATCAAATGGAGAACAGCAGAGCAACTTCAAACTGCAATTGTCTCAACACGTTTAACTACAGAAGTATTCTAAAACAAACTGTAGGCAAATATATTCAAAATTATCACATCCTTGAACATGTTCAGTGACAACACAGTGAGAACTCAGAGCAGAACTATTTGTGCTGGAGCAATATTTTAACCATGTCTGATGCAGCAAAAAAATCTCTATGAAGTGTATGAGGGCTTTTTTTTTAATAAAAGAAACATAAGTACCGATCATGAAACATACACTTTTTCCTTCAACCTTTCCTTCTTAATTTTCACTTTTATACCCCTTCAAGTTCCACTTATTTGACCTTACCTCAGGCTATAAAACACATTTTTGAAAGATGGGCCCAAAAGAGTATGTACCCTCTTACGTAGACAAAAAAATAATTATTTCATCTGAGCTCTTACGTCTGTGAAAAACTTTTCATCTCTTCCCAAGTGACATACAATTCCGATCCCAGTCCATCATGAAGTGGTAGCGAACTGCCTTACTGCAGAGTGTCTAGCAGGCAGAGCTGTGCTTAATCTGCCATTCTGAAATGGCAGGACATTTAAAGTAGCTGCAGTAAGCAGGACTGAGCTCTCAGCAAGGATTTACCACATGAGCTCCAGCCCAGCTGCTATCGGGCACAGCCAGATATGAGCACAAGGAACTTGAGTGCTTGCTTGCTTGCAGAGAGACCATACTGACATATCCACACATGCAGCCCTGTAAACTCTCTTTCTAGTATGAGGTTTCTATCGATACTTTCAAATCCTGGTTTGAGGGGTAGGGAGGTGGGGTGCTAAGAGTTGCATCCAAAGTCCAAAATCAACTCTTCCTTATATGAGAAAATTAGATCAGGGAGTTGGAGTTAATGATCCCTACGTGGCCCTTCCAACTCAAATTAGTCTATGATACGGTCTTTCTTAACATTGCAGCCCCAAAAAACCAACCCAGTCCACTTTCTTCATGCAGCTGAAAGGACAGGAACTAAAAGCTCAAAGCATCTCTCTTTAGGAAAGAATAAAAAAACCAAGAAATAATTATGAGACAGCACGACAATACTTCTGAATGAGGCTTTATTTTGTAGGGGGCAAGGGTGGCCCAGGCCATGGGGGAGTCAGGAGGGAAGCAAGGTGCTAGGGGATTAAGATGATGCAGGGGGCAAGTTGTATGACAGTCTAAAGTTCACATGTCAAATACCTCTACAGATGGTTTTGTTCAGCTTATCAAACGGGAACCTACTAACTCTTATTAAGAAAACTTCTTAGGAGTTTCTTACTACAAAGAAATTAAATATAGGGTACTCCTCTAAAGAAACATTACTGCCTTAGCAAGAGAACACAGAAACCTTTGCAGGCAGTGGCTCATCATTCAATGAATTAAAACCATAGCCATAAAATCTAAAAGTCTTATCACCTACAAGTATTTTTCAAAATACAATTTCAATATAACAGCTAGTTCCCAAGACATACATCTGCACAGCACACTTCAGCTTGCCTCAGCACGTACACATGGAACTGAGTGTTTCCAAAAAAAGAAAGGAAGAAAAAAGATAGATCTATTCTGTACAGATATTCTCTGGTGTATTGCCCCAGTAGTGGAATCCTGGGTTTCTCAGCACATTGCAGGACAGCTGTCAGAAGCCACCAGGATGCCGAGAGCAAACACGAGGCAGATCACTAGTTTAAGTCCTCCTGACATTACACAATCGCATATCTTTTGGACAGCTGAGTATATTCTCTAGAGATCCCACTGAAATTTACAACCTGAACCCTCATTAACAGCAAGATTATTATGTTCTCTACTGTACTATGCACTACTTGATTAATCACCCCACATCCTGATCTGAATGCACTGATGAAGTAGAAAAACAAAAGATGTGTGTGAAGTTTCCCAGGACTTGTTCCTGGACTTAAAACCATTCCTCAGTATAGATGGATGAAATGCACCATGTCCCAACAGAACCCGACCAAGATTTTACAGCAGCATGTTTGAGCATGTGGTCAGCATGCAAATGTCACTGAGCTAGGCTAGGGAGGGTTGGGTGATTTGATTTGTTGGGGTTTTCAAACTTCAGGTTTGGTTTGGTTTTTTGTTTTTGGTTTGGTTTTTTTGGAGGGGGGGAGGGGAAGGGATGGTAGGGAGACACAGAGGAATTCAAAGCGGCTCACTTTACAACTGCAACATATTGCCTTTAGCTAAATTCATCTCCAGGTATTTTGGCAGCATTTTTGAGAGATATTCTAATTTCTCTTTACCCTAAAATAGTCTTAGATCACTGTGCAAGTTCACAAGAACTATAAACCAGGGCTGTTTCAACACTATTAAGCCCACCTAACCAAGGCCATATGTGTAATTGCTCTACAACCACCTGTACAAATATTCTGAATTATGGAGTGGTTTATGGGCTGGAAGGGGACCTTGAAGATCATCAAGTTCCAATCTCCCTGCCATGGGCAGGAACACCTTTCACTAGACCAGGTTGCTCAGAGCTCCAACCCGGCCTTGAACACTTCCAGGAATGGGGCATCCACAGCTTCTCTGGGCAATCTGTTCTAGTGCCTCACCACTCTCACAGTAAAGAGTTTTCCCTAACATCTAAATTAAATCTACTCGCTTTCCATTTGATCGTATTCCCCCTTGTCCTGTCACTACATCCTCTCATAAATAGTCTTGCCCCATCTTTGCTGTAGGCTCAGGAAGGCCACAATTAGGTCACTCCAAAGTCTTCTTTTTCCAGGCTGAACAATCCAAAGTCTCTCAGCCTTTCCTCACAGATGTGCTCTATCCCTCTGATCAACTTGGTGGCCCTCCCCTGGACTCACTCCAACAGGTCAATGTCCAAAAATGAAACACTTATCCTCTAGATTAATTCCCTAGAATAGATGGCACCATTGTGAACAGCTGACGAATCCAGATATGAAGCAGCATAATAAGAGGCAGATAATTTTATCTCGTTTTTATTGACATTATTAAAGTGCTTGCACAAGAAGGCCTTTCCCTGACAGCAGATCCTCAGGAGGTAAATAGCAAAAGGAAAAACAAAAAATAAATTTAAAAAAAATCAAACCATCCAATCAGTGAGTTAGGACAAATTGCTCATATACAACCAAACCAAACTACACCCAAACAGAACAGCTCCTTGACAAGACCACCAACCACCAGCATCTAATAAATAAAAGAATTCTTTCCATGAACGGTGCAACTTTTGAATGATTATTCACCTATATGTCATTCCACAGAAAAGTGAAAGACTCTGAATATCACCAATTCACATGAATTCAAGGCTTAATTCTTCACGTTCAGCTTTCCCTGTGTCCCAAAGTCTCTATTCATATAGCTGTAACCCAGTCAAATCAAGTATCTGTATAACTTACTGACAATACACATTTACAGTGAACAAAAATTACTACCTACAAATCAAAACTCAGTAAGTTATAGTGGGAGGGTAAGGCAATGTTTCCAGTATCTGTAGGTAACTGATATAAGAGGAGGAATCAGCACTCTGCTAGCCCACAACATTTCTTTTCAATAAGGCAGGCAGAATGGAAGTACAGTCTGCTTATGATCTGCTCATGCAATCTGAACTACGACAGCTTTTCATCACAAGTTTTTAGCTAAGTGCTGTAACATACAGGATTCAGATGCTGTCATCTGCAGATTATTTTAATAAAATAATTTTCAAAACCCAAACAAAACAAACAAAAAACACAAACACCACAAAATAAGAACTCCACAAGTCACATCTCCAAAGTTATGCTGAGGAACTTTAAGGTATTTGAAATCCTTGTATCATGAATGCCAGTCAGATTATTATCACTATTACACACATTGAATGTCAACCAGCCACCAGTGTACTAGCAAGCCTCTACCACGACAAATTCAGCTACCAAAAAAATTAATTTTTAGCAATTCACATGTATTTTATTAATAAGGCAGACAGTACCAGAAACCTCCAGTTCCTGTTCTGTGCTAGTGCTGGCCATAATGCAAACCCGTAACGTACTAGATCAGGGAACTGATCCAGCCAATAAAAGTGCGCTGACAGTATTTTGCCACTTCAATGTGGATGTCACTCAGTACCTGTGAGGCACAGGCAAGGGAGACTGCTGAGTCCAGAGGAGGTAGAGCAGGACCACGGGGCAACTCTAGCAAAGTCTTACTCGGACTGTAGTGGAGCCACACTTCCACTGCTGTAGCTTCACATCTCAGGTTGGAGAAATGGCAAGGTACCAGTCACATCACCTTCCACTCATATTCTGACAATACAACATCCTTACCTTACATTAGATCTGATGCTTTCCCACTTCTGCCCCGTTGGCCCTTCCTCACTCTCACAAGCACCAGGCTCCTTTCCTGCCCTTGCACACACTGACAAGATGCCTTCCAGACTAAGGGACACTCAGAAGCTGAGGGGGCACATTAACCACAGCCACGTGGGCACACACAGGAAACATCCCAGAGGTAATGCTGCTGGTAAGCAACATCACAGGATGAACTTTGACAAGTACCACGTTGGTTACTTCAGAAAAGTAGGCATGACACACTGTCACTTGAAAAGAAACCAAAAATTCTGTACTATTTTCAATTTGGAAACTGTAGACACTTATAAGTGAATAGAAAAGGTTCAATTACATGAAAAATTAGGCCAGAGTGCCCCCCGTCACTGATATTATGCACTCAGACTACTACAAAGCGCTGGGCAAGGGGAAGCTGCCCAGGCAACTCCCAATTGTGAAAGCAAAGTTCTTCAGTACAAGAGTAGAGGGGGGGAAAAAAAAAAAAATCAACGAAGGTGGTGGTGCCTGTATGTTTGTAGAATAGAAGTTTTTGTTTTATTCAATTTTTTTTAATAAAGACAACATGTAAAATGAGCTGAAAAAAAAATAATAAAATAATCACCAGCATTGGTGGTTCAGTGGTAGAATTCTCGCCTGCCACGCGGGAGGCCCGGGCTCGATTCCCGGCCAATGCAGTTGGTACTTTTAGGGAGGCAATTCCATGACTCAACTCCAGTGAGACCCCACCTGGAGTGCTGCATCCAGCTCTGGGGTTCCCAGCACAGGAAGCACGTGGACCTGCTGGAGAGAGTCCAGAGGAGAGCCACCAAGATAATTAGAGGGATGGAGCACCTTTCCCTGGAGGAAAGGCTGAGAGAAAGTCTCTTGCACTTCAAATGGAAAGAGAGTAGGCTCACATTAGATACCAGGAAGAAATTCTTTACTGTCAGGTGGTGAGGCACCAGAACAAGTTGCACAGAAGGTGTGACTGCCCATCCCTGAAAGCATTTAAGGCCAGGTTGCATGGAGCTCTGAGCAACCTGGTCTAGTTGAAGGTGTCCCTTTCCATGCTAGGGGTGCTGGAACTAGAAGACTGTGCCTTCCAACCCAGACCATTTTCTGATTCAATGATTCTGATTACAGAATAAGCATGTAACTCAGTTAACACTCATTTCAAAAGCTTTAACTGACAAGTGTTGTTTCACCTTGTAGGGTGGTTTTTAAGGTTTTGTTTGGGTTTTTCAACAGCTTCAGAAGTGGAACCGGCTTATGGGAAAGGAGACAGGATGTAGTGGGAATGACATTTTCCTTTTCAGGAAAACAGAAGCTAGTTAGTCCAGCTCATCCTTACCATGAAGCCATATTTTAAGACACATTCTTTCTTGCCAAAATTTCTTCCATTTTCTTCTTGCAGTTCTAAAGTACAACAGAGTCTTAAAAGTCTGAAAAGCATGAAATAAAGACATTGCTAGACAAAAACTGTCAGAACTTGAAATTTCCAGGAGTCATTCCAAGGTCCTTCAGAAAGGCCACTGAAGGGAGATTTAAAAGGAGATCCACTTCTGTTTCTTATTTGTCTTGCCTAATATCTTGTAAAGCTACACAAACAAGCTCCTTCGGTTTCTGTTTTAAAAAAGCAAGTAGCTGATTTTCTGATGTATTAAGGGTAACGCTCTAACTATGTCTGACTAGCAGGTTTTGGAAGAAGTCAGTTTTAAAGTAAGGTGTTGATTCTGACACAACTGACTCATGCATGCCACTGTACGCAGTGCTTATTTTACAGGAAAGTTCAGTTGACGAAATGCAAAGTGAAACTGAGATAGAGATCTAAAATTAGTCAAAAAAAAGAAAGCCTACCTCTTTTGTAGCCACTTCATTTTTTGTCTCAAGGACAACTACTGACACTGGTTTTAGTATTTTATTAGTTTTTGTTTTGTGGATAACCACGTAAAAGACAATCTACAACACAGTACATTTAAGAAAGACATGTCTCTTGCAAAGAGAAAAAACATGCTGTAGGACTCCTATTGTAAATTTATGACTTGAGGGGCTACTTAGTTGACAGCATCCAACACATGGCAGGCAGATCAGATGCTCTTCATTTGTTCAACACTTAGAATTCTCTATTTCAGAGAGCATTAGCATGGTTTGCATGGGAGTTCTAACCAGACAAGAACTATTAAAAAGGGTGCTCTCTGAAAAGGCATTTTTCATTCTTTTAAAATGAATAACAGCAGCTACCCATCTTTCTAATAAAGCCATAGATCACATTTTCAGGCACCTTAATCTGTACACTACCACACAGTAGCACAAATACATGTTTAAGGAAAGACAATTTATTTGAGACAATAATTTCAAGCAAAATTGGAGCATGTACAACAAAGAACTTAGATAGGCTTTTGACTTTTACATTGACTTTGAAAGACAATTATCTAGCCTTGCATAACGTCTACCCATAAAAATTCTACTGCCATGATTTTCTTGTAAGGCAAATTTGAACATGCAGAGTAAACTTACACCAGTCATGCTCCTTTTGATGCAGCCATAGCAATTCTGACCAGCCCTAGGAACTCTAAAGCGGGCATCAATAAATCAGAGTCATTGCCCTAGACACAAAGTCTCCTCCTGCACTCTCTGCCTGAACTTGAAACAGCTTTAAGATGTCCTTACAAATGTAATTGATACCATTAACAGATAAAAAAATAAAATACCAAGTCAAATGCACAGTAAACCAAACATTAAGACAAATACATAAAATACATCATCCAGACTGGAGATCTAAGCAAAAGACCTTCCAGCAATATGAATCGAATATACTACACCCAGTGGCTACAAGAACTTTATCTTAACATTTTTAATTCAGGAATTCACCGCTAGCAGGGAATTTTTAAATGCTGAAAAAAATGCAGGAGTTATTCTAGTCAATGGCAATTGTATCTGGCAACCAAATGAATTTTCTACACATACCAGATAAGGAGAAAAAGAGAAAGCAAAAAAAATTGTATTATGTTTCTCATTATTTAGAAACCAAGTCTCTAGAATAAGTATTTCTTTTCAATACTATCAAATTTGTAGAGAAACCATCTACACAGAATCCAATACTTCCTTTTACTGCGGCATATAAAATATGAACAACACAGCTTACAGCTCTGGAGATGTGCTATGATATCAAATAAATTTCTGCAATCAGATATCTCAATAACATACGCATAAATACAACTTTAAATGTTCAACTGGGTTTTTCTGGGAGGGAAGAACATCTCTGCTTTCGGGAATCAAACACCGTTTTCATCATTCCATAATTCCAAAAGACTGTTCCACCTCAATCTGATACAGAAGAGAATTTGAAAAAAATAAATATGAGATATATGAGAAACAACAGTAGAGACAGCTTTTTTGAAACTTTCTCACCTACTCCCAAAAGTAACATGTAAAGAAATATTTAAACAGAAAAAATTTGAAGGTACTCATCCTCTAGGCAATTGCCTATGTTTCTAATGATAAAGTTCTTCATTTGCCTAGATCATATGCATATTACAAGCATATCCATCCCTTTTTTCCAGTGTTACTTCACCTAAGTCTTAGCACACACAAAGAAATCAACCCATCCACCAAATCATTTGGATTTATTCTCACATTTCTTCACAGGACTGACTCTACAGAAGAAAATCAACTGCCTGTAAACCAGATTGGAGAAGTATCACCAACAACATGTTGTAAAAATCTCCTCTGTACAAAACAAAGAGAATCAAACTGGCTTCTACTGCACTCTAACCTTAATCAAATGAGATTGTATCTGAATGGCAATACGACATTCAACTTTGGCAGAAAATGGTACCTTTTTATTGACATTTGAATACACTTTGATATTTGGGGCAGCCAAACATCATAGCTTTTGGTTATCTTAACATCAATTTCAGAGCTTCTGTCTGAGATGTAATTCATTTAAATAGAAGCAACAATTTCATATATGATTTTAACAACCTTTTATAGACTTAAAAATTGAGGTTTCCAGAAGAACCTGTCTTTTCAATTTGAAACATTGTTGATTATCAAAATCAACACTAGCAAAAGCATTGTTTTGTGGGGGTTTGGTGGTATTTTTAAAGCATATAAAACAAAATCATTCAAGCACAATGAGACAAATAAATGGCTATTTTAAAATATTTATAACTGGGCCAACAGTCTACTAAAAGCTTTTTATGCTGTCTGAGGTCCCTGTGCACTGACAGGAACTCAAAGAAAGGGTAAGATGTCCTTTTCTCACTGGGACACAACAACCGTGCCAAAATGAAGCTCTCCCATTAAAGGAAAACTGAACTGTAATTCACTTTAGAATTACAACATCCATCCCAGGACACTAGGGGGAACCTGAAAGCAGTCCACTTCAAAGATCTCTTGCACACTCTGGACCTGCCATTAACTCTAAATTTTCATTCATGAACAAGTGATTTAGACATACAAGGGAAGAGAACTTTTTTCAGACAACTGAGGTCATAATCCTTAAACATTTGAAATGTAGTCATACACTGGGAAAAAACCGGCATTCTGACAGCCTCAGACAGGAGACTATTGTACAGTAGTACAGAGAACGTCCATCATTCTCGCCATTCTTGCAGTTCTTCCAGTCTTTTTTTATTGAAGAAAATTATGAAGCTGCATACTCAAATACCAAGAAAAGTATGTTAAACAAAAGGCAGTTGAAAAGGCTGCAATGCTTACTTGCCCTTACTGTTTAAGAAATGAAACAAAGCAGTCTGAAGAAAAGTTTGCTCTATGTATTTGAAGCTTCTTTCTATTTTTGAGTAATTTCATAATTTAACTTTTGGATTTTTTGTAACACATGATATAATGTTATTAGCAACATTCATAAACATGCCTGCTCTCCTAAACAGTCACCCTGGGCACATTGCACAACAGGGAACGATACCACAATTCAGACTTTTGGAACCACTGTGTCAGCAGGCTTCACTTCTACTCTGGACATTAATTTGAAGATGCAAGATAAAGCCACATTTCTAAAAGTTCTTTTAGAAGCATTAGGAGACAAAAAAAAAAAAATAGGCATGCAGTTTTGAGAGATGTCATTAGCCACATTCATAGCCTAACACTTTATAAGGAGGATGGAGGAAGAGGGTGATGGAAGCAAATTCACTAAGGGTTTCCTAAAATTACCCATTTTCTTTTTCTTTAAATAATAATTTTCTTACCTTTATGTACTTACTGCTACTTTAAAGCAGTATTACATCCCGTAACTAAGCTTTCCCAAAAACTCCCATACTCTTTCAGTTAACCATTAACGTATTTTCCAGGTGCTGCAAACTAACTTGACTGAACTCCTTTTTACTAATGTTACCAATAGAACTGTCAATGCATATTAATAAAAGCACAAACATTTACAGTCAGACTCGAAGATCTTAAAGGTCTTCTCCAACCTAAATGAGTCTATGATTTCTGTGATTCTAAAGCAGAAACATCAGTGCTTACACTGCTGAAGTGGAACATATTAATTCTGAAGCATCGACTCAAATACAATATTTCTAGCACTAACCTCTTCACCAAGATTTTATGAACAAACAGCAATAAAGTCACAATACTAAAAAAAAAATCCCTCTGCTTAAGTTGCTTTTATTGGAAATTTATGAAGCTGCAGAGGAAAATTCTAACTATTGTGAATTAGGAAGCCACTGAAGGAGTCATTCACAAAAGGATATTACTAATACATGATCTAAGAAGGCATGAACATAACTCACCCACACTACACTGTCTTGACAATCAGGCACCACTTCCTTGCAAACACATTGTGAGCAGGCCTTGAATTACAGGCATTCTCTACTACACTAACAGAGACATACACAACAAAAGTCACCACTAAGTATTTAAAACCAGGAACCTCACTTAGCCCTCAACTGCCAAGGAAGACAAATTGCTCAATCCTCAGCTCCTCTGTTGTGCTGTAGCTGTACGCTATAGCACTTTCTAGGATGAAAAGAAGACTTGGTTGCTTTCAAGTGAGGGTCTTAGAATACCATGACAGGATCACGCCCAATTATCCAGTTTAAACCAAGTTAATTCTAGCTGTTTCATTACATCTAGTCTCTGAACAACTTTGACATAAACCACTGTTCTCATTAGTAAGATTTCTGTCAAACTACCTGCTACAAGTAAGTTTAACACTTTAACTTACGTAATTAGTTGAGTTCACTTAACAAAGATCAGCTTCCTCATCTACGACGAGTTCCACTGATCAATTGCACCAAAAGCTCTGCTTCTTTTACATGGGCTCATTTAGAGTCTTGCTGCTACACTTGTAACCAACAGTCTTCAGGTTTGGATTTTCTATGACTTGGATTGATATAGGATTATTGACCTTATCATATAGAATATAAAGCATGTAACTTGTTTTGAAACTTTTTGTCCCCACTGGTGGTATAAAATTAGGAGACCACTGCTCATGACTGTTTCAGAGCATGATCACTATGTATATCAAAGGAAAAACAGGATTATATTTACAGGTTCTTCAATTTCTGGTACTTCTAACGAAGCTGCCTTCTCAGAGCCTAGGGAGTTTAGAAGCACTTTCTTCAGTAATATGAACAGCACATGGCAGAGAGAACCAACAAAAGAGTACAGTCGCATCCAGGGCACCATTTACATTTCAGCTTTTATTACTATCTGCCTAGAATTAACACACTGGAAAGTTGCTGTGGGCCTCTGCCTAGAACACACTTCACTTGGAGCTTAGCAACTCATGCCAAAGTTGAGAGATAGTAGCACAGTAACATGAGGAAGGGCAATGTTATACTACTTAAAAGGAACTCAGTTTTCAGCTATACATGAAGCAGTATATGAAACAGAAATACTGCTGAGTTGCAACTGCCTCTTTCTCACTTTAACTGAGAAGCACTGGTCTACAGCCACCCAGAAAACTCCTCTCCATTCTACAGTAGAAGTCACTGTCAGTCTTGCAGGTATGTGGAGCAAGCACATCAATTTTTCAGTCCCAAAGCACTTTTTTTTATAGAAAACATCCTGTGGGAATCCTTCAACATCACAGGAATACAGACTCACTGCTCACACAGAACAGGGCACTCAGTGACAATCCAGTTCCTTTGAGGCCATCTGTCAATACAGGATCGATTAAGTTGGAAAAGGCCTCCGAGATTATAGAGACCAACCTTTGACCAATCATAAATGGATGAGACTAAGGATAGAAGCCAGGCAAACCTCACTCTAACAGTGAAAAGCACTGGATATCAAATAATAAACTACAATAAACGGGGAAAGAGAGAATTACAGCCTTGTCAAGATGTCTAAAACTTGTCTATGCTGCTTGCTGTTACACATGAATTTTCCATGGAATTCTTAAGAATTACCTTGACCACAGAACCTACAGAAGGACCTTTTTTCTATCTTATACTTCACTTCACTTCTGGACTTAAAAATGTTTATTAAGGATCTGTTAGTGACATGTTAGATTTGTACAAGACAAAAGTACTTTGATATAGAGCTCCATAGTAAACAAGTTTTTCAAATTAAGGTCATGTCCATTCTTTTCTCTAACAATACATAACTTCTTCCATTTAAATTTACTACACCTTAAAGATAAATACACACACACACACAATCAATCTGTTCACCACTAGAAGAGCCATTGTTCAGCTTTCATTAAATTGTACAGCATATTGTATGCATTCATGGTACTTGGATTTTTTTTTTAGCAACCTTCAACACAGGAAGGAAATCTTTTTCTATCTTCACCCAAGAGCCTGTTTTAACCACAGCACAACTGAAGTTGGAAACAGGTTCTCCATATCATGAAGTGGTCATAATACATAAAACTATTTACAGTCTTACCTGCAATTGATCCTCTGAGCTTGACTATAGCAGTAACGCAAGCCGCAAGACAGAAGCGAACATGCCATCTTGGAGGTATGTATTTCTTTACTCTCCACTAGAAATTCAAGTATGTTGTACACTTATATTTTATTTCCAGAAACAAGCATGCATACAAATACAGATTCCCTTTCTGTCACTTCCACAAGTAGTCAGCTCCCCAGCCACAGCCCCCTTGGGCTCCCAACAGCTTCCACAGCACCTGCCACCTGTACTGCCACTTCCCATGCATCTCCCCAGCTCTCACCACCTCTGCAGACTCTAAAACAAACTTAAACCTACCTTTGAAAATACTGCCATCATTCTCTAGAAGCCATTTCTGAAAACAGATACACATTTTCCTGGGTCCCTGGTGCTTTCACTGCCACCAGCTTCGTCTACCGGCTACAACCTCCCCCAGCACCTGGAAGTGGACACCTGTGACTTTACTCAGAATATGCGTCAGTGGCAATTTCAGCTCAAGAGTATTCGGCAGCAATCTCTTAGGGTGACAAGACTACAACCATAGCTGCTTGAAAAGTTATTATCTAAACAATGGTCAGCATTACACATTTCTTCCAAGAACAGCCAAAGACAAAATATGGCTTTTTTTCAGAAAGCTGAAGTTAATTATTTGTTAATGCATGAATCTCCAACATAGTTTTCAAAGTGAGACCTATTCTCCCACCCCTTCCTCAAAGAAACACAGCTATGGAGTTGATATATGTGGAGTAGGAAGTAGACCTGGTTTGAAGACTACTGTTTTTACATGCAAATGCTCACCTTTACATTGCCTCCAGGATCCAGAAGTTTATAATCATCAGAGACACGGCCTGGGCTACCATAAATGCGAATACACTAAATATCCAGTCATACAACAAATCACTGAATGAGACAGAGAGAAATTCAGTATCTTATTTAACAAAGAAGCATATTTCAAGTTATTTTCTGTATTAGGACTAGCTAAAATCGCATATACCAAACAGCTTACAGTAAGTTGGCCCCATCACCAATGAGAAAAACACACTGAACTTTCTTGTTTGCCTGGCTTTTCAAAAGGTTCTGTCAATGCAAAGCACAGAATACAAGTAGTAGGTATATTCTTCGACCTTGAGCATATCAAATTTCCTCAGATCCCTATTTATATTCTGCCCTTCATTTATACCTTTATAGTAAAGGCAACTTAGTCATGCTCAAGAATTAAAGCCTCAGACTATCACTATTTGGCTTCACTCAACAGAACATGGCCATCTTCTTCCTGAACTATAAGCCAACAGGCTACCTACCAAGCCCATCTGCACTATGCAAAAGGTATAAAGAATTGGAATTTGTGTCCAAAAAATGGACTAACTTAAGTACATTTAATCACATCAAACAAAACGTTGTTTGACAAATAAGGTTTCTTATGTCAAAATCATTTTGAGGACAGCTGTTCCAAAAAAACGAGTCAGCGCCCTACCCCTATTTGATTTGTTCTCTTTCCTGGTGATCAGATTTTTTAACCTTTTTTTGTATGCCCTGCTCTAAGGGCTCAAATCTATAACATTAGCTAGTCTAAAAATAAATGTTCATTCCACTGACTTTCAGGAGAAATACTCTCAACTTCTCAACAAAGTCATCTTCTTCAGCTGAAGCTCTACCTAAAGCATCTATATAGAAAATCAAGGCCCAAAAATATTTATTCTTACAACACACAGAATCATGTACAAAATACACTACACAATATGCTGAAAAAAGCTTTCTGGTTTCTAAAAGCATGTAAAGCAACTGCAAGCATTTTATATAGCAACAGTAGTTAAGGCAGGTAATGGATGGCAACACTGATGCCAACAAGCTAAAGAAAAGGTAGTTCTTCGTTTTCTGGCTGATGTGTATGAGCAATTTGAAAAACTCAAGGATTTCCACAAAAATCAGTTAGAATAGCTTTAATCAAATTGCTTGTATTTGCAAATTAAAGCTCGTTTTGTAAACTTAATTTTTAAGCTGAATCACCATCTATCTGCAATTCAACCAAGTATTAATTACAAGTGTATCTGCTTTATTAGTTTCCTTTTTGATATCTCTCAATTGCACGCAAGCGCAGCAAAGTTAATTAAAATAAACAAGCTGTAAAAGGAAAGGATCCCTGCTACTCTTGGGTTTTATCACTTCCTTAAATGAGTCATAACAATCATCAGATGCTATCTGTTTGTTTTTATATAAACAGTTTTAAAATTCATGGCTGGTAGGGTGTAGTCATTTGACAAACAAAATGAAGAATTTACCACTAACAGGAACACTAACTGTGGCTATTCAGTAAGAAGTTTCTCATTTCCTTTTTCGTACACAAAGTCTGTCTGGAAATATGTTTGACATGTTAAAGAAATGCATGTGCTTACATAATAGTATATGCTCACAATAGTGCTATACAAGCCAAAGGAAAAAAAATTCCAAAAATCAGTAGCCTAAAACAAGCAGTAAGTTTAAATACAATCTTTCCAATAGCTTTTTTTTCTTTAATAGAAACAAAGAAGCAATAAATCTCGCAGTAGTCTAAATAATCCCACCTTGCTGCTTAGAATGCTAAATAAAGAGCTTGCAATCAGTCCTCTGATTTTAGGAGTTAGTCAGAAAATCCACAGCATACCTTCTTTTATACATTCTTTCTGGGGAGCAACTAGGAAAGAAGATTCTCTAGTTTTGTCTCGCCCTAGTAAGCACCAGTAGCATTATTCAGTTACAATCCTTCTATAAAAAAGACAGAGATGAAGAAATTCCTAGAACATAGACTGAAGCCACAGTGTTTCCACCTATAACAAATTATGTTTACATAGATCACAAACAGAAAGAAAAAAAATTTAGGCTTTTCAAAAACTGAAGCATCTCCGATATGGTAGAACTGTCTCTGCTCTACATAATGAGGTATTTATTAAATGCTGTTAAATATTCCCAGGTAAGGGAAAGAGATACCTACTATTACAGGCACATGATCTGACAAAATAGGAACATGAAAATCTGTTGTGCTTGGTCCCTCCAAGCTGAGAAGCCAAGAAGTTATGCAACATCGGCCAACACAACAGCACCAGCCAACTTTAATGATTATTGTTACTGAATATTTGCCTTGAAGAAATAGCAGTCATTACAAGTTTACAGTGCTGAAGTTGTTACAGTAATATTGACATGCCATGCCCATCCAAAAGCAGCTGCAGGTAGACCAATGCATTCTCGTGAACATGCGCGTTTTAAATCTATACTGTGAACAGAACCGCATGGTACAGTGTAATAGCTCCGCAAGGTAAACCTGGGCGCAGCACAGCGATCTACCAGGGCTCCGCCAACACGTCACAGCGGCTCACAGCCAAAGCTGTCAAGGGCCCTGAAACACCTTTCAAGTTTGTGCAACACGTTACAAGGTGAAGTCTCCAACACCAGCCAAAGGAACAGGTACATCAGAGATCCCAGTTCCCAGAACTGCAGAGGGAGGATGTCACCATCCAGATGCTGGCCTGCAGGAAGCTCCCGCTGCTTCTCCCTGGATCACTGCTGTCAATCACAGTGGCCTCCCTCCCCTATGGGAGGTGTGCTATCTTGGAGGTGCTGTGCAAGCCAAATGAAAAAGTTGCAGGAGGAGATAAACACAGGGCACAACAGGGAAGATAAGATAAGATAAGATAAGATAAGATAAGATAAGCAGGAGGTCCTGAGAGGCCTGCTGCTTGCCATACATTTTGGAATAACTGAGGCTCACCCAATCTTCAAACTACTGTATTTTCCTGCTTATCCATACAAACACCAGTGACACGTCCAAAATGCAACTACTGCACAAATCAAGAGTGACTACTGAGCACTGTGGGCAAGGAAGCCCATGCGGTGTTTCTCAGTCTCTCCAGTGAAAAGCAAAAGGCTTAGAGCAGAGTAGACGCATCCAGAGGGTCAGTATATGGTTATTAGCAGAGCTTTTATGCTGTGACCACAGAAACTTTTTCCAGGAAGGATCCATCTGATGAAGTGTGGCAAGAATATCTGTCACCAGGCACAGTAAGTCTGTGAGTATGACTTTAAACTAGGCATGGTGGAGAAAGGTTGCCACACTGAGAAGTGAAGATGTGGGAACACAAGTCGGGAGGCTCACACACTTCCCTTGTGGAAGCAGCCTATCTGTGAGCCCATCTCAAGTGCTTGTACACAGCATGGGAAGTAACAGGACTTAGTCCATGCACGACTGCAGACCTATAACCTCAAGGGAATTAGGGAGTGATGGTGGGACAGCTCACATGGCTGAGGTGCTACAATGGAAGGTAAGAAGCTCTTTAGGAAAAACAGCCTGGAAAGGTAAGGAACATGGGTTTCAATCTATGCAAAGGGACGGCTGCAACACACCCTGCTTTGCTTGGAATGAGTGACAAGGCCTTGAAGACCCCACAGGTAAGGATCAGAGAACAGTCCTACATGGGCAACTTTGTACTAGGTGCCTGCTACAGACCTCCTGGTTAAGAAGGGGCAGTAGGAAAAGCCTTCATTTGAAAGCTGTATGAAGCTTCATGATTGCAGACACTCCGGGCCCTAAAACCACTAGTATCTGCTGGTAAGGCATAGCCAAACACAAGCACTCCAGGAGTTTTCTTGAGTTTGTTGAAAATTACTTCTTTGTGCAAGTCATCAACGACCCAACTACTGAATACGCTCTGCTGGACCTGTTGCTCACAAACAAGGAAGAAGCAGATGGAGATGTGAAAGCCAAGAGCGGCCTTGGCTCCAGCAATCGTGAAATCATGGAGTTTAAAGTCCTGAGAGAGGGAGAAAGATAAATACTACGGCATACAGTGCACAACCCAGTACATAGTTACAGCATGACATTTCAGGAGAGCAGATTTCACCTTTGCTTGGCAGAATCTCTCAGAAGACCACAAGGGAAGGTGAAGGCAAAGCCTGTGACTACTGGCTGATCTTCAAGGACAACATCCTCAAAGCACAACAGGAGCCATTCCTGCATGCAGGAATTCAAGCAGGCCTGACAATAGACCAGTGTGAAAGAAAAGGGAACCTGTGGCTGAGCTCAAATACAAAACAGAATACATGAAAGGTGGAAGCAGGAGTGGGAGGAATATACAGACATTATCCAACTGTGCAGGGGTGGAGCTAGATAAGCCAGAGTTCTGCTGTGGTTGAAAGTAAAAATGGATGTAAAGGGCGCTACGAAGGGGAGAAAACACTTTAATTTTTTCATCCAAAAGTGAAGCTATGCAGCAGAAACAGAAAATAAATCTTTGTACAACAAGGTGTTATTCATACCAGCATCTGCCAGTCATCCTTTACTTAAAAATACAAGAGAAAATCTGAAGACTTAGGGCTTCTAAATGCAAACTTGAAATCTACACAGTTAGCAATACAAGTGATTTACTAGCTTACTCATAACCCTATCTAAAAGAAAGAAATCACACATGCTTCCACTTAGCATGATTTTTGAGATCCAAAACACAGCAGCCTGAATCTCTTGACATAGCAACACAATTTTTGCACTGAGCAGCAGTCACAGTTGAGAAATGGACACCAAATGAGATTCTACTACAACACCTCTGTGAACAGGTTTGCTTTAACCTCTTTCTGTTGCTAACAAAGATATACATGCAAAGCAAGCTGATTAGAGATTCTCTAGTCTTCTGATTATAATATGCTAGTGAAACAATCATGATGTTCAGAGGCAGCACTTTTTGTGGAAGCAAATTCTTAACTTTTTCTAGCAAGGAATTACTGGTATCATTACCCCTGCCATAACCTAGGTATTCACAATAACTTAGCTGCCTTTTTCTTCATCCCAAAATAGATCCCAGTCAAGACACAGCCAGCATATATTTAGTAGACATTAGTCATGGAAAATGAAAAGGAATTGGCCTACTGCAAAAATGAGTAAGGGAAAATATAAATCTTCACTTAACATTTTAGGGAAGCATAGTTTTTTAAGACAGTATTTCCACATACACACTCTAAATACACACATGCCCCCATAGTAAAAACATAAGAACTGAAAAAGCAGCCAGGTTTTCATACAAGTCCTCAGTTCACCCCACCTTCAAGCAGATCTCAGCTACCAGATCCTCAGTACTATAGCTGCACTGTAAAAGCAACAGTAGCAGAGGGCAGAGTAGGTCAAACAGCACAACTCCAAGGTACAGGGGATGCTTCTCTGTAATTCCCACTTCCCCTCCACAGCTTCCGCCCACGTCTCATTCACAGGAAGCTCCAGTTTGTTTGGAAGCAGACTCCAAACATTCTGTTAAACTGGGGCAACAGTTTGACAACAGGTGCCCAATCCGGAAGCATCTACTTAAGTTTAAAAAAACCTTCGAGTCTGTTTTTAAGTTTAAAAATATTCTGGTATTTCAGAATACTACCTTAGCACTACTACCAAGAAAGTAAGTCTAGATGCCTTACAGCACAGCTACATCTTACGAAAAATAACAGTACTCATTCTGTATAAATTGTAGAAAACTTCCAATTAGTTTGAATAAGAAAAAAACCAATCAACCAACCAAGAACAACAAAAACCCTTAGCCACAAGAAATCTCAAAATCTCTCACAGTAGGATTCTGGGAAAGAAGATGACTCACCTATACCTCATAAAGTATCATATATTGAGAGTTCAAATGAAGATTTGAATAAGGTCCTACTCTTCAAGTTGGCATTGTGTTAATCTAAAATCATCTTCAAAGCAGAAGACAGAAGAGTGGGGGAAAGGGAAGGACTAGATGGTACATTACTAAGGTTATAATGCAGGGGAAGAGTCAAATTCAAAAAAAACTTCTAGAAAAGAGGATGCTGAAGGAAGATATAAGGTAATACAATGAGTAAAGCACTGGGAATGCTTCTGCTAAAATGGGACTTGCTAGAATTAATAAGCCTGGGGTATTTCAAGGCTAGAAGCACTCCAGCATTGCTGAAATAAGAAAACTGGTGCCAGTATATCCAAACAGGACAACCACTCCATTACATAGCTTTGAGTCATTTTAGTTTCAGGGACTGGAGGAGGAAAAACAAAATCTCAAAAAGCTCAAAAAAGTTTGAGCTAAAGCCTTTGCTGAGCAGAAGTCACGAGAGCATCCAGACTGTCAGAAAACACCACTATGGATCAATATTCCGAAAAGTTATTTCAGGCAACACAAGGTGTACAAAGGCTATACAGCTCTACTCATGTGACACTGGACAATTTATAGAGACAACTGTAATTCCCATAGAGAACAAGAATTCACTTTTTTCTCCACATTTACGAAAACGGAATAGCCTTCCTGCTGTATAGTCCTGGCACTGTTATTGGAAGAATATTAGTCTTCTCTGTAGGCAAAGAAATGATAAAAAAACTGTAAGCCATTCTCTAAAGACAAAATGACTGAAAACACTTTAAGAGAGAAAGTCTTCCAAACTTAGTTAAATAGACACACTGATACATAGCTAAAATGGCTCCATCTACTGGTTAAAATGTACATTTTCTAAGTTATGATGCTCTCTAGAGCAGAGAATTTAATTCCCATTGAAACAAGGAACTCTGAGGGTGCCGCACACAAACACATGATTCTTAGATAGATAATCCCTTCCATAACTGTTGAGATAGGTCGGCAAGGTAGATTTGAGATTTGGGACATTTCAAACACATGTTGGTCATTTTTAAAAATAATGCAGTATTTTCATCTACTGGTAATTTTGCAGATGTAAATTTTGAAATGCAAATATTTAAGAATATTGTAAGACCATCTGTAAAAGGATCAAAATTCTCATTTTGCCATTCAGACTTTTTTTCATCTACAGGGTTAAGCAGTACTTGGTGCTCATCTCTGTGTCCCTATTTACAAATCACTCATTTGAACTTCACTATTCATATCACTATTTCAAAACATTAGCTGGACATCTATCTTCATTTTAGCAAAAAATCTAATGTGTCCCTAAACTTTATCATTCCAGAATGTGCTATACCAAAAACATGACAATATTCTTTGCAGACCTTCTCTAGGTAAGTTTGAGCATACTCAAAGTTATACTCTGTTTTTTCATCTAACGCTAGTTATAGAGCAGTTGTATTTACTAAGTATTACTACTGCTTCAGGGTCACTAAAGGTCCTGTGCAACAGATATCCTTGTGTAAGGGGCATCAATATTCAAAGGCCCACAACTAATTCTGTGACATGTCAAAAGTCACCTGAAGAAGCAGATAAATAACATGGATATAAACCAACAACTACTCAACTTGGTACACTCCAAGCTTATTCTGGACAGAAAAACAGAACTACTACAATGAAGCGTAATGAAAGTTCTCAAATAACACGACAGCCATGGTAACTTATCAAGAACTCAGAAAGACTGCCAGACATACACTTAACAGCTTACAGAGGCCCACAACACAGTGCAAGCTGTACAAGGTACGCAGCGTACCCAAACAGCGTACCACAGAAAAGCAGCTTGTCTCTCCAAAGTCATAGCTTCAAGTCTGCAAGGCTGGCAAGCCAGTACGAGTCTCTCTGATCAGGGCTATTTAGCTAGGGCACTGCCACACAGCTATAACTGTATTGCTTTAACTTGTGCAGAGCATTTGTTCAGCCAGATGCCACAAACTTGTGGGGGAGGAGAGTTTCCTGCACAGTCCTCAATTATGCAGTACAAACATACCCTCGGTTACCCTTGTCCAGCCATAAAGGGAAAACACCAGTGTGAACTTACTATGTTATTAGGAAAAAAACTTTATATGCACCAGCCTAATATTCTTCAGAGACCTGTCATTTGATTTAGCATCACAGAAGCCCCATGTTATATAAGATGAGAGCAGAGGACAGTGACTGTAACCCACCTGATAACATGCATGCACAGCTGTTAAAAAAATAAAAACGCTGTAGCCAACCACGTAGCCACTTCAGAAAAAGCACTGTGACACTAATGCCCTCTTCAGTGAGATAAGGCAGACCACAGTACTTCACTGGTTTGATTAGGAAAGCCAGAAGGAGATCCCTGGAAACATGCCCTTCTTCAACAGAGCCACTTTCAGTTCTATCATCATCTACAGTAGAATTAATGATAAAAACAGATGTGTTTCATTGAAAGAAGACACAAACAAACCCATTACTTAACTATACTAACAGAAAAAAGTTTCTATCTACTTTAGGATAACAAAGTATTTGGAAAATATTACCTGCAAAACATCTATAGACAGAACTGCACTACACATTCCTTTAAATGCTACTTACAGCTATTGCAAAGAAGCCCACCAAACTATGTGGTAATGAACACCATAATGACAAAAGTTAGATGCTAGAACTAAGATCACTCATATGCAGTATCAAGCATTTTTAATACCATAACTGTAACTGTCAAACTCACCACTGTATAGAAAACAAACTACCACATCCTACCCCTATTTTAAAAAACCCAGCAAGAATTACCATAAGTAGCTGTTGAGGCAAGAAGAAAAACAAGACAAGCATACAGCTCCTCCTTACACTCACAACCTCCAGCTGTTTTCAAATCAGACTTCCTGGGGCTGTTGCTCATCCACTTACTAACCTCAATGTCTCTGTCTTCCAACGTTTGTCCAACCTCCTCTTAAGTTCACATTGTATAGCAAATATACCTATGAATCCCTGCAATGAGTTTCTTTTGTTTGATCTGAACTTAGCACCTAAGTCTAAGTTTGACTTTTGACTGTGTGCCTCCTCTCCCATGTTCACCTACTTTCTCCGCAGGAGTTTTATAGAGCCTGACCATATCACTGTTCCATCATCTCCACTAGGCTGACAAGTCCTAGACTGTCGAATCCTTTACCATCTTTGAAATAAGTCATATATTCTTGTTCTTCAGTGAACATTTTCCAGTAATAATGCATCTTTTCTAAGAGGAGGGGCAGAACATCTCACAGTATGTAAGGTATGAAAGAACCACAGATTTATGCAGTTACGTATCTTTTTCCTGTTGTATTCTCTAGTCATCCCAGATGCTCTGATCATCAGTTGCTCTCTGGTTGTAATAACTATCAGGCATCTGTTTCACCTTGCCTGTTCAACTTTCAAGTGCATATTGCCAGCAATCAGGTTCTTCAAAACACCGAAGTTCTAAACACTTACTCATTCTCTTCTGTAAGACTGGACCTAAAGTATAAAACAAGCAAGGTTAAAGGATTTTTTTTGTATTTTTGATTAACTAAATGGGAGGGGGAGGGGGAAGCATGTGACTGACAGAAGTGCTGCTCCATAAGAGAGGCACCAGATCTTAACTCATTACATATTCAATACTCTATGAACATAGAAACAACCCTAGAGGAAGAAATGGAATTTTTAGGGACTCTTCTGTTTGATTACGCTTCTGTATTTTTAAGCCACAGCAATGAAGTTCTCAGACTCGATCTGCACTTTTTTACAAAGTCCTTTCATCTTATCGAGATGTTTATTTCTGAAAAAGTTATGCATGTGTAAGCAGTTTCAGCAAGCTTTGCTAACAGGAAGGTAGCCTGTACAGTCAAGAAACATAGGATCAGAAAAATTAAGTCAAGCTTTATTGACGAAAATACTCATCTTTTGGATTAAGTAGCTTTCTTGTATATAAAATTACACCTCCTGCATATGAAACCCACAACAAATCCAATACTGCTATACTATGCAACTGTCCAAAGATCAGCATGTCCTGTCTTTTCCATAAGCCATTTACTTACTGCATTTTCCCCAGAAATTCCTTTTTTCCAGTTCCTACCAACTCTTGTTGGTTCCTACCAACAGTTTCAAATCAGCTGGAATTACCTCCCAAATAGACTTTGGCACCAAGGTCAGATATTGCTGTTGCAAGGAAACCAATCTGGACCAGTCCACTGAGCATCTCTGTACAAAACACCTGCATCAAAAATAACCATGCAGTAATACACCAGGAGTTTGTCCCAAAAAAATTAATTTCTGTTACAACAGAACTTAAATGACTGCTGGCAGACCCAACAAATGTGCTCAGGGCACATTGACTTTCTGCAATACTCTTTTCATTTGGATTCACCTAAGGGTAACCATTACCATCTTCCACTGTAACCCCACACTTGAAGCTCAAAGTTTTTGCAACTCCCTCCCCATAGCCTAGCATCTCTTTACTATATGGGAGTATTCTCCTGTCACCTAAGAAGAGATACCTCATAGAGAGGGGCAAGGTAGTTTTAACATGAATTGAACCTATCAAGCAGTCTGCTCTTACACAGAATCTACCTTGAACAAGTTAACACAAATTGGGAATGCACCTTTTTTTGCAGCAGTGACAAGATGGAGAAATGGTCTAGAACACACCTGCAAAATCTTTAGACATGACTAAACCATTAACTTCTGAAGTCAACATACAAAGATTGTAACATTTGCAAAATTAATGGCCCTTTGAACCACTAAGTTATCAACGGTCCTGTTATAACAAAGGAAAAACACACTGAACATACTGATGTCACAGGAAGCGAGCACTTCATTAGACTGCCAATTTTATCAAATGTGACTCAAGTCTCTCCTTGAAGAGTAACGGAAAGATGATGAAAACTCATGTGTTTTCAGTGTTATTTCTCTGTCCGTCACAGCATTCTTTGTGTTACAAACTACACATCCCTCCTCAGGCACTGAAGAAAAATCCCTTGCTATACCTTTTTGGAAAAGGCCCTGAAGGGGAACATCAGAGTAAGAGCTCAGAGGCTCATTAACAAAATCCAGACCTTGAGTCATCTGAAGGGAGGGGAAATTACAAGCGTGGAACCACATGTATTTTTCAGCAGCACAGGAAGGCAACACATGCCTGCTTCAGTGAGCCACCCGGCCCGAGAAGGAAACGAACCCAAGCTCCGTAGTTTTACCCATCTCCCCCTCATCAACACTTCCACTCCCCAGGACTAGAAACCCGCCGGGGAAGCGTGCCCACCACCCGACCCGACCCCGCCGCCGCGCAACACGAGGACAAGGGGAAGCTCGCCGCTTGCCATGTGTGCGCACTTCTCCCTCGCCCAGGAACTCGTCAGCCAGCGGGGCAGGGAGAAAGGCGAGGCCAGGGGCGGCCGCGCCGCCCACCGCCGCCGGCACAAGCCCTGCGGGGTTCTCACAAAGGAACGGGGGGGTGGACGGGGCAGCCGCGGCCGCCGAGCACACGGAGCCCGCGGCCGAACAAAAGGCTCCGGCCCCGCCGCCGCCCCCCGGGGATGGCGGGGGGGGCACGGCCGCGCGCACGCGGCCGGCACGCGGGCACACCGGGCGAGAGGGGCCGGGACCCCCGCCCCAGAGGGTCCCGCCGCCGAGGGCTAGGAAGCCGCAACAGGGGCCCCGCCGTGTCCCCCGTCCACCGGCAGGAGGGCAGCGGGACGGCCCCCGGACAAGACACGGGGCAGCGCTGCCCCGCGGCGGCCCCTTTGTGCGCCCCCCCACCGCACCGCACCCCCCGTTACCGTGGTGAGCAACGGTCTCATCTGCTCGCCCGCCCGCTCCTCTTCCATCGCGGCCCCGCCGAGATCGCCCGGCAGACAGAGCGAGAGAAAAGGGCGCGGAGCGGCAGACGAACGGCGAGCTGGAACCGGACGCGGAGGCTGCGCCGGCTGGCGGAGGCGGGCGGCGCCGGTGCCCTCGGGACGGGGCGGCCGCGACTGCTCCGCCGCGCCGGGGGCTGAGCCCGGACCGCCTCGGCG